>OX578139.1:73230683-73838183 GCA_951213105.1 Amaurobius ferox
ATAAAACATTTTGTCTCTATATAGGTAAGGTAATGAATTGTTAGGTTTCGGCAAAGTTATTTGACAGATGTCCTTAAATATCCATTTACAAAAATACCAAACCCAGCTATTGGATTTAGTCATCAGGTAAAAAGCAAATAACATTTTCGAACCACGCCCAAAACTGCAGGAGGATTATTTTATGGTTGTCATTTGCAGCAGAATAAAACGTTGTTAAATAACTTTCACATGCATTTAAATGAATGTTTAGAGTTTCTATTAATATAAAGCCCTTTGTTATAACAAAGAAGTAGCAAATAAAGGAGCCTCAAATTGAAACTCTCTGCCAGTGGAAAGTTGATTTATATTAAAACTGTTCATTTGAATTTATTTAATACAATCTATTTCAAGACAGAGTAATATGCTCGCACTCACATCCTGAATATCTGAAAGGCCCCAATCAACGTTTACTTTTCTCATGGGACCCACAACTCTGCTGTTATTTTAAAAAGTTCGTGTTTACAAAAATCAATATCATAATTTACATTATTTATAGTAAAGAAAAAATCGCTTTGGAAATATATTTTAGATAATTTGCATCTATTGCTTTTAAAAATGATTTAGTCTTAAACATCATGTAAAAAAAATCTTATAGTTTGAAAAATTACTTTATAATAGAAACACAAATTGTATTTACTTATAATTAATATTTTATCTGCACACATGGACTCACTTTATATACGCAAATTTCTTTATTCATATATAAAAATAAAAATACCTACAAAGGTTTAATTAAATAATTGGCCAAGTTGGCTAAAATATCATTTAGAAAACAGTGTTACCTAACATTACCCTATATTTAATACCAAAGTAACCACCAGGTCTTTGAACTATAAATTTTTTAAATTTAACACATTATAAATCATTAATTATTTCCAATTAAATATACTAATCATCGCTTTGATTAATCATCTCATTACCATTTAGGAGGGTAAAAATCCCACACAATCAGTATTTATTACCGTAATTTTTATTTAATTCACGTGAGTTTTTTTTTTTTTTCCAAGTTTTTTCAAAACTGTCAGCCTTTAGTCAGGACAGAAAATATTATATGAAACACGTTTTACTTTTACACACCGTTCTAGTGTGGACGCGGTAGCCCAGTGTTTAGCGCGCGGGAATTGCACTCGATAGGCTCGGGTTCCATTCCCTCCGCTGCCAAAACTGCCGCCGTGTTCACGCAGAATACGATCACGTTAAATATGTGGGTCCGTAAGTCTATCAGAGGGTTTGAAGGTAGGGGAAGGAGGGTACGGTCCCTATAGATGCTTCCCCCATTGGGTTCCGGTCTAAATTGGGTGGCACTTCCTGGCCGTCCAAACACTTACCTTACACCTTTCTGGTAGGTCGGACGGTCTGTGTGTGTTTGAAATGGATTCTTGGGGTCTTCAAAATTACTTATCCGCCAAAATTTTGAAATGACAATTTTACGGAAAAATAATACTTTTTCTCAGCAAAAGTATGATAAAATAGTATGTAACTGAGAATATAATCGACATTTTTATGGACGAGTGGAATAAAATCCATTCTCCATTCCTAACGAAGCAAAATAAACATTTGCCTGAATGTTGTTATTCCTTATATTTGGAAACTGTAATAAATAGGAAGATTAAATTTTGTATGCATACGTGATATTGCACGCAGATTTTTCAGAATCATTATTTCAATTACTTAAACGAACTGTAACAGAGCGGAATGTCCATTTTTAAACCGAGCTTGCTCACTACAAATATGTTGCTTTCCAACTTTTTAACAGCTAATCAAAGCGTGTGCACTTGCGTGCATTGTAATTTAAAGTGCTCCTATATATTAAATGTGTTTCTATGATTTAAATTAGTTAATTTGATTTCATTTTTTTCTGTAAATTATCTAATCAGTATAACACAATAACATAATATGCATATTAATAACCATAAAATTATTGGTGACTTAAATGGATTACTTTAATTCCGTTTTTTTTCCTGTGTTCTAATTTTTTTAATTTATTATTCAAATTCTAAAACCGTATATGCTCTTTTGTATTTGGATTCTCAAATATTAAATTTGTTTTTTATAATTAATAGAAGCAGCCGGTGTATTGAAATTTGTCTCGCCACTTTTAAATGGAATTCACACCAGAGTTATTTTTTCGGGTATTTTATCTAAATACTCGCTGCACGGAAATAACAAACTTTTGATATGAAGCTCCAAAAAGCAAAAAATACGCTACAATTCACTCGCTACCTTGTCCTTTCTACAATGGTAGAATGTGAAAAGCAAAAACTACACTACAGATCACTCACTATCTTGTCTTTTCTACAATGGTAGAATGCGCCAGTGGTACCTATTCCGGTTTCTTGTAAATACTCCCTGCACAAGTAAAAACTAACGTTTGGTATGAAGCTCCAAAGAGCAAAAAGTACGCTACAGTTCACTCGCTATATCTTGTCTTTTCTGCAATGCTAGAATGCGCCAATGTTTCCTATTCTTGATTTTTTCTAAATACTCGCCGCACGGTATCAACAAACTTCGTGGCGTGAAGTTCGAAAGAACAAAAAGTACGCTACAGTTTCCTCGCTATCTTGTATTTTGTGCAATGGTAGATTGCGGCATTGATACCTATTCGGTTTTTTTTTCTAAATACTCGCTGCACGGTATCAACAAACTTTGTGGGTGTGAAGTTCCAAAAAGCAAAAAGTACGCTACACTTCCCTCGCTATCTTGTATTTACTGCAATGGTAGATTGCGCCAATGATTCCTATCCGGGATTTTTTTTTAAATACTCGCTGCACGATATCAACAAACTTTCTGGTGTGAAGTTCCAAAAAGCAAAAAGTACGCTGCGATTCCCTCGCTATATTGTCTTTTCTACAATTGTAGAATGCGCAATCATACCTATTCGGGATATTTTTCTAAATACTGGCTGCACCATATCAACAAACTTTCTGGTGTGAAGTTCCAAAAAGCAAAAATTACGCTACGGTTCCCTCGCTATCTTGTCTTTTCTACAATGGTAGAATGCGCCAATCATATCTATTCGGGATATTTTTCTAAATACTGGCTGCACCGTATCAACAAACTTTCTGGTGTGAAGTTCCAAAAAGCAAAAAGTACGCTACACTTCCCTCGCTATCTTGTATTTACTGCAATGGTAGATTGCGCCAATGATTCCTATCCGGGATTTTTTTTTAAATACTCGCTGCACGATATCAACAAACTTTCTGGTGTGAAGTTCCAAAAAGCAAAAAGTACGCTACGGTTCCCTCGCTATCTTGTCTTTTCTACAACGGTAGATGGCGCCAATCATACCTAATCGGGATATTTTTTCTACATACTCGCTGCACGGTATCAACAAACTTTCTGGGTATGAAGTTCCAAAAAGCTAAAAAGTACGCTACGGTTCCCTCGCTATCTTGTCTTTTCTAAAACGGTAGATAGCGCCAATCATACCTAATCGGGATATTTTTTCTACATACTCGCTGCACGGTATCAACAAACTTTCTGGGTGTGAAGTTCCAAAAAGCAAAAAGTACGCTACGGTTCCCTCGCTATATTGTCTTTTCTACAACGGTAGATGGCGCCAATCATACCTAATCGGGATATGTTTTCTACATACTCGCTGCACGGTATCAACAAACTTTCTGGGTGTGAAGTTCCAAAAAGCAAAAAGTACGCTACGGTTCCCTCGCTATCTTGTCTTTTCTACAATGGTAGATGGCGCCAATCATACCTAATCGGGATATTTTTTCTACATACTCGCTGCACGGTATCAACAAACTTTCTGGGTGTGAAGTTCCAAAAAGCAAAAAGTACGCTACGGTTCCCTCGCTATGTTGTCTCTTCTACAAAGGTAGATGGCGCCAATCATACCTAATCGGGATATTTTCTCTACGTACTCGCTGCACGGTATCAACAAACTTTCTGGGTGTGCAGTTCCAAAAAGCCAAAAAGTACGCTACGGTTCCCTCGCTATCTTGTCTTTTCTACAATGGTAGAATGCGCCAATCATACCTATTCGGGATATTTTTCTAAATACTGGCTGCACGGTATCAACAAACTATCCGGTGTGAAGTTCCAAAAAGCAAAAAGTACGCTACGGTTCCCTCGCTATCTTGTCTTTTCTACAATGGTAGAATGCGCCAATCATATCTATTCGGGATATTTTTCTAAATACTGGCTGCACGATATCAACAAACTTTCTGGTGTGAAGTTCCAAAAAGCAAAAAGTACGCTGCGATTCCCTCGCTATATTGTCTTTTCTACAATTGTAGAATGCGCAATCATACCTATTCGGGATATTTTTCTAAATACTGGCTGCACCATATCAACAAACTTTCTGGTGTGAAGTTCCAAAAAGCAAAAATTACGCTACGGTTCCCTCGCTATCTTGTCTTTTCTACAATGGTAGAATGCGCCAATCATACCTATTCGGGATATTTTTCTAAATACTGGATGCACCATATCAACAAACTTTCTGGTGTGAAGTTCCAAAAAGCAAAAAGTACGCTACGGTTCCCTCGCTATCTTGTCTTTTCTACAATGGTAGAATGCGCCAATCATACCTATTCGGGATATTTTTCTAAATACTGGCTGCACCATATCAACAAACTTTCTGGTGTTGAAGACCCAGACCGACCGGCTCGTCAGCAAGGACATGAGCAACCGATTAGTCGGTCGGAAACTTTCTGGTGTGAAGTTCCAAAAAGCAAAAACGTGCGATACGGTTCCCTCGCTATCTTGTCTTTTCTACAATGGTAGAATGCGCCAATCATACCTATTCGGGATATTTTTCTAAATACTGGCTGCACCATATCAACAAACTTTCTGGTGTGAAGTTCCAAAAAGCAAAAATTACGCTACGGTTCCCTCGCTATCTTGTCTTTTTTACAATGGTAGAATGCGCCAATCATACCTATTCGGGATATTTTTCTAAATACTGGCTGCACGGTATCAACAAACGTTCTGGTGTGAAGTTCCAAAAAGCAAAAATTACGCTACGGTTCCCTCGCTATCTTGTCTTTTCTACAATGGTAGAATGCGCCAATCATACCTATTCGGGATATTTTTCTAAATACTGGCTGCACGGTATCAACAAACGTTCTGGGGGTGTGAAGTTCCAAAAAGCCAAAAGTACGCTACGGTTCCCTCGATATCTTGTCTTTTCTACAATGGTAGAATGCGCCAATCATATCTATTCGGGATATTTTTCTAAATACTGGCTGCACCGTATCAACAAACTTTCTGGTGTGAAGTTCCAAAAAGCAAAAAGTACGCTGCGATTCCCTCGCTATATTGTCTTTTCTACAATTGTAGAATGCGCAATCATACCTATTCGGGATATTTTTCTAAATACTGGCTGCACCATATCAACAAACTTTCTGGTGTGAAGTTCCAAAAAGCAAAAATTACGCTACGGTTCCCTCGCTATCTTGTCTTTTCTACAATGGTAGAATGCGCCAATCATACCTATTCGGGATATTTTTCTAAATACTGGATGCACCATATCAACAAACTTTCTGGTGTGAAGTTCCAAAAAGCAAAAAGTACGCTACGGTTCCCTCGCTATCTTGTCTTTTCTACAATGGTAGAATGCGCCAATCATACCTATTCGGGATATTTTTCTAAATACTGGCTGCACCATATCAACAAACTTTCTGGTGTGAAGTTCCAAAAAGCAAAAACGTGCGATACGGTTCCCTCGCTATCTTGTCTTTTCTACAATGGTAGAATGCGCCAATCATACCTATTCGGGATATTTTTCTAAATACTGGCTGCACCATATCAACAAACTTTCTGGTGTGAATTTCCAAAAAGCAAAAATTACGCTACGGTTCCCTCGCTATCTTGTCTTTTCTACAATGGTAGAATGCGCCAATCATACCTATTCGGGATATTTTTCTAAATACTGGCTGCACGGTATCAACAAACGTTCTGGTGTGAAGTTCCAAAAAGCAAAAATTACGCTACGGGTCCCTCGCTATCTTGTCTTTTCTACAATGGTAGAATGCGCCAATCATACCTATTCGGGATATTTTTCTAAATACTGGCTGCACGGTATCAACAAACGTTCTGGGGGTGTGAAGTTCCAAAAAGCCAAAAGTACGCTACGGTTCCCTCGATATCTTGTCTTTTCTACAATGGTAGAAAGCGCCAATCATATCTATTCGGGATATTTTTCTAAATACTGGCTGCACCGTATCAACAAACTATCCGGTGTGAAGTTCCAAAAAGCAAAAAGTACGCTACGGTTCCCTCGCTATCTTGTCTTTTCTACAATGGTAGAATGCGCCAATCATACCTATTCGGGATATTTTTCTAAATACTGGCTGCACGGTATCAACAAACTTTCTGGGGGTGTGAAGTTCCAAAAAGCAAAAAGTACGCTACGTTTCCCTCGCTATCTTGTCTTTTCTACAATGGTAGAATGCGCCAATCATATCTATTCGGGATATTTTTCTAAATACTGGCTGCACGATATCAACAAACTTTCTGGGGGGGGGGGTGAAGTTCCAAAAAGCAAAAAGTACGCTGCGGTTCCCTCGCTATATTGTCTTTTCTACAATTGTAGAATGCGCAATCATACCTATTCGGGATATTTTTCTAAATACTGGCTGCACCATATCAACAAACTTTCTGGTGTGAAGTTCCAAAAAGCAAAAATTACGCTACGGTTCTCTCGCTATCTTGTCTTTTCTACAATGGTAGAATGCGCCAATCATATCTATTCGGGATATTTTTCTAAATACTGGCTGCACGATATCAACAAACTTTCTGGGGGGGGGGTGAAGTTCCAAAAAGCAAAAAGTACGCTACGGATCCCTCGCTATCTTGTCTTTTCTACAATGGTAGAATGCGCCAATCATACCTATTCGGGATATTTTTCTAAATACTGGCTGCACCATATCAACAAACTTTCTGGTGTGAAGTTCCAAAAAGCAAAAACGTGCGATACGGTTCCCTCGCTATCTTGTCTTTTCTACAATGGTAGAATGCGCCAATCATACCTATTCGGGATATTTTTCTAAATACTGGCTGCACCATATCAACAAACTTTCTGGTGTGAAGTTCCAAAAAGCTAAAAAGTACGATACGGTTCCCTCGCTATCTTGTCTTTTCTACAATGGTAGAATGCGCCAATCATACCTATTCGGGATATTTTTCTAAATACTGGCTGCACGATATCAGCAAACTTTCGGGGGGGGTGTTGTTGTTGTTGAGACCCAGACCGTCCGACCTACCAGAAAGGTGTAAGGTAACTGTATGGACGGCCGTGAAGTGCCACCCAATTTAGACTGGAACCCAGTGGGGGAGACATCCACAGGGACCGTACCCTCCTTCCCCTACCACCAACCTCTCGGAAGGACTTACGGACCCACATGTTTAACGTGATCGTACTCCGCATGAACACGGCGGTATTTTGTGGTAGCGTGCAAATCTAGCGCGCAAACCACGGGGATACCGCACCTGAGATTGCCAACAGCACGCGGTGTTCCGAGGTGGTCACCCACCAAGTACTAACCGCGCCCGATGCTGCTTGACTTCGGTGATCTAACGAGAACCGGTGTTTTCAGCACGGTACGGCCGTTTGCCCCGGGGGGGGGGTGAAGTTCCAAAAAGCAAAAAGTACGCTACGGTTCCCTCGCTATCTTCTCTTTTATACAACGGTAGATTGCGCGAATGGTACCTATTCGGGATTTTTTTTTCTAAATACTCGCTGCACGGTATCAAAAACATTAAGGTGTGAAGTTCCAAAAAGCAAAAAGTACGCTACGGTTCCCTCGCTATCTTGTCTTTTCTACAATGGTAGATTGCACTAATGATACCTATTCGGGATTTTTTTCTAAATACTCGCTGCACGGTATCAACAAACTGGTGTGAAGTTCCAAAGAACAAAAATCTGATGTGGGCAGCACATGACTTTCCTTATATAATGCAATGAATTTACTACTTTTACAGTAAAAGAAAATATGTTATTCTTATAGTGGATACTTATATTTTTTCCAAGACATTGACATTTCATCAATTAGTCGTCATTTTCATTGATTTAGCGCCATTTTTATCCATTTGGAGAGATTTTCGTTAATTTAGTAACATTTAAAAAGTCACCAAGTTGGCAACATTCCGCCAAATACGTTGACAAAATCTCGCTAAGCGTTATGGGTGGAGAAATAAATTATTCTTATATTAGATTGCAGTTCAAATACAATAATTACTCAAAATATATTTTCTGGTAAATGGAAAGAGCTAGATTCACGAGAATGATGTCACCAAAATTATCGCATGATCTTAGATATGAAAAGTGAACATGTTCCTCAACAGTTAATATTTTTTCTTAATTTATTTGATTTTTTATAAATTTTTTTGAAACATATGTGCTATATCTAGAGAATGCCGACGCGGTGGTCGAACGGCCAAGGCAAGTGTTTCCTAGCGATCTTTCGGCTGTAGCGTTGTGGCTTCGTGTCCCACCTTCAGGTATGAATGTCGTGTCGTTGAGCACGATGTTTTCTGACCCCCAGTGGCGTGCTGGGGCAACGTCATGTGACGACTAACATGTTCACGGTTCTGGCCGGTGTATGGGTGAATGATGAAAGAGTCAATTGCCTGACCATTGAAATATATATATATATATATCGAGAACGGTTCATGCTAGCGTTCTAAAGTTTATGTCAATCCTTTTCTAAGGAAGAATGAATGTCAATCGCTTTCTTAGGAGAAATGTCTATTTGCGTAGCTTTAATAAAGGTTCTGATTTTTTGATGAATTTTTCAAAATTTCACTCGAAAATTTAGGGACTTCTGAGCATTTGATTGTGTTTATAGACAATAGGCTTCCAGTATTCACGGATTGTAATTTTTGTACCAAATTTCATTTGAATCGCTCCATCCGGTCCAAATTGTGTGGCACTTCCCGGCCGTCCAAACAGTTACCTTGCACCTTTCTGGAAGGTCGGACGGTCTTATTCTCAACAACAACAACAACAACACACACACACACACATGACATCACCTCAAAAATGTTTAATTCCTGATCAGAGATGCTTGAAACGTGCTCTCCCGTCGAAAACTCGAATTCGAATTTTCGACCACTTCACAATACTTTCCTTATACATTATATGTATATAAGAAAAGTAAAAAGTACGCTACGGTTCACTCGCTATCTTGTATTTTCTACAGAAGTTCGTTTTCACTTTATGGAAACGATTTTGTATTTATGTTTCTCGTTAGCATTTTAAGATAAAGAATTGGCATTTTTAATATAATCGTCTGCTACTGTTTTATTTTGATTGGAATGTAGAATAAAAGATTTATTTTGAAAATGGCTCCTGAAATTGATTGCGGAAAGAAAAACAAATTGTAATAAATTATGGGAAAAACGCATAACTGTTGATAAATGGAAATTTGTGGTAACACTCGATGAGACATGGGTGTATTTAAGTGATTGTTATAAAAAAGAGCAATTTTCTATTGCTCAACTGACGAAAATGACCGTACGTAATGGCTTCATCAAGGTACAGAAAAGTTCCCAAAGGGATTCATGATAGTTGCAGGATTTTGTCACAATGGTAAATTAAAACTAAAAAAAATCTCAAGTAAAGCTAAAATTAATTCACTCTTCTAGAGATTAATTCACTCTTCTCTCAGCAGAATATTTTAAAACCAATTTTTGTGGAAGAAATTCCAGCCTCATATGAAAAGGACATCGATAAAGTTGAGCTTCATATGGGCAAAGCCTCTAGTCTCACGTCTAAGTCAACTACCTCATATTTATCAAAGAAAGAATCAGAAACAGGAATAAATTGCATCCCATTTAATGAAATACCTGTAAAATCAACTGACGCTTCTCTGATGGACTTTTGCGCTTTCGGTTTGTTGAAACGGACCTTAGGCAAACGGCGTACAATAACACTGAACTGACTTTGGAAACAGACCCAATGGGAGTGGAATAAAATTGACATGAAGGTGCTAAGAAAAACTTTGCTTTCATGGAAAATCCGAGCTAGAGCTATAGTCAAGAATCAAGGCTATCAAATAGAAGCAAATCTCCGCAAGAAATACGCACTTTATGCATAAAAATTAATTATCAAAATCGTTTCCATAAAGTGAAAACGACCTCTGTACAATGGTAGAATGCACTAATGGTACCTATTCAGGTTTTTTTTCTAAATACTCGCTGCACGGTAACATCAAACTTTGTGGTATGTAGCTCCAAAAAGCAAAAAGTACGCTACAGGTCACTCGCTATCTTGTCTTTTCTACTTTGGTAAAATGCGTTAATGGTACCTATTCTTGCCTATACGTAATCTCAAACTCTTACAGTTCTTCTATCAAATACATCATGTTGCAATTTCCTATTGGGAATCATCTCTTACTAAAACCATTGAGAATTTGCTCACATCATCTTTACTCATAATATATTCTTAATGTATTACAATATTTTATAAACATGCATACCCATAATGTATTGTCATCTTGTTTAAGTTGGAAACATAAGCTCGAATTTTAGAAAGCACACTTCAAAATACGTAAAGAATATGGGCTTACGTTTCCAAAGTGCTTTTAACTTAATAGGTGAAGTTGGTGTTAAAATTCAGATGCCCAGAGACGACTTTCCTCGGCTTAAAATTTATGGCTTCTGAACAGCTCTAAAAGCTTTCTTCAAATATAGTGTTCCTATTTCTTGTATTTCTCATGCATGTCGAATGAGAAATGCGTTATCGGAATTTAGCCTTAAATATTTTAGAATATTTATTTGTCTTCATATTTTACAATCAATGCTTAAAATGATTGAAAACTACTTTGGGTATTGCGTAATACTTCTTGGAAATAATGGAAAAAAAAGCATCATTTGTATTTATGTATGTATTTATGCCCGGGAATTCTAAGCAAATTCCCGATAAGCACTAAGTATTGCGTAATATTTCTTGAAAATAAAGGAAGAAAATACAAAATCTGTTTTTATATCTGAAAATTCTAAGCAGTTTCCAAGCAAGCAAGAATGTTGAAAATTGCTACAAATATTACTTAGGTACTAACACTATCGAGAAAATCAGAAACTTCCACTTTTTTCATAGGGGGGGATTTTAGGGATCGCTTTGTAGGAGGTTTGTTTGTAGACTTTGTTTTGTAGACATTGTTTTGTAGGGGGGGGGAGGGGAGGGATCATAGTTTATAGGTTGTTGTTGTTGAGACCCAGACCGTCCGACCTACCAGAAAGGTGTAAGGTAACCGTTTGGACGGCCGGGTATAGTTTATAGGTGTATGTCCGAAAATTCTAAGCAAATTCCTGATGGCCTAGAATGTGAAAAATTGCTACACATATTTATTAGGTACTAAAACTATCGGTACAATCGAAACCTGCCACTTTATTTTAAAGAGGAATGTCAAAGATCGTAATTTAGAGACTACCCCTCCCCCCTCCCCATCCTTGTGTTTGAGACATTTAACTTATTTAATACTATTTCAACTTCAAAATATGTTTGAGCTTAATTTTAAAAACTATAATACTTTTCAGCTTAAAATAACAAAGTCCGCGTATTCGAATTGTACACGCGTTATTTAGGGTGTATAAAAGTGCTATAAGACGGACCAATTACTTCCAGAAATCTTTCAGCAACACTTTGCATTTCAATGGGAAGAAAAATTTCCGCTAAATTGACTCAATTCTCCACACGCTGGCCAGCAGTCGCTCTACGGTTCAGCTACTGGGATGAAATTGCAAGGTTTTTTCGTCAAAGTGAACACCTCATTCTCGGCACTCTAATGTCAAATTGGCTGGCAGCTGGCAATCTGACAGATCACCTCTTACTATTTTTACCACAGATTGGCCTCCTGCTACCACTATCTTTACCCAGTTTAATATCCAACATGGTCGTTATCCTCTCAATTTGATATCGCCGCTAAATCTTTTCCAAGTCCACTGAATTCTTACTAGTCATACTAGGGTCACTTTCAGATCTCCGACATCTTTGCACTAACCTACAGGGTTGATTTGTTCGTCCGCCAATGTAAAGAACCTTGCCATCCCAACCGGAAATCGAAGTCTCGATCTCCAAAATGGCCAGACGACGTTCTACCGTCTCTCTGGGATGAAATTGCAAGCTCTTATCGTCTAAGTGGACTCTTCACATTATATTAAAATCATACTCTTAACACTGCAAAAATAATAAATATTTCGTGCAAATTAAAACTCACATTTTTAGAAACTTTAATATATATTAACATCTGGCAAATATCCCCCTACCCTCTTCTCCTACAGAAAAGGGTTTAAATTTTAACGATACATGAGTTTCACATTGCAAACTACTTTAACACGTTACGCTTCGCTATATTATTCGCTGCAACTTTGTTTATGATATCATTAGAAAATACCTGTACGAATCAGAACTATAAATATTTCATTTATACTACAATACCAGAAAACTCTATTAAACGCAGAGCGAAAACTCGTAGAAAAGTGCAGTTTGCTTTCAGGAGAGCTGCCCATAAACTGATTAAGAATCGACCATTAGAATATCAAACTGCGAAATAAAACAGATAATTTTGCAGAAGCATCTGGAATGGCTCTAATAATTTTTACTTTCCCTGTAATACATGGTAATGTATAAGGAAAGTATTGGAATCGTGCCGAAAACGTCAACTCGAGTTTTCGAGGCATCTACACGTTTTGGGACCTCCAGCCTACAAAAAAACTATTTTTAGTGTGACGTCTGTTTGTCTGTCTCCCTGTGTGTCTATATGTATATATGTGCGTATGTCTGTGCAATGTATGTATCCACTCTAACTAAAAACTAATGGACTACATGTCATAAAATTTGGTGGGTAAGTCACGTGTGTGGTGTGGCCCTAGTGCTGATTAAGTTTTTTTTACAATTCGGGAAAAAAGAGCTAGCCTTTTTTTGCCAACTGGCCCGTAATAATTTCCTGTATTTACTCTAGCTGAAAAACTAATAGACCAAATTTCACACAATTAGGTAGATAAATCACTTGCAGGTTAACCTGGTGCTGATTAGATTTTGGTACGAACAAAAGAATCTCCATTTTTTGCGAAATGGCCTGCAAAAATCGTTTAATCTAGAAATAAAAGTCTACGCATGTTCAAATGTATCAATTAAATGCTTATTTTATACGTGATTTTTGACGACAAAAAGAATAAGATCAGCCTATTTGCCCTAGCAATAGTCGTTTTCGAGATATATTAGTTTTTGTTTTGTGTATAGTTGTTATTTAGTGAAATTAAACTCAATGTAATGAATTATTGAAGAAATAAAGAGTACGTGAATATCAGCCAGCAGGGAAAGTTATGTGGTGCTCACATCAGATTTTTTTATACTCTTACTCATCTTAAGAAATTTGTTCGCTTAATATTATATCTTTACGTAGTGTCGAAAATACGTGAAACATTAGGCATGGACATAATGTCTCTAACACAAATTTTGTATTTATATAACACTAGGCAAAATACATAATGTCTCTAACAAAAAAAGTAGCTATTTTTCACTAATTTGTAGAGGCTGATCGTGATTATAAACTTATAAATTTGATGTGGGCAGTACTTCACTTCTCTCCAGCTTAAATTCGTTTTCTTATTTTTTTATTTTATGATGTACATTAAATTGAGTTTAATTACAGAAAATAACCTACTTTTCTGATACTATATCCGATTTGTATGTTGAATACATCTTCGTTTTATTTGACAACTACAGGGCGAAATGTCTTCTGATCGTCAAAATTTAAAAGATCTTAAATATCTCGAGAAGGGTTCATTAGTAATGAGGTTGGTTTTAGTTCTTTTGCTGTTGAAATTTAAGTATACAGAAAGTGTTTAATTGATACATTTAAGCATACAATTTGAACATAATTCGCAAGTAATTTATTTAAGATTTTGACGACTTTTAATTGTCATTTTACAAAAAAAAATAATAATTTTTTTTTTCGAATCGTACCAAATTCTAATCATAAATAAGCTAACCTACAAGTAACTTATATATCAAATTTTATAAAATTTGGTCAGTTAGTTTCTCAGCTAGAGTGGATTCATGCGATTGAGAGCTATTTCGTAAACAGAAAGATTTTATCCCCTAATCGTGCCAAAATCTAATCAGAACCGGAGTCACCCACAAGCGGCTAACCTACCAAATTTTAGGAAATTTGGTCACTTGGATTTTGAATTACAATGGATACATACATTAAATAGACAGACAGATAAACACACAAATAGACCCACACATAGACACACACATTCTAAAAATTGTATTTTCGGGTTCTAGTGTGCTTTAAACGTGTAGATTCGTCGAAAACTCAAGTTGCGATTTTCGATACGATTCCAATACTTTCCCTATATATTAATATGTATTGTAGGGAAAATAAAAATCGTGAATTTGTTTCCAATAGTTTTCAAGATACGGATGAAAAGAAGGAGAGTAGACAGGATTGTCTGAATTACTTGTAGAAAACCTCTTGCAGCGCTACGAGAGACTATGATACTTCATGTCATTTATAATGCAATTTTTACACTCTCCTATGGATTTCTCCTCGGTTGACCGTGTTGCTGTGAATGATGTATATAGGGAACTGTTTGATTTAGACATCACATTAATATCCTCGAAATGTAAATTACTTCCGGAGACATGGAAATTACTATCCGCGAAATGAAATTACTATCCCAGAAATGAAAGTTACTTCCCGAGAAATGGAAATTACTACTCACGAAATGACATCACTATCCAAGAAACGAAAATTACTACCTGAGAAATGGAAATTACTACCTGAGAAATGGAAATTACTACCCGAGAAATGAAATCACTATCCAAGAAATGGAAATTACTTCCAGGGAAATGGAAATTACAACCCGAGAAATGGAAATTACCACCCGAGATATGGAAATTATTACCGAGAAATGGAATTTACTACCCGAGAAATGGAAAATACTACCCGAGATAAGGAAATTACTACCCTAGAAATGGAAATTACTACCCGAGATATGGAATATGTGGTGAGGTGGATTTTACACATATAAATACAATAAATATTAAACACTTAAATACATTACCGATACTCACAAAATAGTTCCACCAGGCTCACGCGCGTTAAAGTATAGTGGGGTCCGATTGGACCTAAGTACATTGCGTTTGGTAAAACAATTAATCACTCCCTTTTTTGTGGCCACTTAACAATTTATTTACAAAACACATGAAATCTCAATTCAAACATTAAATACAAAATACACAATTACAAATGAGTTCCCAATTTACCTAAGCTTGACCTCAGGGTGCACAGTTTAATTTGCATTAATTTGCATATTTATTTTATTTATGATCCAAACTTGTGATTAATTACTTTTGTTACGAAAACAATATATATATATATTCAATTTTGCAAATCTCCCATTTAGCATAACCTTGCCCTTACACTATTAGCTCACACAAATTAAGCTTAAAGATTCATATACACATTTTAAATCAATATATAAATCTCATACCTTCATTACATACGAACTCCACTGAGTGCTGTAGCTGACCTCTGCACGTTGGAATGGGTGGCACGATTAATTGAAGTTTGGTTCATTTATTTGAATAGTTCATGGAAAACAATACCAGTCTGAGAAAACACGGTTGCGTATCATCAGGTGACGAAAACTTTTGCCAAGTATTATTTTGGAGATGGGCACACTGTCCACTTTCCTTCTCCTCCTCTTAATTTCGGCTTAGTCCCAGCGGCTCTTGAGTGAGCATGCGTACAGGTTTCACCGAAGTGGTACGTTTTCGTAGAGGTTTGTCTGCTGCTTCGAAGCCCGGGATTGATGCTCCACAAACACTCCGTACACGTAGTATTACAGTTACCACGGCTTAAATGCAGCTCAAGGAGCAAAGGTCCTACACCGCGCCGTTTTGGTGGTAGAGCTGTGTTGTACTGCAACCAAACACAAACAAATGGCGATGGGCATACTGTTCACTTTCCTTCTCCTCCTCTTAATTTCGGCTTAGTCCCAGCGGCCCTTGAGTGAGCATGCGTACAGGTTTTACCTAAAGAGTGGAGATCAGATACTTTATTTGCAGAGATTGGCTGCTGCTTAGGAGCCCTGTATTGATGCTCCGCGAATATTCCGTGCACACAGTATTACAGTTACCACGGCTTAAATGCAGCTAAAGGAGCAAGGTCCTACACCGCGCCGTTTTGGTGGTAGAGCTGTGTGTACTGCAACCAATTAAAAACATGACGACATTCTTCCATTTTCTGGTCGCCACCGCCCGAAGAAAATGCGCCCTCGCGCGGAGTTAGGCTCGGCTCGTCTTGGCTACGAGTCGCCTTCTTTACCGGACTCACTACGTCGGCTCCTCGGCAAAGGCATTTGCCGCCCGAGATAGGGACCGCGGATGCCGGGTCAGAGATGCATCAAAATGCATGCCGGATCGGACCTCACAAAACCACAAGTGCCATGCACTTGGAGTGCTCTCTACTCGAGCTCAGAAAAGCAACTAACTTTTTTTTACATTTCTAAAAAAAAATCTTCAGAATTTGAAAACAAGGGTAACGACAAAAATACAGGGAGGAAGTCCCGCAATTCCCATTCACTGCTTCCCGAAACGCAATAAAAAAAGGCGGTCCAAAAATGCTTCATAAAATTGGTTTTTGAACCGACGCTCATTTTTTATGCGCTCCACTCAAACACATGAACCAGAGGGCTTTCTACAACCGGGTGGTCCAAAGGATCGTACCCCGACGCGAGCCACACCTGACAGGGCTATAAATTTTCAAAGATTTGTAGCTCAACTTTGACGTTTATGCTGCAATTAAATCTCTGAATATTTACAATCCATGTCAGTGCGCATACAACCCAACGGCGCCAAAAATCCCAATTCCGTCTGTGCAAAGGCCTAGCTATAAACATAAATCACAAACATTGTATACATTTCACTTACATTACATCTTCCCTTTTTTCCCAGGGTTACGTATCAAAATATGTGATTATCATATCACAGAATACAGCAACATTAGCAGACAATTGTTATTCCTTGGTGAGAGATGCTCCAAAACTCATTGCAAGTGATATGTGTCCGGTATGGGGATTACAACAGGGTGTATACATGCAAATGTGAGAAGCATATTTTATAGCTATTTCGATATCCAGAGATAATCTTGTATCTTAGATTCCATTTACATATTCAGCAGACCAAACAACGTGAAGGTTACTTATATTAATTTCAGAGATGCACAAAACCCCAAAATTTATTCTTCATTGTAATTAGAAATGTTTGTGATGTTATATATTAATCCTCGGGAGATCAATTGGTAATATGTCGATATCAAGAAACAGAAGTTGTGGATTCGACGGTCTGCATGGTCTTGATTACATTCTCCAGTTTTAACATCATAATGAATTTATATTCAGGGATAGATATATGAATCCAATGTCCTCGGACCAAGACATTACAACTGAGCTACAATAGATTGGAACAGGACCTAACATCATAATTAATTATTACCATTTTCTTTTATTTTTAGGCTGGATAATGAATATATACTTTTTATAGTTTTCTCTAGTATCATAATGAAGTTATACTCAGGGATAGACATATGGATTCAATATCTCTGGCCCAAGACATTACATCTGAGACAAGATAGATTGGGACAGGACCTAACATCATAATTAATTATTATCATTTTTTTAGGTTGGATAACGAATATATACTCTTTCTAGCTTTCTACAGTTTTAACATTATAATGAAGTTATACTCATGTATAAATATGATTTCAATATATGCAGACCAAGGCTTTACAATGAAGTTACAATAGATTGGGACAAGACCTAACATCATAATTAATTATTATCACTTTTTTTTTACTTTTAGGCTGGATAACGAATAGATAATTTTTCTAATTATTTTATGTACTATTCTGCTTATTATTATGCTTATTATTATGCTTATAATTTTTATAACAAGAATTTCATGAAGGATCCTTCATATGGTTCCAAGTGAACACTTTTTTTCAACAGAAATATTAAAAAACGGTTTAATCTTTTGCACACTTTTTTTTTGCACATTTATAAAGATTTTAGGAAACCGGATGTCACATCTTCAGAACCAGAAATCCTCAGTGAATTCCTACCTATTTCGAAATTTGATGCAAAATTCATATCAGTCATCATTAAAGCCCTATAACCAAATCTGAAAAAAAATTAGATATTTTAAGGGATATGTTTGAATCGGAAATGAAAAATAACCGAAAGTTTAAATACTTAGTGCAACTTCCAACACCCTTCAGGAATTGATGCTAAATCCGTATTAGTCATCATCTAAACTCTAAACATAGCCGTCTGCGAGATAAAATTGTATTGTTAATTAATTAAACAATATATAGTAATTACTAAAATAATAATTAACAAAACAATAATAATTAATTAAATAATATATAAAATTCGATATTTATTATTATGTTTAATAAAAAAGTTTTATGTTGTTGATACACAATATTTTCTCCTTAAATAATAACTTAAACTGCAAAAGTAAAATTAGCTTTAATTTATCATGATATTATACGTAGTAATACTGAAAAATTAGCATACGTATATCTATAACATCCCCCGCATTGAATATTTGCAGTTTTACATAAAACGAAATGAAATTATTATAAACTATTGAGTTTGAAATCAAACTGGCACACGATAAATATTCGCATATCATATACATACACCACATTACAAATGGTTGTAACGTAATTACTACAAATTGGGAAAAACCCTTTCTGAACATACAATATGCATTACATTTGAAGATCAATAACCTAAATATACAAAATGCACCAGTACTTCACAAGCCGATATTCAGTCCCAACGTTTTGTTTATGATGTCATTTGCGGAAGTTAGAACGTCTGAGAACCATAAATGTCTCGTTTGTTTCACATAATCAGAAAAAGTTGCTCATTGAGAGAAGAAAAGTTTCAGAGAAGCTATGTTTGTTACGAATGGGGATCGGGCATAAAATGATTTGGAATTGACCATTGGAATATCGCACTCTGAAAGGAAACAAATGTTTTGCAAAAATATTTGAATAGTCGTCGTTTGTTTATTGCTTCTGCTCTTTCTTTTATCTGTAAAGTAGAGTGTTCTTTATTTAAGGCGCTAAGTGATACAGAAACTTCATTTTTTTCAAATAATCTTTTCAAGCTTTATCAGATTCAGAATAGAATTACTTTCTCCATGTGCTTAGTATATTGTATTTGGGAAGCATCGCAATGGGGGTCTAAAATTCGAATTCGAGTTTTCGACGGAAGAGCACGTTTCAAAGGCAGAAAAGAACATGAATAGGATGTTTTTGAAGTGAAATATTTGTGCGGGCGTGTGTGTGCGTCCGTCCGTGAGTTTATTGAGATGAACATAATTGTAACATAATTGATAATAATATTGTAACATAATTGTTATAAATTGAGAAAAACCCTTTTTGAACATGCAATATCCAATAAATTCGACGATCAATAACCTAGTAAATATACAAAATACACCAGTACTTCACAAAGCGATATTCAACCCCAACGTTTTGTTTATGATGTCATTTGCGGAATTTATACGTCTGAGAACCATATATATCTCGATTGTTACACAAAATTAGAAGTTGCTAATTGAGGGAAGAAAAGTTTTGGATAATCTATGCATGTAACGAACGAGAATTGAGCATAAAATGATTTGGAATTGACCATTAGAAAATTGCACTTTGAAAGAAAACGAATACTTTGCATAATTATTTGAATAGCATTCGTTTATTCATAATTTATGCTATTTCCTCTATCTGTAAAGTATTTTAGAACGTTCTTTATTTAATGCGCTAAGTGATACAGAAACTTTATTTTTAAAAATAATATTTTCAAGCTTTATCAGATTCAGAATAGTATTACTTTATCCATGTGCTTAGTATATTATATTTGCGAAGCATCGCAACGGGGGTCTAAAATTTGAATTCGAGTTTTCGACTGAAGAGCACGTTTCAAAGACAGAAAAGTAATCGAATAGGATGTTTTTGAAGTGAAATATTTGTGCGGGCGTGTGTGTGCGTCCGTCCGTGAGTTTATTGAGATGAACATAATTGTAACATAATTGATAATAATATTGTAACATAATTGTTATAAATTGAGAAAAAACCTTTCTGAACATACAATATCCAATATATTCGACGATCACTAACCTAGTACATATACAAATTACACCAGTACTTCACAAAGCTATATCCAGGCCCAACGTTTTGTTTATGATGTCATTTGCGGAAGTTAGTACGTCTGCGAACCATATATATCTCGTTTGTGACACATAATCAAAAGATTCTCATTGAGGGAAGAAAAGTATTGGATAAGCTATGCTTGTGACGAAAGAGGATCGAACTTAAAATGATTTGAAATTGACCATTATAATATTGCACTTTGAAAGAAAACAAATGCTTTGCATAATTATTTGAATAGCATTCGTTTATTTATAATTTATGCTCTGTCTCTTATCCGTAAAGTATTTTAGAACGTTCTTTATTTAATGCACTAAGTGATACAGAAACTTAATTTTTCAAAATAATCTTTTCAAGCTTTATCAGATTCAGAATAGTATTACTTTCTCCATGCGCTTAGTATATTTTATTTGGAAAGCATTGCAGCGGGGGGTCTAAAATTCGAATTCGAGTTTTCGACGGAAGAGCACGTTTCAAAGACGTAAAAGTACTCGAGTAGGATGTTTTTGAAGTGAAATATTTGTGCGCGCGTGTTTATGCGTCCGTCCGTGAGTTTTTTGAGATGATATCTCATAAACAAATGGAACGTTTTGAATGGAATTTGATACAAATATTACAATCAGTCAATATTGGTAACTATATATTTTAAATGCGATCGAATATTTGGAAGATCCTCAAATTTTCGAATGAAATTTTGAAAAATCATCAAAAAAATCCGAACTTTTAATAATGCTACGTAATTATTTTTTATTGTGTAATATTTATTAGGAAACCATTGACATAAACTTTCAGCAGAAACCGTTCTAGAGATATTGCACTATTTCAAATAAATTTATCAAAAGAATCACTTAAAATTAATAAAAATATTAACTAATGTTATTTTCAAGTGTCAATTTCTATGTAATACATTTATAAACATGATTCTCGTGAATCTAGTTCGTACCATTAAGAAGGTCTTTGCGTAATAGTTCTGTATTTTAACGTCTGACAATTCGCCAACAGCCATTTTTATATATGAAATGCTCTTCTCTCCGTCTGTTTATAACACTTTGCAATATATTTGGCAAACTGGGCGGCTGATTTAGCGAAATATTACCAACCTGGTGATATTTAGCCCCAGATTGACGAAATTGTTGTTAAAATATAAAACATAGAACCTAATTGTCGCAAAATTGATGAATTATTGCGGATTATATCAATATTAATGCTTATTGAGGATGCTATCAATATTAATGTCTATTGAGGATGCAATACTAATAGTTGCTAATTTTGAGTTACATGAATTATAAGGTAACTGGGTACTTCAAAATAGTTATCTCACAGAAAAGCTCTAAATGTACAGTTTAACATTAGAAACATTAATCTAATTTCGCTGTGAAAGAAATAAGTTCATAGCATTATGTATAGGAAAAGTCACTTGTTACCTATATCATAATTCTTATTTTTATTTTCAGTTAAAATTTTAATTTAAAACTGTTTTATACTGAAGAGTGCCTTAAAATTTTTCTTTTGACGTAATTTTATATTTTCTTTTACTACACATAACTCTTATCCCTCATATGTAATTTATAAATAAATTTCCAATTCATAAAATCAAAACGGCGGTAAAATGAACAATAATATTATTGGTACAAACATTTCAAAGTTTTTTTTAATACTTTTCATATATTTTTAAATTTCTTCAAATTGTAACAAAAAAAATCTGATGTGGGCGGCACATGACTTTCCTTATATAATGCAATGAATGTACTACTTTTACAACAAAAAAAAATAGGTTATTCTTACAGTAGATATTTATATTCTTTCCAAGATATTGAATTTTCGTTAATTAGTCGTCATTTTCATCGATTTAGCGTCATTTTTATCCATTTTGCGAGATTTTCCTTAAATTGGCAACACTCAAAAAAGTCGCCCAGTTGGCGACATTCTGTCAAATTCGTCGCCAAAATCTCACCAAGCGTTATGGAAGGAGAAATAAGTTATTCTTATAGCAGAAAAATGACTATTGGCGTATTATTCAAAGTATCTTTTCTTATGAATGGAACGAGCTAGATCCACGAGAATGATGTCACCCAATTTATCGCATGATATTACATATAAAAAGTGAACATGTTTCTCAACAGCTAATACATTTTTTTTAATTTATGGGATTTTTTTATAAATGTATTTGAAAAATGTGCAGTATCTCGAGAACAGTTCATGCTAACGGTTTAAAGTTTATGTTAATCGTTTTCTAAGGAAAAATTACATAAGAAATGTGTATTTGCGTAACTTTATTAAAGGTTTTGATTTTTTGATGATTTTTTCAAAATTTCACTCGAAAATTTAGGGAAGTTCTGAACATTCGATTGCGTTTAAAAACCATAGATTTCCAGTATTCATGGATTATGATTTTTGTACCAAATTTCATTCGAATCACTTCAATCGTTCGTGACATATCGTCTCCACAGACTCACTGACACACACACGCATACTTTCACACACACACATACACACAGAGAGACATCACCTCAAAAATGTTTGATTCGTGATCAGGGATGCTTGAAACGTATTCTCCCGTCGAAAACTCGAATTCGAACTTTCGACCTCGTCACAATACTTTCCTTATACATTATATATATAAGGAGAGTAATATATAAATATTACCCAAATGGCGCTAAGTACAAAATGTATTAAAACACCATATATATTACCTAAATATATTATGCTCTTCAGGGAATGTACGTTTTAATAAACTCATTACTTTTTCTATAGTTTAACTAATATGTTTATATAAAATCTCATTCAATTATGTGGATTTTATTTTGACAATCTCAATATTATAAATTAAGACGTTATTTTTTTCCTGAAATATCATTTTGGTATCTATGTATTAAAACAACATTTAGTGGCATAATTTTTTGGTACATTTTATATAGTTTCTTTTTCTACCGAATCGAAACTTTATTGTTGCGACTAAACGGTGACAAAACACAATGTAAACAATAACATAAACACAAATAAATGGAAATTTATATTTACATTTGTTAAAATAATCACAATAATTTTTGTTATCTTAGAAACAATAAATTTTGAAAAAAGGTTGTTCAATTTTTATGAATTCGAAATTCAATTTGTTTTTAATTTTCAATAAATTAAATGTTTTAAAATGCTTGTTTTCCTCAAAATAATTTAAATTTTACCGATGAAGTTACAAGCCAAAACATCGTAATAAGGATGCCATGCGTCAAAATAAGGATGGCTTCTGTGTTGGTTATAGCAAATTTGGAAGTTTGTATACTTGTTGTTTCAATTACACAACTAACTGCTGAAGGCAAAGATGTAGCATGCCTGGGCAAAAATGTGCCATAAATTTGTGATGACGTGCAACATAGTTTATGAGAGTTTGCGGAAATATCGTCCAAATGGCAACATTTTGTTTTAAAATGTATTTAAAAACAAGAAAGATGAATCATGCATAAAGTATTGATTATGAAACAATCTCCAACTGAAATGCAATTTTATTTAAACATCTATGAAATGCGATAGATTCAGCGCTAATATACATTACGTGACAGTGAAAATGAGACACCAAGAAGGGGTGGGCAGAAATGAATGGAAATCAGCAAACAGATAGAGATAGCAACGAAGAGTAAGTGATGTTTATTGCAACATGATACACCTATACGCTGAGCGATAACACCGTCTGATCAGTCGGTTGTAGGACCACAGTGGGCGCGGCGATACAGGCAGCAACACGTCTAGGTGCAGAGTCAATGGGCCTGCAGATGGTGTTCTGAGAGATGGCTGCCCATCCCCTGGCAACCATTTGCCAGAGTTTGTCTTCTAAACTCAGCGGTGGCGGCGCAAGCCAACGACGTCCAATCACGTCCTAGACGTGCTCGATTGGTGAGAGATCAGGGAAGACTGGTGGACAGGGAAGCACTTGGGTACGTTGCAGGGCATGTTGGCTGATGCGTGCCGTGTATGGTAGGGCGTTATCCTGCAGATAAACGGAATTGGGCACCCCTGAATGTAGGGTAGTGTCAACTACCGCAGCACGGCATCTACGTATCGTTGGGCCGTCATAGTACCCTCAATACGGACCAGAGGTGACCTGTTATCGTGGGCGATGGCGCCCCAAACCATGATGCCGCATTGTCGCGCGGTGTGTCGTTACACAGATGCGACCGGATTGGACCTCTCACCACTTCAGTGCTAGACTCGTACACGCGACTGTCACTGCTGAAACAGAATCGTGACTCGTCTGAGAATACGACCCTGTGCCATTCCGCTGCCCACGTGACTCTATCCGGACACAATTGTAAACGGAGGCGTCTATGATGTTGGGTCAATGACAGTCTTCTTAACTGGCACCATGAGTGCAAGTCGCCGGCTACCAATCGACGGATAATGGTTCTGATCGATTAGGGAACATCAAGGGTGTCCTGTACTTGCTACGAAAGAGCGACGGAAGTGGCCTGTGTGACCGCAAATGCTTGCTGGCGGTTGCGTCGTCTACGCGTGCTGACGTCACTCTAGACGCAGCGGCACCCCTCAAACGTGTCACATTCCCTTGTTTCAACCATCTTCTCCACAGCCAGTGCACCGAGGTGGCGTGTAGGTGGCTGAGATTTGACGTATGGCCCTTTTCTGAGTCCGATCATCATGCCCCTCATGATATCGCCTCTCTGATGGACCTGCCTCAGTTGGAGGCGGCCTGGCATTCTCTGCTACTACACGTTTCCTCTGAGACAAAAATTTCAAAATGATTCCCCTAGCAGACAGAGCGACACGACTATTGCCGATTCTGCAGGGTTCTTCACTTATATCTCACTCAGCGTGCGCTAGACAGCTGTGCATTTCGCATCATTTACATAACTCGGTGAACTGTGTCTACTCTGCAATTTGAATATTTTTCTACCTATTCCTTCTTAGTGTCTCATTTTCACTCTCACGTAGTGCGTTTTAAATTATCACAGTACAACAATTATTTATTATATTTGAAAACTTAAAACTTCACAAAAAATGAACATTTTCAAATGACATCATCAAAATATAAATCATCTAGTTCTTTATGAAAAAACAGTGAAAGTTAAATTCATAATTTTGCATGAAATAATTCAGGAAAAATTCTGGAATATATTGTCTCTGCTTGTTTCCACATCATTTTGCCTCAGGCTCAGATACACCCTTCCTATCTCATTAGTTGTCCTCAGGGCGAAGCAGCAACACTTCTTACTTGGCAAACATATTAATCAATTTGCATAGTATAAATGTTGGACCCCACGGAGATCTCTGACGTAACCAGAAATGCAATTTATGTGCAATGAATTTATTGCCGTCATGACGCCCCGGGTCAGGGCTGACATAAACTGATGCCTAGGAGTCTGCGCTTTTGTTTCGCAGTTACATATTGTAAATCTTTGTAATTTTAAAATTGCTTAAACGTCTGGTCTCACATTATCAAAGTATTACAATAATATATTATATTTAAAAACTTAAGCGAAAAAAATGAACTTTATTCCAATGACGTCATCGAAATATAAATCGTCAAGCTCTCTGTGTAAAAGGAATAAATATTTCATTCATATCCCTTTTATTCCAGACTCCAGTACTAAATAATTTTACGTTAAAAAAATCAGCAATTCTTATACATCTCATCTTACAATTAGTTATTTACATTCTGCATCCAATAAAATTAGGCCTCGTTGCAGAAATAATCAATATTTGATAATCATGTAAACTGAAAAATATTGAAATTGTGTTGGCACAGAATATAGATGCACAGAAAAGGCGCAAAAATAAAGCGGTTTTAGAAAAGATGCAACACTAAATATAAACTTAAAAAACTGATGTGAGCAGCACATGACTTTCTCTGCAGACTTATATTCACGTTCTCTTAATTTTGTTTAAATTTAATTCACTTTTAATTCAATTTTCGTTCTCATTTGATAACTCGACTTATTTTCAAAGGTGGCGTAGAGAAAATACGAAAAAACTAAAATATCTCGAGAACGGCTAGTTCTAGTGTAATGGGGTTGGGCTTATTCTTTTCTTCGTTAAAAATTACGTATTAAACAAGCATTTACTGGATATATTTGAGCATATGTAGTTTTTAATTTTAGATTTTGGCGATTTTTGTGGGTCATTTTGCAAAAAAAGGCAGATTATATTTTTCGAATCGTACCAAAATCTAATCAGCACCAGAATGTCCCACAAGTGACTTATCTACCGAATTTTGTGAAATTCGGTCCATTAGTTTTTCAGCTACAGTGGATACAAACTTTTGCGGGCCATTTCGCAAAAAAAGGCGGGTTCTTTTATTCCCAATCACACCCAAAACTAATCAGCACCAGACTCGCCTACAAGTGACATACCTACCAAATTTTATGAAATTCGGTTCATTAGTTTTTTAGTTAGAGTGGATAGAAAATCTGCACAGACAGATAGACAGACAGACAGACACACAGACTCAGAGACACACAGACAGACACACACAGAGACGTCACGCTAAAAATAGTTTTTTCTAGGAGTCTCGAAACGTGTAGATCCGTCGAAAACTCGAGTTGCGATTTTCGACATGATTCCAAAACTTTCCCTATACATTACCATGTATTGCAGGTAAAGTAAAAATCTGATGTGGGCAGCACATGACTTTCCCTGCAGACTTATATTCACGTTCTATTTATTTAAATTAAATTTAATTAATTTTTAATTCAATTTTCATTCTCATTTGAAAACTGGACTTATTTTCAAAAATGGTGTAGGACAAATACGAAAAACTAAAATATCTCGAGAACGGCTAGTCCTAGTGTAATGGGGCTGGTCTTATTATTTTCTTCGCTAAAAATTCCGTATTAAACAAGCATTTAATGGCTATATTTGAGCATACATAGTTCTTAAGTTTAGATTTTGATAATTTTTGCGGGCCATTTTGCAAAGAAAGGCAGGTTATTGTTTTTCGAATTATAACAAAATCTAATCAGCACCAGGGTGACCTACAAGCGACTTGTCTACCAAATTTTGTGAAATTCGGTCTATTAGTTTTTCAGTTAGAGTGGATACAAGCTTTTGCGGGCCATTTCGCAAAAAAAAGGCGGGTTATTTTAACCCGAGTCATACCCAAAACTAATCATCACCAGATTCGTGCACAAGTGACTTACCTACCAAATTTTATGAAATTCGGTCAATTAGTTTTGCAGTTAGAGTGGATACAATATCTGCACAGACAGACAGACACACAGACAGACACACACACAGACAGACAGACAGATACACAGACACACACTCAGACGTCACGCTAAAAATAGTTTTTTCGTATTCTAGAGATCACGAAACGTGTAGATCCGTCGAAAACTCGTGTTGCGATTTTCGACATGATTCCAATACTTTTCCTATACATTACCATGTATTGCAGGGAAAGTAAAAAACGATGTTTAAATTGGGAAAAAATGATGGATGCCATATTTTATTTTTTAGTGGATCACATGATCCCTTCAGATTATATGGGTGTAATAAATATTTTAATTTTCATTTAAATAACTGCCAAACATATTTTGCTGAAATTTTCTTTATATATTTTATGGGACAATTTAAATATTTCCTAAAATTTTGTAAATTTTAACTTCGAACTAGCAATTTGTGAACTAGTAATTTGTGAATTTTAACTTCGCTCAAAATGTTTTTGAAAAATTAGATCCCATCGGTTTCAATGCATTTCATTTTTACTTTCCCTGCAATACATGGTAATGTATAGGGAAAGTATTGGAATCATGCCGAAAATCACAACTCGAGTTTTCGACGGATCTACACGTTTCGAGACCTCTAAAATACGAAAAAACCATTTTTTGCGTGACGTCTGTGTGTGTGTCTGTGTGTCTGTCTGTGTGTCTGTGTGTCTGTGTGTCTGTGTGTCTGTCTGTCTGTGTGTCTGTCTGTCTGTGCAGATTTT
The DNA here is from genome assembly GCA_951213105.1 of Amaurobius ferox. NCBI lineage: Eukaryota > Metazoa > Arthropoda > Arachnida > Araneae > Amaurobiidae > Amaurobius > Amaurobius ferox. The sequence goes on from OX578139.1 coordinate 73,258,845, forward strand.
GTATCCACTCTAACGAAAAAACTAATGGACCGAATTTCACAAAATTTTGTTGGTAAGTCACTTGTGGCCGGGGCTGGTGCTGATTAGTTTTGGGTACGATTCGGAATAAAAGAACCCGCCTTTTTTGTGAAAAGGCCCGCAAAAGCTTGTATCCACTGTAGCTGAAAAACTAATGGACCGAATTTCACAAAATTCGGTAGAAGAGTCACGTATAGGTCACCCTGGTGCTGATTAGATTTTGGCACGATTTAGAAAAAATTAACCTGCCTTTTTTCGCAGAATGGTCCGCAAAAATTATCAAAATCTAAACTAAAAAGCTACGTATGCTCAAATATATCCATTAAATGCTTGTTTAATGCGTAATTTTTAACGAAGAAAAGAATAAGACCAACCCCATTACATTAGGACTAGCCGTTCTCGAGATATATTAGTTTTTTTCTTATTTTTCCACGCCACCTTTGAAAATAAGTCCAGTTATCAAATGAGAACGAAAATTGAATTAAAAGTGAATTAAATTTAATTGAAATAAATGGAACGTGGATATAAGTTTGTAGTGAAAGTCATGTGCTGCCCACATCAGACTTTTACTTTCCCTGAAATACATGGTAATGTATAGAGAAATTATTCGAATCATATCGAAAATCGCAACTAGAGTTTTCGACGGATCTACACGTTTCAAGACCTCTAGAATACGAAAAAAACATTTTTAGCGTAACGTCTGTGTGTGTATCTGTATGTCTCCCTGTCTGTCTGTGTGTGTGTCTGTGTGTCTGTCTGTCTGTGCAGATTTTGTATCCACTCTAACTAAAAAGCTAATGGACCGAATTTCACAAAATTTGGTAGATAAGTCACTTGTGGGCGAGTCTGATTCTGATAAGTTTTGGGTACGATTCGGGATAAAAGAACCCGGCTATTTTTGCGAAATGGCCCGCAAAAGTTTGTATCCACTCTAACTGAAAAACTAATGGACCGAATTTCACAAAATTTGGTAGATGAGTCACTTGTGGGTCACCCTGGTGCTGATTAGATTTTGGTATGATTCGAAAAAAAATAACCTGCCTTTTTTTGTAATATGACCCGCAAAAATCGTGAAAATCTAAACTAAAGAACTACGTATGCTCAAATATATCCATTAAATGCTCGTTTAATACGTAATTTTTAACGACAAAAAGAATAAGACCAACCCCATTACACTAGGACTAGCCGTTCTCGAGATATTTTAGTTTTTCGTATTTTTTCTACGCCACCTTTGAAAATAAGTCCGGTTAACGACTGAGAACAAAAATTGAATTAAAAGTAAAATACATTTAATTTAAATAAAGAGAATGTGGTTATAAGTCTGCAGAGAAAGTCATGTGCTGCCCACATCAGATTTTTACTTTCCCTGCATTACTTGGTAATGTATGGGGAAAGTATTGGAATCATGCCGAAAATCGCAACTCGGGTTTTCGACGGATCTACACGTTTCGAGACCTCTAGAATGTGAAGAAACTATTTTTAGCGTGACGTCTGTGTGTGTGTCTGTGTGTCTGTGAGTCTGTGTGTCTGTCTGTCTGTGTGTCTGTGTGTCTGTCTGTGTGTCTGTCTGTGCAGATTTGTGTCCACTCTAACTAAAAAAGTAATTGACCGAATATCATAAAATTTGGTAGGTAAGTCACTTGTGGGCGACTCTGAGGCTGATTAGTTTTGGGTACGATTCGGGAAAAAAGAACCTGCCTTTTTTTGCGAAATGGCCCGCAAAAGCTTGTATCCACTCTAGCTGAAAAACTAAGGGGCCGAATTTCACAAAATTCGGTAGATAAATTACGTATGGAACAGTCTGGTGCTGATTAGATTTTGGTATGATTCGGAAAAAAATAACCTGCCTTTTTTTGAAAAATGGCCCGCAAAAATCGCCAAAATCTAAACTAAAGAACTAGGTATACTCAAATATATCCATTAAATGCTCGTTTAATACGTAATTTTTAACGACGAAAAGAATAAGATCAACTCCATTACACTAGGACCAGCCGTTCTCGAGATATTTTAGTTTTTCGTATTTTCTCCACGCCACCTTTGATAATAAGTCCGGTTGCCGAATGAGAACGAAAAGTGAATTAAAAGTGAAATAAATTTAATTAAATAAAGAGAACGTGAATATAAACGTCTGCAGCGAAAGTCATGTGCTGCCCACATCAGATTTTTTGAACTGTGATGCAATCCAAAACTGATTGGGTGAGATTATTCATTTACATTCCCATATGTCCCGCAGACCGTCTCAACATCATACTATAATATAATTTTGATAAAGCCACTTTTACGTGAGAATGAGTTTAGCCAGTTATCGTGAGAATGGACAGACAGACAGAATGAACAAAGTCATAAATTCTTTTCAACTGCATAAAGTGTTAAAAAACCCAAATCCTTTAAATAATCTACACACTATACAGGGTGTCCTAAAAAGTTTGAAACTCGAATTAATTCTTTACCTGTTGAATATAGGTGTTCAATGTAAATTGCAAAAATGTTGAAAGTAAGGTAGGAAATAAGACTACGTTAATGACATAGTCTTCCCATTAATTTTCAAAACGTTACGCGTTTGAAATTTTTATACGACCCCCTTAGACAAATTTAGTCAATCAGAAAATTTGTATTTTTAATGCAACAAGAACATTAAAAAAGACCTCATATCTCTATCTTTAAAATCAACTGAATTATGATAAAGGAAAAAATTTGATTTATGCCACTTTTCCGTACCATGTGAAAGGCTGTTTCATCAGAGAAAATAGGGATCATAAACAAATTGATGATGGAAATTGTTTAGATCAAAAATACGTTAATATGTGTCAAAATTTTTTATCACAAATGCATCTAAATAAAGCATTATATAGACAGAGATCATATAAAGCAGTGGTACTCACTACTCGGTTGGGTATCCTATGTATTATCCCTCAGTATTATCTTTTTGTGATAGGTCACAAATTTGCATTTCTAATTTGATATATGGTCCCTATTCACAATGTTCAATTTTCAATTAAATGTAACTAGCTCGATTTTAAGGATACAGATTAAGGGTAATTTCAAACACAAATAACTTTAGACACTGAATAGTGTCTACTATCAATAAATGAGAATCCCATTTGCATAATGGGACGTCACTACATTTAGTTTCTGATTATGTGTGATAATTTTAATAGCAACATCTACTTTTATGTCATCATGCAATTTCGCTTGTCGACATTATTCTAAATAAAAAATGTTGTGGCAGTTCGCCCATATATATGGTAGATAATTTGTTTTAAGCTTAGGACAGATTCATAAAAGCCGATAATTTAGTCTTTGAACTCAGTGTCATCAAAGCATATTTGTTTTTATACAATTGGTTACCTACAAACAGAACGACAGAGTATAAAATTTACATAACGTTTCTCCTTTCTAATCATCACTGCCTTCTAAATGCTTTTAAGGTGTAAAAAGTAGTAGTTGTCTTTAAAACACAAACACGTAAATTTTTCTGCCATAACTTTGCCACTTCTACTTTATAAAAAAGAAAACAAAAATGAAGCAAATAGTAAATGAAAATAAAAGAATTTAAGGTGAAATCTGCTTAATTAAATCATCTAGTTATTTAAGATAAATGTCTCAAGTTTTGAATATATAAATTTCACACGTCGAGTGTTTAATTCTGAGAAAATATAGAAACCCCTATAATATAAAAATCCACATATTTTAACCCATATATTATTGTCTGAATTTATATTACCCATATAAACTCAGACAATAAACACCCTATCTCCGGAAATGAAATTATTAAGAAAAATAGGTCCTCCATTGTTTCTCAGAGAGGTCTATCAAAGAACTAACGTAGCCCGTGTCGAAATTGAGACCCATTTTCTTTCATTTCCGTTTCCAACGGAATTCCTCCTGACGTGGGTAGACAGAAGGAAAAACATCTCTCTTGAAATTCACGCATGGCGCTTAGTGAAAACAAGAAAGGCGTCGACATTAAGCTCGATGCCAGACGGAGTAAAAATCTGTTTATTCAAGCAGAAAATATTATTCACATTTATGAGATATGTTGTAATACCTAGAGAAGGCCAAAAATTGAACATTGAAGAAAATAGCACACACACACACACACACACACACACACACATATATATATATATATATATATATATATATATATATATGAATTCAAATGAATAAGAAATGAAAGAAGTAAAAACGGATGGGGATGCTTACAAGGAAGTCGAACGGCCAAGGGGGATTACGACCCCTTGTTCCCGGTTGAAGCACGCTTTTAATCCCAGGAAACGTTCCCGGAACCAGACTCGCCTGAAGCAGTCCTCCATATACCAACGCTGGAAAAGCAAAATCCAATCCACTGAAAAAGCAAATCCAATCCATTGAAAAAGCCAAATTCAATCCATTGAAAAACGTACTTGAAAACCCAGATCACCAACATGAAACGATATTAATAGCAAGACTACTTGGATGCCTGATGTCTAAACAACCTATAACATCCATATCAGCACTGACTTTTCATTACGTGCAAGTCCTTGTAAGTCCTTATAACATGTTACGGTTAAGATACATGTCACAGTTAATCTTTTTGCATCCAGCGTGACGTAACTATAATAGTTCATAGAATTTTGCATAAAAGTCCTGATCATACTTTTTGTATGATTTTTCATAATAATGCTTTAGGAAATGTAACGGATATAGCTGTTTTTTCGCTTCACATACCAAATTACGTTCGCATATAATGCGTTCGGTCTTGGTTGTATTTAATCTTTTAATCCTGTTAAGATGATTGAGTATTAAGTTACGTAGTACGCCTATACTCAAGTTGGAATTCCAGCTGATGATATAGTTTATGCTGACATCAAAGGTCTTTCTTTTATCATACATTTTAAAGCAAATACTTTCTTTGTTGTCGTAATAAATGCTTATATCTAAAAACTCTGTTATTTCTTTCTTCACTTGTTTTGTTTCGATCAATTCCAAATTTGCGGGATAAAAGTTGAAGTTAAATTGATAATTACTTTCAAAATTTCCAATAAGCACATCGTCCACAAATCTGAAATAGGGAATTTCATTTAGATAATGAGTTCCGATCTCATACTTATTCAATAGATATCAGCCAACATGGAGGAACACCCACCCCCCATGGGAATACCTTGAATTTGTTGATAGAATGAATCTCCGTTGTAAAGTAAGTTTTCATATAAAACGAATTTGATGAGGTTTTCGTAACTATTGATGTTGATAAATAGATGCAAATTGTATTCATGAAATGTTTCGATCATGATCTCAAACAGATCCTTTAAATTTATGTTATTGAATAAATCTTTAAAATCGTAGCTTTTAAGGTGTAATCTCTCTGGTATTTTGCTCAACTTTTCTATGACTTCATTACTATTTGATACCATTACCGTACCACTTGATTTTATTTTCGCCATTGTAGGTCTTAAAATATTCAGCAGGATAGCATTTGCCTTAGTTAAATAAGTTCCACATCCCACAGTCACCGGTCTAAATTTGACGGGTGACTTATGCATTTTAGGTATTAATACCAGGTATGGAAATTTGATTGTAGTGATTTCAATACCGATCCTTTTATACAATGCTGTGATTTTGTTTTCATTTGCCGTTTTAGACAAAACATTTAGTTTATACATTGTTTCGTTGTCGTAACATTTTTTTAATTGCTCTACATAGTATTTTTTGCAAGTAAATGCATAGTTTGAGGTAACTTTGTCCATATAAGTGATCACATACATATTTTGAAATATTTTCAGCCGGTTCTTGTCCATTTTATAATTAGTAATTTTATTTTGTCGGTTTTTGTAATAAAGATTAAAATCAGCTAAAACTGCACTCTTCCATTCTTGAAAGGTTTCCATTGGAAAACTGTACTTTACAGCTAGTTTGTAAATAAAATCATCTAGATCCTTTTTAAAAAGTTTTTCGTGATTATAAAAATTCTGAAATCTGAATTTAGTGCCCAATTGTAAAAATTCTCTAAAATCCGAATCCATTGCAACTTCTAAATCACCAGTAACAATGTGATCATGATCTCTATTGCGAAATTTACTTGTTTCACATTGACATATCAAGTTATCATTTTTGTCCAACTGTCTTCCGATCATATTATAATTGAAGATTTTACGTCCGTTAGTTTTCATATATCGATATGTTAAACAAACTTCGGTCTTTTTTATCGGTAGGAGATAATTATGTTTTTTCAAAATTGTCTTAAATGGTATTGCATCATAATTCTTATTACAAAAAGTTGTAATTAGATATTCCTTCCCATATGGATTATTATTATTTTGTTCTAGCATAATTTCCAATTTTTTTGCTTTTAATTTAAATATATCGTAAAAAATGGCAATGTTTGCTGTAAGGATAGGATCGTCTTTATCGTTATCTTGCATAATGGGGTTTTTCATCCATTCCAACCAAATACGATATAAAAACTTTTTCTTTATTCCGAACACTTTATTTTTAATCCAATTTTCCTTTATAGTTTTATATGTCTTGATTTCTTCTATAAAATGTTTCAGGTTGTTTAAAACAACTTCAAATTTTACTTTCTTGCGCCTACCACCTCGTTTACCACGAGTTGTTTTCTTATTTTCTTTATTTTTATATACGGGAGATTGTTTTACATCTGTACTATATTCCAAATTGTGCGTGTTATTAAAGTTGATAGTATTTAATCCATATGGATATACTGTTTTATATTGTTGTATATGCTTATTTTCCCACCAAAGTCTTTCGTTATGATCTTTTACAATATCAAGAATTGTTATCTTAACCGTATCATGTATCTTAACCGTAACATGTTATAAGGACTTACAAGGACTTGCACGTAATGAAAAGTCAGTGCTGATATGGATGTTATAGGTTGTTTAGACATCAGGCATCCAAGTAGTCTTGCTATTAATATCGTTTCATGTTGGTGATCTGGGTTTTCAAGTACGTTTTTCAATGGATTGAATTTGGCTTTTTCAATGGATTGGATTTGCTTTTTCAGTGGATTGGATTTTGCTTTTCCAGCGTTGGTATATGGAGGACTGCTTCAGGCGAGTCTGGTTCCGGGAACGTTTCCTGGGATTAAAAGCGTGCTTCAACCGGGAACAAGGGGTCGTAATCCCCCTTGGCCGTTCGACTTCCTTGTAAGCATCCCCATCCGTTTTTACTTCTTTCATTTCTTATTCATTTGAATTCATATTCGTGCTTATATTGTATGTGCTGCAATGCGCCTTATGATATTATGGGCATATCCCGTTTTAATATTTCTAGTAAAAGTTATATTTTACTTAACATTTGTATGGTATATATATATATATATATATATATATATAAACTCTATAACAAAAAAATCGACGCACTAAGAAGGAATTGTCCGATTGTGATAAAAATTGGTGGATGTGAAGAACATACATAGAAAAAGAAACGATTGAAGTTTCGTAACAATTTAGTGATTTTGAGTTTGACCGTATACAAAGGGAGAAAATCAATAAGGCGTTGGTCCACCTCTGGCCTGGATGCAAGATGTCACCCGGCATGGCATGGACTGATAAAGTTCACGGATAGTGTCCTGCGGAAGGTCTTGCCAAGTTGTCTCCAACTGCCAGGCTAAATCGTCAACATTCCGGCATGGTTGCAATCGCCTTCCCATAACGTCCCACATGTGCTCTATGGGAGAGAGATCAGGAGACCTAGCTGGCCAAGGAAGAGTTGGGCAAACTTGAAGATAATTCATAGCAACACGTGCCGTGTGCGGTCGGGCATTATCTTGTTGAAGAATAAGTCCGTGATGTCGCAAAAGGAACGGTAACACACAACCGGTCGTATAATATTGTCTACGTACTTCTGTCCTATCAGTGTGCCAGAAATGATTACCAAAAGGTTCCGGCTATCAACGGAGATTGCATCCCAGACCATAACGCCCTGTTGTGGGAATGTGTGTCGGCTGATAGTAAGGGCAGGATCCCCACGCTGCCCTGGACGTCTCCAGACACGCCTGTGGTTGTCATCAGGACACATTTGGAGACTGGACTCGTCACTAAAGACTTAAAATGTCTTTCATACGAAATTTCATTACAATCGGACAACTCCTTCTTGGTGCGTCGATTTTTTTTGTTATAGAGTGTTTATACATATATATATATATATATATATATAATGTATATATACAATGTATATATACATACATATTGCTCTAACATACATATATATAGAGTGCAATTAAATGATAACATGAAAGGGAGACACACATTTAATATTTTTCTAACAATAACCGATTAACATATTTACTGTTACTGAGGAAAAGATAACTACCATTTAAGTGCAGCTTACTTCCAAATAAATAGCACAGAACAATGTAAGAAATTGAACATTCAGAATACCAAACTTCGAATTAAAACTGATATCTTTGCTTAGAAAACCTCCGATTATTTGCTTTTTATGTTGCTTTCTGCCTTATCTATTTGGGAATACCCAGTTTTTATCAAGTTTGAAAAATAACCTTAGCACTTTATTTCTTGATTTTCTGATTCTAACTACGGAAGAACTAAAGAAAGATCGCTTTTACCTTAAGCTGCAAATAAAAACATGTACACAAGCGCACACCTTTTTACTTTCCTTATATACAATAATGTATAAGGAAAGTGTCGTGATGGGGTCGAAAATTCGAATTCGAGTTTCCGACGGGAGAGCAAGTTTCAAGTATCAATGACCACGAATCGAACATTTTTGAGGTGCTGCCTGTGCGTGAAAGTATGTGTGCGTGTGTGTGTGTGTGTGTGTGTGTCAGTGAGTCTCTGGAGACGATAACTGACGAACGAATAGAACGATTCGAACGAAATTTGATACAAAAATTGCAATCCATGAATACTCGAAGCCTACTGCTTTTATACGCAATCGAATGTTCAGAACCACCCTAAATTTTCGAGTGAAATTTTGAAAAAATCATCAAAGATCAAAACCTCTAATGAAGTTACGCACATAGACAATATGTAATTTTTCATTAGAAAACGATTAACATAAATTTTAGAACGCTAGTATATGAAATGTTCTCGGGTTATTGCACATTTTTCAAAAAAAAAAATATCAAAAAATTACATGAAATAAAAAAATATTTCCTATTGAGAAACATGTTCACTTTTCATATGTAATATCATGTTATAAATTTGGTGACATCATTCTCGTGGATCTAACTCGTTCCATTCACGATACTTTAAGTAATACTTTTGTATTTGGATGTCAATAGTCATTTATCTGCTATAAAAATAACTTATTTCTCCTTCCATAACGCTTGGCGAGATTTTGGCGACGAATTTGGCGGAATGTTGCGAACTTGGCAACTATTTTAAATGTTACCAAACCATAGGAAATCTCGTCAAATGGATATAAATGGCGCTAAATCAATGAAAATAACGTCTATTTGACAAACATTCAGTATCTCGGAAAAAATATAAGTATCTACTATAAGAATATATTATTTTGTTTTTACTTTAAAAGTAGTAAATACATTGCATTAAATAACGAAAATCATGTGCTGCCCATATCAGATTATTTTTTTTACACTGCAAATAAAAAAAATCTGATGTGCGCAGCACATGACTTTCCTTATATAATGCAATGAATTTACTACTTTTATAGTAAAAAAAGATTATTTTTATAGTAGTTATTTATATTCTTTCCAAGATATTGAATTTTCGTCAATGAGTCGTCATTGATTTAGCGTCATTTTTATCCATTTGGAGAGTTTTTTACTAATTTAGCAACATTTAAAAAAGTTGCCAAGTTGGCGACATTCCACCAAATTCGTCGCCAAAATCTCGCCAAGCGTTATGGACAAAGAAATAAGTTATTCCTACAGCAGATAAATGACTATTGGCGTTCAAATACAAAAGTGTTACTCAATGTATCTTTTTTCATGAATGGAACGAGCTAGATCCACGAGAATTATGTCACCCAATTTATCGCATGGTATTACATATGAAAAGTGAACATGTTTCTCAATAGGAAATATATTTTTTTTATTTTATGACTTTTTGATAATTTTTTTGAAAAATGTGCAATATCTCCAGAACGGTTCATGTTAGCGTTCTGGAATTTATGTCAATCGTTTTCTAATGACAAATTACATGCGAAATGTCTAGCTGCGTAACTTTATTCGCTGTTTTCATTTTTTGACGATTTTTTCAAAATTTCACTAGAAAATTTAAGGAGATTTTGAATATTCGATTGCATATAAAAACAATTGTCGTCCAGTATTTATGGATTGTGATTTTTGTACCAAATTTCATTCGAATGGGTCCATTCGTTCATCAGTTACCATCTCCACAGGCTCACTGACACACACACACCCACACACACACACACTGACACACACGCACACACACACTCACACAAATACTTTCACATACGCACACACACACAAATACTTTCACACACACACAGACATCACTTCAAAAATGTTTGATTCGGTGATCAAGCATTCTTGAAACGTGCTCTCCCGTCGAAAACTCGAATTCGGATTTTCGACCCCGTCACAATACTTTCCTTATATATTATGTATATAAGTGTCATGTCGCAGTTCTGCGCTATGAGCCTTTCGTGTTTTTCTGTGAGAAAAACACTTTTCTTTCCTTCCGTGCCTGTGCTGTATTTCGGTAGGCCTCGTCTGGATTGGTTTTGCATTAAAATCTGTGTTTCGTCGAGAACCGTTGGCGCGAGCCAGGAATTCTGTCTCGCCTGGGTGTGTGACGTGTGGTCTGAGGAGAAAGCTGCTGCCGGGCGCGCTTGCCTGCCAATCAGGAAGCGGCGTGGAGGAGAACTTTTTTTGCTGGACTCTTGAGACCCAGGGATTCGACTTGGAAGTTTGGTTTGGAGCGGTCGCATCGGAAAATTTGTCTTAAAACTTAAGACAAAGGTTTTGGCCAAAATGGCTAATTTTCCTTGAATGGAGTTATTTTGTTTCTGATGAAACCACGATCCATTCCCGGAGCTGGATGAAGAAGTTCCTGGAGAAGATTCGATGTTCTTTAACGCTGTTCTAAATTCTTTTTTTTTATTCCAGGATGATATCTCTCGGATCCTTTTTGCTACCTAAATTTTGAGCCGGATGGATGATTGCCGTGGAATTTTCTGGCATAAATCCCTGTTGAATTTGAGATGTCTTGGACACTCGTTCTGGAAAATTATTTCGGGTTCTTTCAAGTAATGAATATCGAACTAGAACTTGTCTGTGAAATTTTGGTCTAATTATACGGTACAGGTAATTCTTTTGTACTCGGAACCAGAAGTTCCAACTGAAATTTTGACACGACTAAATGCAACGCAGGCACTCTAATAATGTTTATTTGGAATTATAATGGCTTTGCTGAATTTAAGAAAAGTAAAATAGAATTATATTATGATTCATGATTTAAGTAGTAACATTATATTTGATTTGATAATAATTAGTGATTGAATATTCTGAGCAGAGCATAAATTGAAATATTGATTGTTAATGATAAAGGAAGCTCTGAATTAATTGGAATGATGATTTAAGTAAATAAATGTTGAGTAAAATGCTAATAATTAAATTAAATTGATTTGTTTAATTTGAAATGTGCCTTCCTTTTTGTATTCCCTCATGTTCTTTGCTGACTGAATACCATCTAGAATATAATTCTTCTAGACTGGGAAAACCTCATCTAAATAACATTGCCTGGGTTAAGTTAAATATGACAATTACCACTATTTTTGTTTTTGCTGTAAATTTTACGATCACTGGCCTTGTGTGTAGCGGAATCGGTACTCGCAGGTTGGTTCTGAAACCGCTAACACATAAGGAAAGTAATATAAAAAGTTTATCACTGCAAGGTTTTTCTGGTCCATGTATTGCAATTATAAAAAAACAAAATAATCATTGCAATGAGCGAAACTCATCTGCATTAAAGTATGTTCTGTATTGCCGTGCTTTATGTTTAGTGTATTTTGATCCAAACATTTTGACCAGAGCAGAGCAGAAAAAATATTTTACAAATGGTTTTAATTTTTAAACAATTTTCTACACCCATTTTCACCAATCACTAAATTGGGATTACCATTCCCATACGTCATGTACCGTTACATATTATCTGTTATGTATAGTGTGCTGCCGCAAAATGCAACACGAAAGGCAAATTTAAATTATATAAAGAAATAATATTAATTAATTAATAACTCTTGTATTTTGAATTATTGTGTGTACATTGTCAGTTAAAACAACAAATGTAAAAAAGCCATGAACACAAAAATTGCTTTGAAAGTGACAGATTGATTTGCAAATAATGTAATTTAAGTTATTTGAACAATTGCTCGAATTTTTTGTCTCCAAAAATAGGTAATTGTTCCAGTAGAAATTATGACGCTGCAATAAAATAAAATACCATTTAATCTAGAGAAAAGAAACACAGTGGACATAAAACACAATTACGAAATGCCATAGAATTGAAGAAGGTCATATCAAATTTCCTTAAGTCTATCCGGCAGCGAGAGATAATAAGCTGAAGTTCGTCTCTAAGGGACAAAGAGTAACAAACCTGCAAGCCAGACTGATGGGATACATTTTTATCAATGAATATGAAATGAGCCATGAAACGAGTAAGATATGACTCTTCAGCGGAGCAAAAGTTAGAAATATGTTCATATACAGATATACTACTTCATAAACAATTCAAAATGATGTACAAGTGGAAAATTCCAAATCTCTTCATATACAGATATACTACGTCATGAACAATTCAAAATGATACACTTTTGAAATAATTTTCAGTGCCAGTGAAATAATTTTTGAAATTATTTTTAGTGAAGTCTATGACAATTTGTCTATATATTTGTATCCACAAGTGCCAATCATTGATCTTATTTTCCTACGATGGTAGACACCTAAACCCCGTCAATTCTAAGTCTACCTAAACCCCGTCAATTTTAAAAGGCATTTATGATAACATTATTCTTATAATTACTTTTTGGAGGAATAATTATACTAAAGCAATATGCTAATTTTATAGTTTTGGAATTTCTCTGTTTTCGGTTTGAAAATATATGTATACGTTTGTCATTACATTGCCCACGACTCTCATAAAACTTCAAATACAATTTATTAATGCATAAAAATAATTAATAATTATTTGAAAATGACACTACTTTACATGAAAATGTTTAAATGGATGTGTTGAAAACTATATTTTTCATTTATAAATGATTTCTGAGTTTTGAAAGTAGTTGAATATATAATTTTTAAAAATTTACTAATTTCTATTACACTCTTTTGCAAAAAAAAAAAAAGAAAAAGAAGCACCCCTAAAAATATTCCGATCATCTCGACATTTCGCATGCAAATTTCTTTATTCCAAGTGTGCAAATGATTAAATTTGCAGGGCCAATGAGTGTTAACTGCCGCCATAGCACGCGTTTCTACTGCGCAACTAGGATCCTATAAAACGGATTAAAAATGTGGACTGTTTATCTTTGTTTGCTATCGGCATTGCAGTTCCGTAGAAACACAAAAAATAATGCCGTTACGACGTTGACGAAGACCTTATAAGCAATTAGACGAGTTCGAATGTGGTCGTATTGTCAAGATGCGTGAAGCTAACTGGTCATACCGAGCAATAGGCCACCACCTTCACCGAACAGACACTGCTATGCAAAGGTGCTGGCAACAATGGTTACTGCAAGGCTTTGGAAGGTCAAGGTGCACGAATGCGAGGCAAGATTGTGCGATAGACCCGAACTGGTCAAACGGCACCATTGTCCGAGATCCAAAGTGCTACAGCCTCTTCCATACAACCCGTGGTACCTTCCACCATCTCACGGCGCTTAAGCGCCTGAGGTGGGGTTACGCTCACGGAAGCCTTTAAGACGTACGCCTATAACCCCACATTATCAACAGAGTCGTTTGGAGTGGTGTCGTGGCGAGCATCAGGGTTGCCAGCAGACTTGCTTAGCCTAATATTCAGCGATGAATCACGCTTAGCTCTTTCAGCAGATAACCATCAGGTACGTGTGTGGAGGCGCCAGGTCAAGAGGTCCCTATCAGCCTTTGTTTTACACAGGCACACAGCCGTTACTCCTGGTGTGATGGTGTGGGCTACTATCTCTTACAACAGCAGGTCGCCCCTAGTTATCATGCGTACAATTTTAACAGCTCAACGATATATTGATGAAATTCTGCAGTTGTTTGCATTACCCTTCATGGCACGTCCTTCTGGGGTCATTTTCCAACAAGATAATGCCACGCCACATGCGGCTCGTATATCTGTGGACTCTCTCCGTAATGTTGATATTATTTCTTGGCCAGCAAGGTAACCAGATCTTTCGCCAATCGAGCATGTATGGGACATGCTAGTCCGCCAGTATGGCGGACTAGCATGTCCAGATCTCTCCAGATCTGCTACATTTCTCTGAAATGTAGCAGATCTGGAGAAACAATTGAGGAATGCCTGGCATAATGTATCGCAGGATGAAATTAAGAAACTTTATCATTCCTTACCTAAACGTGTACAAGCATGCATTGCCGCCACAGGGGGTTTCACCAATTACAGATTTGAAAATTCAATGTGCAATTGCAAACCATTGATGGGTCCTTTGACCTTGATTTTGTAATCATTTCATTGCCTGTGCATGAACTGTACGCAGAGAGGAAAACTTCGGAGAGAAGAACGGAGAGAAGAGTATGTCTTATATACTAGAAGGTATGCCCGTCATATGACGGAAATCAGAATTTGGAAAACATTACTTCCCATTTAGCGTCATTTTTATCAATTTGGCGAAGTTTTTGTCATTTTAGCAACAATTAAATAGTCGCCAAGTTGACGACATCCCGCTAAATTTCTCGCCAAACGTTATGGAGGGACGGAGATTTGTGTTATTCTTATAGCCTATGGTCTTTCCAAGATATTGAAATTTCATCATCTAGTCGTCATTTTCATTGATTTAGCGTCATTTTTATTAATTTGGCAATATTTTCGTCAATTTAGCAACATTTCGAAAGTCGCCAAGTTGGCGACATTCCGCCAAAACCTCTCCAAGCGTTATGTACGGAGATATAAGTTAATCTTGTAGCAGAGAAATGACTATTAGCGTCCAAATATAAGAGTATTAAATATCTTTTCACATGAATGGAACTAGCTAGATCCATGAGAATGATGTCACCAAATTTATCGCATGATATGACTTATGTAAAGTGAACATATTTCACAATACGTATTATATGTGATTTTTGGATATTTTTATTATACATACAGTCCTATATCTTTCTCTACAATTATACCAAATTTTATATTTTTCTATACTATTGCTTTCGAGGTACGAAACAGAGAAGCTGTAGGCACGAGAAATGTTTCAAACAGCGGCAGCGGGGGCAGCAACTGCTATTTTAATATACAGAGGTTATTCCAATATTATCCAAAACATTATTATATTACTTTAATGTTATTTCCAGCAAAGCATTTAAATTCTTTTAAATTCGACAACACTACGATTTTAAGTTTTGGAACCCGATACAATGTATTTCATATTCGTAGACAGTAACTTAAACTTCTGAGAACCGAAACTTTACCAATGCAGAATAAAATTTAATTTATTTATACTATTTACATCCACCCACTGGTTCTTTCAACCGAAAATATATTTCGATCAAAAGATTTCGCCCCAAAAAGAATTACAGAATATGAGAGAAAAGGAAAAACATTTCGAAAGAATTAATCTATAAATGCAAGGACAATATTGTGGCATTGAAAATTATTCTGTTAGGCCATCTATTATACATTCCATTTTCTATCTTGCGTTGTCGTTTAATTTCCTTTTCATTCTAGATAACTTATGTATTAAAGACAATTTTTACTTTCTCTGCAATACATGGTAATGTATAGGGAAAGTATTGGAATCATGTCAAAAATCGCAACTCAAGTTTTCGATGGATCTACACATTTCAAGACCTCTAGAATACGAAAAAACCATTTTTAGAGTGACGTCTGCGTGTGTGTGTGTGTGTCTGTCTGAGTGTCTGTGTGTCTGCTTGTCTGTGTCTGTCTGTCTGTCTGTGCAGATTTTGTATCCACTCTAACTAAAAACTAATCGACCGAATTTCATAAAATTTGGTAGGTAAGTCACTTGTGGGCGAGTCTGGAGCTGATTAGTTTTGGATACGATTCGGGATAAAAGAACCTGCCCTTTTTTGCGAAATGGCCCGTAAAAGCTTGTGTCCACTCTAGCTGTAAAACTAATGAACTGAATTTCACAAAATTTGGTAGATAAGTCATTTGTGGATCACCCTGGTGCTGATTAGATTTTGGTATGATTCGGAAAAAAATAACCTGCCTTTTTTTCCAAATGGTCCTAAAAAATCGACAGAATCTAAAATAAAAAACTACGTATGCTGAACTATATTCATTAAATTCTTGTTTTATATGTAATTTTTAACTAAGAAAAGAATAAGACGAACCCCATTACACTACGACCAGCCGTTCTTGAGATATTTCGTTTTTTCTTTTTTTCTCTACTCCACCTTTGAAAATGAGTCCAGTTACCAAATGAAAGCAAAAATTCAATTAATAGTGCATTAAATTTAATTAAAATAAAGAGAATGTGGATATAAGTCTGCAGGGAAAGTCATATGCTGCCCACATCAGATTTTTCGTACTCAGTTCGCTTACATCCAATATGCATACTCAGTAATAATTGTTTAGCTTGATACTCTTGTCATTTAGACTGGTTAGCTCATTTGATGATAGCTCATATCATTTCTGTAAAATTGCCTTTTCTAAATAAACTAATACTTGATTGTAATAATACATAGAAAACTATTCGAAACATTAAATGTAAGAAAGAAATTTTGTAATGACATTTGAATGTCATGTTCAATCTGCCGGATAGTATTAGTGTTTTGATATTTCTAGTAACATTCGTGTCAAGAACAATGTCACAAAAATTTAATAAAAAAGGATTGTAATATCTTACATAATAAAATAATCTGCCTGTGTATGTGTGTGTCTTCTGCAGGGCGCCGCAGAATCTTTTTACAGCGATGAAGTTCTGGGTAGAAGTAGCTGGGACGACAGACAACATACCCCTTGGAGGTTATTTTTTCACGTTCTCTGAAATATATGGTAATGTATAGGGAAAGTGTTGGAATCATGTCGAAAATTCCAACTCGAGTTTTCGACGGATCTACACGTTTCGAGACCTCTAGAATACGAAAAAATAATTTTTAGCGTGACGTCTGTGTGTGTGTCTGTGTGTCTGTGTGTCTGTCTGTCTGTGTGGCTGTCTGTCTCTGTGACTGTCTGTGCAAATTTTGTATCCATTCTAACTAAAAAACTAATTGACCGAATTTCATAACATTTTGTAGGTAAGTCACTTGTGGGCAAATCTGGTGCTGATTAGTTTTGGGTACGATTCGGGATAAAAAAAACCCGCCTTTTTTTGCAAAATGGCCCGCAAAAGACTGTATCCACTCTAGCTGAAAATCTAATGGAACGAATTTCACAAAACTCTGTAGATAAGTCACTTGTGAGTCACTTTGGTGCTGTTTAGATTTTGATCCAATTCGAAAAAAATAACCTGCCTTTTTTTGCAAAATGGACCGCAAAAATCGTTAAAATCTAAAATAAGGAACTACGTATGCTCAAATATATCCATTAAATGCCTGTTTAATGCGTAATTTTTAACGAAGAAAGGAATAAGACCAACTCCATTACACTAGGACTAGCAGTTCTCGAGACATTTTAGTTTTTCTTATTTTCTCTACGCCACCTTTGAAAATAAGTTCAGTTATCAAATGAGAACAGAAATTGAAATAAAAGTGAATTAAATTTAATTAAAGTAAAGAGAACGTGGATATAAGTCTGCAGGGAAAGTCATGTGCTGCCCACATCAGATTTTTACTTTCCGTGCAATACATGGTAATGTGCAGTGAAAATATTGAAATCGTACCGAAAATCGCATCTCGAGGTTTCGACGGATCTACAAATTTTGGGACTTCTAGATTACGAATAAACTATTTTTAGCGTGACGTCTGTGTGTGCCTGAATGTGTGCCTGTGTGTGTATCTGTGAGTGTCTGTGTGTATGTCTGTGTGTCTGTCTGTCTGTGCAATGTATGTATCCACGTGAACTCAAAAACTAGTAGACCAAATTTTATAAAAATTTATAGGTAAGTCACGTGTGTGTGACCCTGGTGTTGAATAGATTATGGTTCGATTCGAGATAAAAGAACCCATATTTTTTTTTCGAAAATGTCTGCAAAAATCTCATGTATCCACTCTATCTAAAAAAATAATTGACCAAAATTCATAAAAATTTGGTAGATGAGTCATTTATTGGTTATCCTAATTTGTATTAGATTTTGGTACGATTCAGAAAAGAACCTGATTTTTTTACGAAATGGCCCGCAAAAAACGTCAAAATCTAAAATAAAAGACGACGTATGCTCAAATGCACCAATTAAATGTTTGTTTCATAAATAATTGTTGAGGATGAAAGGAATAAAACCAACCCCATTACTCTAGGACTAGCCGTTTTCGAGATATTGTAGTTTTTCTGCATTATTGCTACGCCGGTTTTGAAAATATGTCCAGTTACCAAATGAAAACGAAAGCTGAATTAAAAGTGTAAATTCAGTGAAATTCCAATTGATTTGATTGATTCCAATTGATGACTGTTATTTAGTGCAATTAAACTCAATTTAATGTAATTATCAATGAAATAAAGAGAAAATGAATTTGGGTATGCAACGAAAGCCATGTACTGCTCACATCAGATATTTTTATTCGAACTAGTTAATAAGCTTTGAACATTTGAAACCGAAAATCGGACGAATTATTGCCATTTTTAATATATTTATCTACCAGATGATTTTGTTTGAATGGGAGCATTTTCTTTTGCATTTGCAGCTGCAAAAGAAAGCACATGGTTTAAAATGCAAAATTCTATCTTTGCGATTTTAGAAGATATACGTCCGACATCTGGTTTAGACAACTGCATAATAGTTGTCGTGAGAGTAACTGGGGTTTGAAATAGAAAATTCTAACTTTTATATTCTAAAATATTCCGTTCTAATTTTCACTTTCTCAAACGCGATATTGCGAATGTATTGTTTTCACGAAAATTTTCGATTTCAAGATTTTGATGCCAATATATATTGTAAGACCTCCTGAACGCGTTTTGACTATTTTTAGAGTGATATTCGTTTGTCTGTCTGTCTGTCTGTAGGCTGTGGTCAATTTTTTTTGTACACGGTATCAGCCGCGAGTATTAATCGATTATCATAAAACTTTATATCCAGCTTTGTTATAAAAAACTTAACAAGATAGAATTTTTTTTAAATTCGAACGACAATTTCGAAATATATTCGAATTTTTTTATCTTTCTAGCATAACAAAATCAGACAAAATTTGGAGCAATCATGCCTGAAAGGGTTTAGTTATACATCACTGATCACGAGACTTAATAGTTTAAATTATTGTTGTGAAAAATAGCGGCGATACAATTTTTTTATTCGTGACGTCATTAGTTCCCCCCACTTGGGGGTAAGTTACACCCCCCCCGAGAGTTATGGTATCAATCAAACAATGTCAAGTATGGTATCAATCAATGTCAATTATGGTATCAATCAAATAACTTTTCGAGCTCTTTAAACAGATAGATAACACGCTATAATCGTAATAATTTGGACCACAATACCAATTTTTCACATTTTCCTTGTAAACTTTGAAGAAAAAATGAATTCTGGTATAAGAAAGTTCAGTTGAGCCGCACTTCAGTTAATTTTATTTATTTTTTATGATGATGAGTCGACCGAACCGGCAGTAAAGATAACATATTCTAAAAAATTACAAAAAAAAAGTGAACAGAAAATTGTTTTGGAAGCAAAGAAAGGAGTCAACAAATACTTCGGAGAAGCAAAAGGATGAAAATTTATCAAAATAAGAAGAAGTAATCAGACTGAATCGAAACATTAAACCAGAGATTTCCAAGCAGAAGAAAAGAAGCGACAATTATCATTAATAAGGGATTTTGTCTGAGAAATATTCGAGAAACTTTAAAAAAAAGCGTAATTCATAAAGGGAATTAAGAGTAAAAAGAAAATTGCTTCCGAAAGATTAAAAACATGATTAGAGTTCTAAGAATGCCTATATTTCTTGCTTTCGGAAGCTGTCGGCAATATTAATTTTATGCTGCATGCTGTTTTTCTCCCTGTTTATTATTTTAGCAGCAGTTTTATTATTTTAAGCGACTTTACTGCACAAACCCAAAAGACATACTTGCGCTAACGCAAAAAGTCCATATCAAAATTGAAATACTTTGTACGGTTATCACAATCTGTGAGAAAGTAGTGAAAGTCGCATGCGGACCACGTCGGATTGATTTGGTTTACCTGAAGATAACCTAGTCAGAAAAAACGTTTTCCAGCTATTAATTTCTATCAAAAAGGTTCCAGGAATTCCAGAAGAAAATAGAGAGCAATTCGAAAGAATAAAACTACATTTACGAACAATATTTTCAGATTAAAACTTTTTCGACTAGAAAATGGAATTTAAAATGGAGTACCCTGCATTATCGACTAATTTCCTTTTCACATTAGATAAAGACAGCGTTTTAACCTACTTCTTAGGCATTTAGAGCTTTCGTTCTTAGGCATTTAGTTCTTAGCCATTTTGCGTTTGAGATGCATTTTGAAAGCAGTTAAAGTCATGTTCGGCCCACATCAGATTGTATTGGCTGAATAAATACCCTTAGATAACCTGGTAAGACAAAATATTTTCCAGGTAGAAATTTATATAGAAAAAATTCCCGGAATTCTAGAAAAAAAATAGAAAACAACTTGAAAGATTAAATCTACATTAACCTACACCCGTAAATCTGCATTTACGAACAATATGTTCAGATTAAAACTTTTTCGACGATATAAATACCCGTAAATCTACATTTACGGACAATATGTTCTGATTAAAACTTTTTCGACTAGAAAATGGAATTTAAAATCGAGTACCTTGCATTATCGGCTAATTTCATTTTCTCATTAGATAAAGACAGCATTTTAACCTAGTTCTTAGGCATTTAGAGATTTCGTTCTTAGACATTTAGTTCTTAGGCATTTTGCGTTTGAGATGCATTTTGAAAGTAATTAAAGTTATGTTTGGCCTCATCAGATTGTTTTGGCTGATTAAATATCCGTAAATAACCCAGTCAGACAAAATATTTTTCAGCTAAAAATATCTATTGAAACGATTCATGGAATTCAAGAGAAAAGAGAAAACAATTCAAAAGATTAAATATAAATTTACGAACAATATCTTTAGATTAAAACTTTTTCAACTAGAAAATGGAATTTAAAAGCATTATCGACTAATTTCTATTTCAAATTAGATAAAGGCGGCATTTTAACCTAGTTCGTGTATGCATTTAAAGGTTTTTGCATTTCAGATGTATCTTGAAAGTAGTGAACGTCATGTTCGGCCCACATCAGATGGTTTTGGCTGAATAAATACCCGTAGATAACCTAGTCATATAACATTTTTTCCAGCAAGAAATTTCTATCGAAAATATTCACGGAATTCGGGAAAACAGAGAAAATAATTCAAAAGATTAAATCTAAATTTGTGAAAAATATTTTCAGATAAAATCTTTTAGTGTTTTTGCATTTGATATGCATTTTAAAATAACACTTTTTTTTCGTTGTTCTCATATTACTATGATAATCATTTAATAGTTATTTATTTTCATAATTTTGAATATTCAAAATGATTTGTTTTGGTTATGATGGATAATTTATTTCTGGGTGAAATATGAGAAAAAAAATATATAATTTTGCTGACGCAATATTATGATCTATTTACATGAATGTAACAGTCTATTAGCGTTTTTTAATGTTACAAAAATGATAATTTTTCTAAATTTGGAGAAGGAAAATACAGAATTTTGTACAATAAATACAATAATTTTAAATCATATTTTTCAAAAATGATTTTCTAATAAATTATAGTATGAAATATTATTCTTAAACAAGGTTATATTCTTGCTCCACCCATTCATAGGAATATTGTGGTTTTGCATTTCGTAAATTGCGAACTTAGTTTCCTTAATGTAGAGTGGGTCTTAATTGTTACCAGCAGTAGTTTATTCAAATCAGTAATCACTTCGTTTATCTGGGAAACGTCTGATATTAAACTGAAGCCTACATTTTACTCGATAACGTCTCAAATAACCTTTTGGGAGACGTGCCTATTGCACCACTACCAAGTTTCGTCAGTGAACGAATGCAATGACTTCACCTATTCCAGTACTTAATTGTCACCAGCGGTAGTATATTCAAATCAGAATTCACTTCATTTATCTGGGAAACGCCTGATACGAAACTGGAGCCTACATGTTACTCGAAAACGTCTCATATAACCTTTTGGGGACGTGTATATTGCACCACTAGCAAGCTTCGTCAGTGAACGAATGCAATGATTTCACGTCTTCCAGTTCTTAATTGTCACCAGCGGTAGTATATTCAAATCAGTATTCGTTTCGTTCATCTGGGAAACGCTTGATACGAAACTGGAGCCTACATGTTACTCGAAAACGTCCCATATAACATTTTGGGGACGTGCCTATCACACCACTAGCAAGTTTCATCAGTGAACGAATGCAATGATTTCACTTCTTCCAGTACTTAATTTTCACTAGCGGTAGTATATTTAAATCAGTATTCGCTTCGTTTATCTGGGAAATGCCTGATACGAAACTGGAAATGCATGTTACTCGAAAACGTCCCAAATCACCTTTTGGGGATGTGCCTATCAAACCACTAGCAAATTTCGTCAGTCAATGACAATGAAAGTAAAATCAGAGAGCCATGGATCCACATTTTTAAAATTCTCAATTAAGAATATTATCACATAGTACTGTCCAATCCTAATGCATATAAATGCATTTTGTATATGTAATTCCATTGTGAAATAAATATCTTAAAAGTAACAGCGATTGTTACTACATTTTTTGAGCTAACACCCGGAATTTGTTTTACGAAAATATTTATAATGTATTTAATTATATTTTATACCATTTATGTCCATAGCATTGTTCAAACTATCATCACTGCCATTGTTCGAGGAAATATTAGTATTCTGTATAGAAAATAATACTTTGGAAATTTTAAATATCACATAATGCGTATTTTTACCTTCCTTATATACATAATGTATAAGGAAAGTATTGTGATGGGGTCGAATATTCGAATTCGAGTTTTCGACGGGAGAGCACGTTCCAAGCATCCCTGATCACGAATCAAACATTTTTGAGGATATGTCTGTGTGTGTGTGTGTGTGTGTGTGTGTGTGTCTGTGTGTGTGTGTGTGTGTGTGTGGGCCAGTGAGTCTGTGGAGACGATATCTCACGAACGAATGGAGCGATTCGAATGAAATTTGTTACAAAAATCACAATCCATGAATACAGGAAGCTTATTCTTTTCAAACGCAATCGAATGTTCAGAACCCCCCTAAATTGAGTGAACTTTTGAAAAAATCGTCAAAAAATCAAAACTTTTAATATAGTTTCAAAGAGAGACATTCCTTATATAATTTTCCCTTAGAAAACGATTGACATAAATTTTAGAACGCTAGATATTGCACATTTTTCAAATAAATTTATCAAAAAATCTCATAAATTAAAAAAAAGTATATTAACTGTTGAGAAACCTGTTCACTTTTTATATGCAATATCATGCCATAAATTTGGTGGCATCATTTTCGTGAATCTACCTCGTTTCATTCATGAGGAAAGATACTTTGAGTAATACTTTTGTATTTGAACACCAATAGTCATTCATCTGCTATAAGAATAACTTATTTCTCCTTCCATAGCGCTTGGCGAGATTTTGACGACGAATTTGGCGGAATTTCGCCAACTTGGCGACTTTTTTAAATGTTGCCAAATTAACGAAAATCTCGCCAAATGGTTAAAATGACGGTAAATCAATGAAAATTACGACTAATTGACGAAAATTCAATATCTTGAAAATAATATAAGTATCTACTATAAGAATGAGCTTCGTTTTTCGCTGCAAAAGTAGTAAATTTATTGTATTATATAAGGAAAGTCATATGCTGCCCACATCACATTTTTTATAAAGTAAATTACAAGCTGTTTGCAGTCCAACTTATATACATATGCATCTACATTTAGTTTATTTTCTGTTAATTTAATAACAATAAACATATACGTACATTCTTGATTTGTTGCATTGCATATGCAAACATACCGAGACTTTTTCAAAGATTTTTTTCAGACTGTTCATATTGAGACTGTTCATACCGAGACTGTTCATACCGAGACATCATTCCGAGACTGTTTCAAATGTTTTCACTTTGGCTACAATTTGTCACAACTAAAATTAATCTTATACGGGCAGCACATGGCTCTCTCTATATAATGTAATTACTTCACTTCTTCCAGTGAAAACTGATGATGCACTAGATCAATCGCATAATGTTTTTAAGATTTTGCTGTACATTAACATTTGGTAACTTAGTGGCACTTTTGCTACACTTGCATTTGGTAACTTTGACTGTACATTAATACTTTTCTGGAGGACAATGTAAAAATCATTTCGAAGTACTCAATTTACTTATATTACCCGCAAATCTAATTTAACAACCAAGGATATTGCTAACATTCAATAATACGATATAGTCCACATATTAAATGCGTTACTCATAGAAAACTATTTTATTTTCATCAATTTTGGCAACATTGTCGTCAATTCAGAAATATTTCTAAAAGTCACCAAGTTGGCGATATTTCGCCATTTTTGTCGCCAATTTGGATACTGTCTATGCATTTGTGTGTGCATTTATCTATATGTATGCCTGTGTGTTTGTGTGTCTGTCTGTGCAATGTATGTATGCACTCTAGCTAAATAAAGTAACCAAATTTCACAAAATTTAGTAAATTGCAAGTTACTTTTGAGTGACCCTGGTGAAAATTTGATTTTGGTACGATTCGGAAAAAGTAACCTGCCTTTTTTGCGACATGGCCCGCAAAAATCGTTTTAACCACTCTATCAGACAAACTAATTGACCACATTTCACAAAATTTGGTAGATAAGTCACTTGTGAGATACCCTGGTGCTGATTCGATTTTGGTACGATTCGAAAGAAAATAACCTGCATTTCTTTGTGAAATGGACTGCAAAACTCGCCAAAATCTAAAATAAAAGACTACGTCTGTTTAAGTGTATCAATTAAATACCAGTTTTATACATATTATTTGGCAACGAAAAGAATAAGATCAATCCCATAATTCTAGGGCTAACTGTTCTTGAGATAATTCAGTTTTTCGCATGTTACCATATCGCTTTTGAAAATGTATCCAATCGCGAAATGAAATGGAAAGTTGAATGGAAACGGCGAATTCAGTGTAATTTAAAATAATTTCCCAAGTCATTTTGTGCAATTAACCTCAATTTAAAGAACTGTAAAAGAAAATGAAAATGAATCATGTGTTTGTAGGGAAAGTCATGTGCTGTCCACATCAGCTTTATGGCGTTATTGTTGCCGAAGTATGATAGGGTCTGAAAACTTGCTATTTGAGTCTAGCTATTTTTTTTTTAAATTTTATGGAAAACAATACTTTCTTCATCGGTAATACGAGGAAATAGACGGAAATGGTACAAATATTTCGTATTGTTACGAACATATCTTCTAGAACCGTGGGTGTACACTCAGGATACAAGAACGAGTCCAAGTTTCTGGATAACTTATGTTTATTCACAATCACAAAGTAAACAGCAAACAATATATACAATCCAAGAGCACTTATATGTTCCACAAATTTCACTGAATACGCGATATTTTAAACATAATGTTGACAAAAGTAATTTCACAAAACAGCGGCTACATTTCTTAAATTTTAACAAAAATCACAGTCCAATGTAGCTCGTGTCACGACAGTTCTTCAACTCGAACTCCAACAGAGGAAGTCTTTTTATACTCTCTTTATAGAAATTTCTGGAAATCTCTCCATCCTCTAGATTATTCGTTATTTCGTGAAGTTTCTGGAACATTCTGGAAATGTCGCAAAATTGGCGATAAATCGCCAAAATCTGGCAACCCTTTATCTAACTGGGAAATTCTGAAAATCCTGGGTTCACGTCACATTGACCGCATTTACTGTGTTTTCTTAGCTTGGTTTTCGAGACAGACGAAAGAGGAGGAGGCAATGAGAGAAGAATGTGATTTCGCAGCTGTATTATAATATAATTTTAACATAAGAATAAAACTGATAACTAAAATTACCACCATTAAGAATACATAATAAAAATAATTCGCATTACTTTGCCAACTCACTGAAAGGATAAAATCAGAAATACCAGATAAGAAAAGAACGTTCATAAATAATATATAACCAGAAGTATTCCAGATAATTCTGTGAAACTATGTTTTATTTCGCTGTGTGATATTCAAATTGTCGATCCTTAATCAGTTTATGAGCCGTTCGTTTGGGAGCAAACGGCATTTTCTCCATTCCGCGGTTAATACACTTTTCTGGTGGTGTAGAATATATGGCAGATTTATGATTCCCATACACGCGAGGTAATAGCGCTATAAACAAAGTCAGACAACTGGTGCATCGCATTTCAAATGAGTCTGATATTGTGAAATGGGAAGATTTAATTGTCATTAACATTTAAACAGATTTTGTGGAAAGTGTACTTATTAGTTAAAGTACATTATTTATTTATAAATATTCATATTCTCATCTAGTTGATAGTTTTGTACTTTTTAACAAGTTTTTATGACTTTGTTCATTCTGTCTGTCTGTCTGGCCATTCGCATGGTCACTGCCATAAAATGACTTTATCAAAATGAAATTTTACTATTTTGTTGAGACGGTCAAGAGGACTTACGGGAATGAAAATTAATAATATCAACCAATTAGTTCCGGATTTAACCAGGATTGGGAAAATGAAATACATTGAATCCTACGTCATCTAATTTTTCAAACATTTTTTAAGCGGAGTTAAAATTCACAACTTATTTCGAAAATTTTAAGAAATGTTCAAATTTTAAATGTGTACAAAAAAGTTTAGTAAAATAAGTTTAGTGTTTTAAATAAAAATTGAAATAATAATTGCATCAATATTATATGAAGAGATCACGTGACTCATTGCAAAATAAAATATGGCATGCACTCTTCCCCTGTGTAAAAATGGTGATGTTTGAAGATCTTTTACATCTATATTTAATGTTGCATTCATCATAAAGCCACTTTATTTTTCCATCTTATCTGTTTATCTATGTACATTCTATGCCAACCCAATTATAATATTTTTGATTTTAAATAATCACTGAACTTTGATTATTGCTACAACGAAGCCTAATTTCTACAGCATGGAGAATGTAAACAAATCAAGAGATTGTAATATGAGTTGTATAAGAATTGCTGAATTTTTTTCACGCAAAATTATCTAGCTCCGGAGTCTGGAATAAGTGATATTAATAAAATATACATTGATTTTACATAAAGAAGCAGGTGATTTAAAGCATTGTCTTATGATGAAGTTTTAAGTTTCCAAGTATAATAAATTATTATAGTACTGAGATAATTTAAAACATATCAGTTGGAAATAAATCAGTTGGAATGTATTTCATAATCAATACTTTATGCATGTGTTATTTTTCTTGTTATTTATCTGAATACTCAGGTAACCATGCTGATTTGTCTTCTCCTAACTGTGATCAACTAACTGATTAAACTAACTGATCAAACTGATTAAACTAACTGGTTGATCAACTAACTGATTAAAAAATACCACCATTGTTTCTTGCCTAAATTCATTCATATTTTAATATATATTTAATCTGTCCTGATTTAAATTATGTTTGTTACTTCAATGAATCACTTTATTTTTCTCCATTGCGCAATAAAAAGTAAAGCAAATACAGAAAACAATTCTAATCGTCTATAATTTATTTGGTTAACCGCTTTTCAAGTCCAAAATTTGCAGGTACACCTTTCCCGCTACGACCACAGTCTAACATCATACCTATACCTCAACAGCAATAAACAAGTCAAATCGACAAATAACTACCGAAAGCAGATGTTTTGGACAAATGGTCGTGCGATTTGGCAGTCGCATTTGCGAAAGTTGGCAATTCCAAGATTCACAATAATTTGCTCGGTTATACTTATTTTTGTTTTTCTGCTCTTAATAGAAAATATATTTCTCTTTTCATCTGTTTTATTGCATGTGACACGTTCAAAACCATTCGCTTTAATGCGAGGTGAGGTCTTTATTTCCTGAACTAAGTTTCCTCATTTTACGTTTTAAATTATAAGATTTTTTGCAGTAATAAATTTATGAAAACTTTCTGATCTGGTAGAGAAAGTGGAAATCAATGAATTAGTCACCCGGATTGCGACCAGGAAGAGGTCGAAAAAGTTTCGACACAAGGTTAGATAGAACAAGAAATATCAATCATGCTTAAAGCATTGATTATGAAACACTTTCCAACTTCAATGCAATTTTATTTATACATGTCTAAAATGCAATACATTCCTCAGTAATATTTTGAAACTTATCACAATGCTACATTAATTTATTATATTTGAAAACTTAAACCTTCATCGAAAAAAATGAACTTCATTCAAATGACGGCATTGAAATTTAAATTGCCTGGTTTAAATTTCTCTAAAATGTGATACATTCCTCGGTAATAATTTTAGAATTATCATAATACTACAATAATTTATTATATTTGAAAACTTCATCGACATCAACTAAAATTCATAAAAATGACGTCATAGAAAAAATAACACGCTTGGTTCTCTCTATAAAAGCAGCATTTCATTCATAAATAATTTCCCATTCATGTCATTCATCACAATACTATAATAATTTATTTTATTTAAAAATTTAGACCATGGTGCTACAAGTAAGTAAACTCTATGCGTAAAACTTCATCGAAAAAAATATTCTTTCTCTTTGTAAAATCACTGAATATTTCCTTCATATCAGCTACGCAGACTCCATGAACTAAATGATTTTGTGTTAAAGAAATACAGCACTTCTAATACAACTTATTCCACATATTTTGCTGTTTACATTTTACATAGGTGAAAAATAGGCTTCGTTGTAGAAATAATCAAATTTGGATGAGCATTTAAACTCAAATATATTGTAATTGCGTTGTTTCAGTATGTAGATGCACAGAATTTATGCAAAAAATAAAGTGTTTTTAGGACGGATACAGCACTCAATATGATTTAAAAAGAACTTTAAAAAAATCACGATTTTGAGACAAGATGGATGCCGGATGCCATATATCATTTTGAAGTGGGTCACGTGATCTTTTCATATCATGGTCACGTGATCGTTTCATATACGAGGTGTTATTATTATTTTAATTTTTATTTAAAAACTACTGAATATATTTCGCTGAATTTTTTTTTATATTTTATGGAACTATTTGAATATTACCTAAAATTTTCGAAGCAATTTGTGAATTTTAAATCCGCTTAAAAAATGTTTGAAAAATTAGGTCCCATAGGGCTCAATGTATTTCATTTTTTCAACCCGGGTTCAATTCAAAACTAATCGGGTGATATTATTTATTTATATTCCCATAGGTCCTACAGACCGTCTAAACATCATACTAAAATTTCATTTTGATTAATTCATTTTTACGGCAGTTATCGTCCTAACGGACAAACAGACTGACAGACACACAGACAGACAGAATGATCAAAGTCATAAACACTTTTCAACTTTGTTGTTAAGTGTTGAAAACGCTTCTACAAATCCCCCCGAGGAGTTCGTAGGATTGAAAGCGGAAATGGTGCTCCAGCAATCAACAGAAAGACGGAATTATTTAATTATTTGGACGTTGATTTGACATTCTTTGAAATACTTTAGTGAGTGCGATAAAGCAAAAGTTTTGCATGCATTGCCAAGCCCAGAATACATTTTTGAGTTTAGTCAACTTAAACAAGCCAGTAACTTTTCTTTTAATTGTACAGAATTATTTGTTTAACAATTGCTATATTATGTTTATGCATTCAATAAACTTTTTAAAGTTTAAATTTTTGTGGGTTCTACCTGGAACATTTGAGTATTTTAGTGATTATATATGAATCAGCTAACTTTATCATAAGATGTTGGAAACCCGATCAGGGTAGTTAATAACTTGACAAAATCACTTGAGCTAAAGGTGCGAACTTTAGAGTGTACATCGATAGGCTGACAATTATAAAGTGAAAACTTTGTTAGTAACGCAGATTATAATGACACCATTATATGCTGTGCCATTAACAAAGATTTTATTTTACAGATTTACAAATTTCATTTCTGACAGCAATCTCTGTGATATTTTATATTTTATATATGTATTAGTAGAGGCTTACTCTTCAGTTAAATATGCAGTGGTTAGGCGTTAAGGAGTTTTAGGTAATACACTTTAAAATATTTCCGTTTTGTACGTCAGTAAATGTGATGGTTTTTATGTTTCAACAATAATTTCTTGATATGAAAATATAACATATTCCACTTGACAGGTTTCATAATATATTTTGTGTGTCATTATATACTCATACCACACCTAAGATAGGATTCAAACCAGTTAATCCATGAGTTTCGAGGATAGCGAATCAGTGGCGGCTCGTGAGGTGACGAAGGTGAAGCAGGATACGTGCTGCTTCACTTAAGATTATCGGCTGAATGGGTTATTATTATTATTCTTTGGCAACTTTTTCAGACTCGTTTGGCTATTTTTAGATAATATTTGACAATATATGTGTCGGTAACTTGATGTGTTTGGAAGGAAGGGTAATCCCGCCATTGAATCTGCTTCATCCATTCCTGAAGTTACGAGCAGCCATCATATTCACGCGTGATCGTTTCGTATGAATATTATGTAAAGGAAAATATCCAAAATGAAATATCTTTAATTGAAAACAACGAGTTAAATACTCGTAATCTTTGGAATTCTAGTTATATTCTCAAGATACATGCATGAATCCAAATACCTGAATAACTAACGTTTTATTTTAAGCATGAAAAGGCACATTATATGACTAATAGTTTTCTGAGTATCCAGGTAAATAACAAAACAACCGTCAGAAACAATAAAACAGCAATTCAATATGCAAATAATTCATAACACAGGCAATTGTATTCTCAAAACACTGATGTATTTATGATTAACTTTTAATCGGTTTGGTTTTATTAACTCTCTCTAACATAGCTGGAAAATGTTTATGACTTCGTTCATTCTGTCTGTCTGTCCGTTCGCGCAATAACTGCCGTAAAAATGACTTTATCAAAATGAAATTTTAGTATGTTTTTGAGACGGTCTATGGGATATACGAGAATATAAATGAATGATATCACCCTATTAGTTTCGTCTTAAACCCGGGTTGAAAAAGTGAAATACATTGAACACTATGGGGAATAATTTTTTAAAGATTTTTAAAGTGAAGTTAAAATTCACAAATTACCTCGAACAGTTTAGGAATGTTTAAAATATTCCATAAAATATATAAAAAACATTTCAGAAAATATGCTTGGTAGTTTCAAAATAAAAATTAAAATAATAATTACACTCATATTATATGAAGAGATCACGTGGCCCACTTCAAAACTAAATATGGTATTCATCTCTGTTTCCCAGTGTAAAAATTGTGGTTTTTAAAGTCATTTTAAATTTATATTTAGTGTTGCATCCGCCCTATAACTCCTTTATTTTTGCGTATTTTCTGTGCATATATACTGTGCCAACTCAATTGCACTAATTTTGAGTTTAAATGTTTATTACACTTTAATCATTTCTTCAACAAAACCTAATTTTAATGAATGCAGAATGTAAACAAGTGATTATAAGATGAGTTGTATAAGAATTGATGAATTTTTTTTCATGCAAAATTGTTTAGCTCTGGAGCCTGGAGTAAAAGTGATATGAATGGGACATTCATTGCTTTTACATAGAGAGCTATACGATTAATATTTTGATAACGTCATTTGAAAGAAGTTCATGTTTTTCGATGAAATTTTAAGTTTTCAAATATAATAAATTATTATAGTACTGTGAAATTTTAAAATATATCGGCGCTGAATGTATCGCATTTTAGAGACGTTTAAATAAAATTGCACTGAAGTTGGAAAGTGTTTCATAATCAATACTTTATGCATGATTGATCTTAATTGTTTATTATCATCTGCGAAAAAGAGTCCATATATGCATTGTATGATATGCTTTCCGAAAAACCTATGTAACTCAGAAAACATTTTCACCAATCCAGAAAATTTTCGAAATTTCCCAAAGTCACCATGTTGATGATATGTTGCTACTTTTTCGCCAAGGGCGAGTGACAGGGACTTTCAAATAAACAAAATTGGGTCTTGCAAAAGTTGTGTTCTCAGCAACGATGTATGCTGGAGTAAAACAAATCAAGTATTTGTAACAATAAGTGTCTGGCCGAATGGCCGAATAATAAACAAAAGCACACAAATAAAAAATTAATACCTACACCATTATAGGTTTCACTTTAAATATGCAAGGGAAGATCTTATCTGAATAGAATGATATATCGATCGGCGTCTGGACCAAACGCAGATTGATAACATACTGCTAACACAAACGACAAAAGTACTTCACATAGGTCACATGATATGCAGTGAATGTGTAAGGGAATAAAATAACGAAATAGGATTTACTTTCACTGCAATACATGGTAATGTATAGGGAAAGTATTGGAATCATGCCGAAAATCGCAACTCGAGTTTTCGACGAATCTACATGTTTTCGAACCTCAAGAATACGAAAAAAATATTTTAGCGTGGCGACTGTGTGTGTGTCTGTGACTCTGTGTGTTTGTGTGACAGTGCCTCTGTCTGTATGTGTGTCTGTCTGTGTAATGTATGTATCCAGTCTAACTCAAAAACTAATGAACCGAATTTTATAAAATTTGGTAGGTATATGACTTGTGTATGACTCTGGTGCTGATTATATTTTGGTGCGATTCGTAATAAAATAACCCGCCTTTTTTTCTAAATGATCAGCAAAAATCTCATGTATCCGCTCTAGCTAAATTATTAAGTGACCAAATTTCACTAAATTTGGTAAAAAATCACTTATGGGATACCCTGGTGCTGGTTGGATTTGGGTACAATTTAAAATAGAAGAACCTATATCTTTTTTTACTAAATGGTCCGTAAAAATCGACAAAATTTAAAATAAAAGACTACGTATGCTCAAATGTATCAATTAAATGCTTATTTTACACGTAATTTTTGACAAGAGAAATAATAGGACGAGCCCTATTACTCTAGGTCTAACCGTTCTCAAGATATTTTAGCAATTTAGAATTTTTGTTACACCGCCTTTGAAAAAATGTCCAGTTACCAAATAAAAACAAAAATTGAAATACAAGTGCAAATTCAGTGGTATTTTGTGCATGTTTTAAATATTTCTAACGACTAAACAAAGAGCGCTTTTAACCGCTCAGAAAAGACTTATTTGTTAGTTATAGGAAA
This sequence comes from Amaurobius ferox, assembly GCA_951213105.1. Lineage (NCBI taxonomy): Eukaryota > Metazoa > Arthropoda > Arachnida > Araneae > Amaurobiidae > Amaurobius > Amaurobius ferox. Next base: position 73,292,394 of record OX578139.1, read on the forward strand.
GTTTGCTTGTTTCCGTCCAATCCAAAACTGCATAATTATGTTCAGTTTACATTTAATTTGATATTACTAATCGAACTCTTCAAAGTATAATTTGTATTTTTGTTTGTCCTTATATATGCTAAATCTTAACAGACATTGCATCATATCCTTCGTACAATTAAATCTCGGAATTAGAATCATCTTTGTTAATGGCGGGACTAGAATTTTTTACAATTAAAAATAGAATATTCAACGGTATGTTTAATTTGATATTGCTTATGGATTTCATAAAAACCTTATAAAACCTTCTCAAGACCTTCAATTATATATAAACAAAATCGCGTAATAAATGGATTTTCTCTACGACTTCCTATATAATTGCTGAATAGAAGCTTTAATTTGATCATTTCACCCCTTAGTATAGCTAATACAACCATGCTTATTTTGCAACGATAATTTTATTATCTAATTGCAGAATAATGTACGATGTGGAAAACGCTAATGCACTTTTTGACACTGCTCAAACACATGGAAATACTCTTCATAAGCTCCATTAGCTTAACAGAATAAATCGGTTGTGCCTGACTTTTCCTACATATTACAATAAATCTATTTTTACAGTCAAAAATTCATAAATATATGATACATAAGGCTATGATTTGCATGGATATGTTAACAAGAAACATCAATCATGCATAAAATATTGATTATGAAACAGTTTCAAATTCAATGCAATTTTATTTAAACATCTCTAAAATACGATAACTTCCTCGGTAATATTTTTAAAATTAACATATATTACAATAATTTATTATATTTGAAAACTTCATCGAAAACAAAGGAACTTTATTCAAATGACTTCATCGAAATATAAATCGCCTCTATATAAAAGAAGCATTTCTTTCATAAACTTTTTTCCATTCCTTTCATTCATCACAATACTACAATAATTTATTTTATTTAAAAACTAAAAACCATGGATGTACAAGTAATTTAACTCTATGCTTAAAACTTCATCGAAAAAATCGTGTGCTTCTCTATGTAAAACAATTAATGTTTCATTCATATCAGCTATATTACAGACTCCATGAGCTAAATAATTTTGCGTTAAAGAAATGCAGCAATTCTTATACAACTCATTCTACATCTTTTGGTATTTACATTCTCCATGAGTGAAAATTAGTTTCGATATAGAAATAATCAGTTTGATGATCATTTAACATCAAATATATTGTAATTGCGTTGTTTCAGAATGTAGATGCACAGAATTTAAGCAAAAATAAAACGGTTTTAGGATGGATACAACACTCAATATGAATTAAAAAGAACTTTAAAAATCACGATTTTGAGACGAGACGGAGGCCATATATCTTTTTGAAGTGGGTCACGTGATCTTTTCATATCATGGTCAGGTGATCGCTTCATATAAAAGGTGTAATTATTATTTTAATTTTTATTTAAAAAACTACTGAATATATTTCGCTGAATTTTTTTATATATTTCACGGAACAATATGAATATTACTTAAAATTTTCGAAGCAATTTGTGAATTTTAAATCCGGTTAAAAAATGTTTGAAAAATTAGGTCCCATAGGGTTCAATGTATTTCATTTTTCAACCCGGGTTCAATCCAAAACTAATTAGGTGATATTATTCATTTATATTCCCATAGGTCCCACAGACAGTCTGAATAACATACTAAAATTTCATTTCGATAAAGTCATTTTTACGGCAGTTATCGTGCTAAAGGACAGACAGACAGACAGACAGAATGAACAAATTTTTTCAACCCGGGTTCAGTCCAAAACTAATTGGGTGATATTATTCATTTATATTCCCATAGAATAGCCATTCTCAATACAACCGTTTCTGCCACAGGCAACGTACCTAAATGTACGAGGAAAGCAAATGAAAACGAAAATCGAAGTGAAAGTGCAAATTCAGTATAATTTAAAACAAGAAAGATCAATCATGCTTAAAGCATTGATTATGAAACACTTTCCAACTTCAATGCAATTTTATTTAAACATGTCGAAAATGCAATACATTCCTCGGTAATATTTTAAAACTGCTCACAATACTACATTGATTTATTAGATTTGAAAACTTAAACCTTCATCGAAAAAAATGGACTTCATTCAAATGACGGCATTGGAATATAAATTGCCTGGTTTAAACATCTCTAAAATGTGATATATTACTCGGTAAGAATTTTAGAATTATCATAATACCACGATAATTTATTATATTTCAAAACTTCATCGAAAACAACTGAAATTCATTCAAATGACGTCATAGAAAAATTAACACGGCTGGCTCTCTCTAGAAAAGCAGCATTTCATTCATAAATAATTTCCCATTCATGTCATTCATCATAATACAATAATAATTTATTTTATTAAAAAATTAAGACCATGGAGCTACAAGTAATTTAACTCTATGCTTAAAACTTCATTGCAAAAAATCGTCCTACTTTCTGTAAAGTCAATGAATATTTCTTTTATATCAGCTATACAGACTCCATGAGCTAAATTCTTTACGTTAAAAAAAAAGTAATTCCTATACAACTCATCCTACATACTTTGCTGTTTACATTTTATATAAGTGAAAAATAGGCTTCGTTGTAGAAATAATCAAATTTAGATGAGCATTTAAACTCAAATATATTGTAATTGCGTTGTTTTAGTATGTAGAAGCACAGAATTTAAACCAAAATAAAGTGGTTTTAGGACGGATACAACACTCAATATGAAATAAAAAGAACTTTAAAAATCACGATTTTGAGACGAGATGGATGCCATATATCATTTTGAAGTGGATCACGTGATACTTTCATATCATGGTCACGTGATCGTTTCATATAAGAGGTGTTATTATTATTTTAATTTTTATTTAAAAAACTACTGAATATATTTCGCTAATTTTTTTTATATATTTTATGGAACAATTTGAATATTACCTACAAATTTCGAAGCAATTTGTGAATTTTAAATCCGCTTAAAAAATGTTTGAAAAATTAGGTCCCATAGGGCTCAATGCATTTCATTTTTTCAATCCGGGTTCAATCTAAAACTAATCGGGTGATATTATTCATTTATATTCCTAAAGGTCCTACAGACCGTCTGAACAACATACTAAAATTTCATTTTGATTAAATCATTCTTACGACAGTTATCGTGCTAACGGACAGACAGACAGACAGAATGAATGAACAAAGTCATAAACAGTTTTCAACTTTGTTGTAAAGTGTTAATAATTTTGAGTGTTATTTCGTGCAATTAAACTCAATTTAATGAACCATTGAAGAAATAAAAAAGATTGAAGAAATAATATGAGTCTGGAGGCCAAGTTATATGCTGTCCACGTCAGATCTTTTAGAATCATCATGAAAAGCTGACATGAACCCTAACTAATAATAAACTTTTCCTTCACCTTGTGATTATTTTCAGTTGTTTTCAACTGCATTAGAAAGGCAAAAATCTGATGTGGGCAGCACATGAGTTTCCCTGCAGACTTATATCCACGTTCTCTTTATTTTAATGAAATTTAATTCACTTTTAATTCAATTTTCGTTCTCATTTGGTCACTGGACTTATTGTCATAGATGGCATAGAGAAAAAACGAAAAAACTAAAATATCTCGAGAACGGCTAGTTCTAGTGTAATGGGGTTGGTCTTATTCTTGTTTTCGTTAAAATTACATATAAAACAAGCATTTAATGCATAAATTTGAGCAAATGCAGTTTTAATTTTAGAATTTGACGATATTTCCAGGCCATTTTGCAAAAAAAAGTAAGATTATTTTTTTCTGAATCATACCAAAATCTAATCAGCACCAGATTAACCCACAAGTGACTTATCTACCGAATTTTATCAAATTCGGTCAATTCGTTTTTGAGCTGGAGCGGATAAAATTTTTGCGGGCCATTTCACAAAAAAAGCAGATTCTGTTATCCAGAATCGTACCCAAAACTAATCAGCACTAGATTCGCTCACAAGGAACTTACCTACCAAATTTTATGAAATTCAGTTCTTAGTTTCTTAGTTAGAGTGGATACAAAATATGCACAGACAGACAGCCGCACAGACACACACACACACACAGACGTCACGCTAAAAATAGTTTTTCCGTATTCTAGAAGTCTGGAAACGTGTAGGTCCGTCGAAAACTCGAGTTGCTATTTTCGTCATGATTCCAATACTTTCCCTATACATTACCATATAATGCAGGGAAAGTAAAAATATTAATTGATAATTGCAAAAATATGGAAAACGCAAAAGGAGCGTGGCCACATAATTATTAAAAGCTTATACACACACATAGTGTGATGAAGCCGTTTTCCTTTTGGGCAAACGGTATTAATCTCGGTAATTTTTAGAAGATGAAGATGCTCGCACTTATTCTTTATGAAATCTGGCGTATTCCGTTTTCCTCGGTAATAATATTTCACGTTAACTATATTACCGGAAAATATCATAATAATCTCAAGGTGATTACGTAAAATAAGCAAACTGGAGTTATATAGAAAATAAGGAAATGGGGATCCGATTCCTTTAGTTCGTTTTTCTTTTATCTGAATTAGATTAATTTGAAAGTGAGAGATTTATTACACACTCTCTGTATACCTGATCTTCTTATGGAGTATATTAACTTAAGGAAATTAATTCCCAGTTTAAGGGAAACTTTTAATAAAAGGAAATTTATTTTTGGAATTTTTTAATAGTTATCCCAGAAAGAGAAAAAGTGTAAGTTCTTCGGCGCTGAAATTATAGACAAACAAATGGAGGCAAAGCTTGCCAATTCTTTTATATAATTAATAACCATTTTACAATTAAATTTTTTTATATATCGCGTTTTTGATTTCTTTTTTATTGCGAGTAGAAATAAAGAGAAATGTTTCATATATGGCTATTAGAGGGTGCCATACAGTTGACTGTGCGAAAAGTAGCAGGTACTTAGATCAATCCCACAGTGCTGAATGCCTGACTTTGCTTCTGCAGTCAGTCTTTTCTTATAATATTGTATAGTAGCAAATCATTGTACATAATTAAAACATATGTTATATCATTGAACACATGTAAAACAGTTCAGTCCATGTCGGCATGCGCAAAGTACCGGCGCACGTCGGAACGAGTATAAAACGACTTCGAGCAGCGTGGCCAATTGAGGCAGAATTTCGCAATTACTGTGGTACGGGGCGTTGTTAACAATAGAAAAGGACGAAAGATGTCGCAAAGATACCAACTGGATATATTTTTGAAGGGACGAATTATTGGAATACTGGAATCCGGTCAATTCCAAACCGAAGTTTCTCAAATTCTGAATGTGCCGCAATATGTGATCTTTAGACTGTGGTAGAGGTTCGAAATCACTGGCGATGTTACCCGACGACCAGTACCAGGTCTGCCAAGGGTAACAACCGCTTATCAAGCTCGATATTTGGTGATAACAGCGCGACGTCAGAGGAACCTTTCTGCTAGACAACTGGGTTCAGCCCTGATAGTCGCCACAGGAGTCACTGTTTCGAGACAACTGCAGACTCAGACACGTTGGTCACTATGCCAGACGACAAGAAGTTTGCTTCCTCCTAACGTCTGCATAGAAACGCGCGCGTTTACAGTGGAGTTTGGAACATCGGCAGTGGAGTGGACAACACTGGGGCAATGTCATGTTCAGTGACGAGTCCAGGTTTAGCCTGCAAACTGATTTTAGTCATATCACGATCTGGAGAGAAAGTGTAACGCGTTTCCACGCGGAAAACATCACGGAAAGACATCGTTTTCTATTTGGAAGAGTCATGGTCTGGGCAAGCATCATGATGGACGGTCGCACAGACCTCCACATCTCTGACACGGGGTCGGTTACCGGTCAAAGATACAGAGACGAAGACTTTGAGCTTACCGTTCGATTTTTTCGAGGTGCTGTTGATCCTGATTTCATATTCATGGATGATAACGCACCTCCTCACCGTGCAGCCTTGGTCGACGACTTCCTTCAAACTGAAAATATCAAAGCACATGCAAGGGCCTGCCAACTTTCCTGATCTGAATCTAATAGACCATGTATGGGATATGCTCGGGTGACATCTTTCAGCCCTCCGCTACCCACCAAGCTCCGTTCCGGGATTAAAAACTACTCTTCGTGAGGCTTGGGACTCTTTGAGCACACAACTCATCCATTGTGTGGTAGTCCTGTTGTTAGCTCGCGGGAATTGCACTCGGAAGGCCCAGGTTCGATTGCCTTCGCTGCCAAAACTGCCACCGTGTTCCCGCGGAGTACGATCACGTTAATGTGGGTCCATAAGTCTTTTCGAGAGGTTAGTGGTAGGGTAAGGAGGGTACGGTCCCTGTGGATGCCTCTCCAACTAGGTTCCGGTCTAAATTGGGTAGCTCTTCTCGGACGTTCAAACAGTTACCTTACACCTTTCTGGTAGGCCTGGCGGTCTGGGTCTCAACAATAACACATCTCACCTAAACCGTCATCGAAAGTATGGGATATGGTTGTGCAGCATGCGTGGCTATCCGAGGTTCCCATACACCGTATTAAGCTGCAGCATCGCATTGTTTAATCATTCTATTTCATTGAGGTTGACACTCGTGTTGTGGCCCTTTTTCTTTCACCCCCACCCCCCTTTTTTTATAATAACCGTCGTTATTATCCTTGTTTTGCAATGTTTTCTTCTTCTATAACCCTATTATACCCGCATACCGCGTTTCCTTTCATTCCGATATAGATTTCCTGAAATTGTCACATAAACATTAACTATGCTTACCTTTTAGACATGAGTGTAAATACTATCAAACATTTAACTACTTTCCAACATATAACTACTTTACAACATATAACTTTAAAACATATATCTATTTGCTTGTGTCAATTATACAACTTTCTGTTAAATGTATGTCAATATAATTAATTCGAAAGTCATACATAGCATTTTAGAGTAACAACATTGTTTCATAAATAATACTAACTATATATGCTCATTAAAACAAAAATAAAAAATATTCATAAAAAAAAAATCATTCCATACGGAATTATATGTACAAGAAATATAAGATTTTTTTTCTTCAAACATAAAACCAACAAACATCAGAATCTCAAAGCAAATAAAAAAATGCAAGATAACGCACTATAGGTGATAAACGATGCAGAAGGTAATTCTTAGCCCGCTTATTTTCTAGAATATTATTACTCCCAGAGCAGTAGATTTATTATCTTATTGTACATTAGAATTTCTTATACGCATTGAATAAGTTTACATAATGTGCACTATGTGTTGCAGAAGATAATATGTTTACTATATTATGATAAATCATTATTATTTAACTATATTATGATAGATTTGAGGTCTATTAGTTACTGAATGTAAATAAAAAATCCACACACACAGATATATATATATATATATATATATATATATATATATATATATATATATATATATATATATATATATATATATATATATATATATATATATATATATATATATATATATGTGTGTGTGTGTGTGTGTGTGTGTGCATATATATATATAATATAACAGTATATTGCTGGATAAAGGAATACACAAAGTACTGGCTCATTTGTATAAAATGTATCGTGAGTCTCCACACTTATACATTCTTATTCCATAGTGTTTTGGGCCCAATTGCATCCATCACAATCATTATTGCAATGAAAACAAATAGGATAATTTTGCATCACAATCAATCACAGTTTTACATCGAACTTATTCATTTTGTATCACAATAAAAACAAATAGAATCATTTTTCATATTCATGTAAAACTTCTTAAAATATTTTGTATTTTTTTTTTCAAGCTTCATTTCTCAATTTCGCAACAATTTATTGACATCGATTTGTGTTAACATAACTGAATTTGACGTCATTAATATCCATACTCTAATTCATATTAGCAATTACCCACTTATTCCATATAGTACCAGCATTTGTCCTGGAATTATAATGTTGTTTAGCATTATAAGTAATTCTATCAACTATTAAAATTCGAAAAACTAATTTACTAAAATTTATATTTAGTTCGAGTTTTTCATATTATATATCAGCGCATCAATTTTCATATCAGTCAGTGCACTCGTTCTTGGGTCATCAAATCACACCTTACACGTAGGTACTGTAGGTAAAACCCATAAAGCTGTAGGCAGTTCCTTGAAATAGAGACAGCTTTAGCTCAACGCTAAAATGCTGGCTTACCGCACTTTGGCTATAGGATCAAACCCTGGCACTACTAAATTAATGATTTTGTGTTCTTACGACATTGGTGAACTTAGATGAACACAAATCATCCTTAGCGCTACTATTTTCAGTTATTCAACTTTCTGACATTTATAAATGCATTGTATGCCTTGTAAAAATAAATGTCTCTACATCTTATGATTATTCTCATGATGTGGATTTAATTTCAGAAATGTTCGAAATGATATCAAGGGGTCGTATTCTCGATGCATAACATACACACACACATGCATACATACACACGGATAGATCTAATTTCAAAAGTGTTCGAAATGATGTCAAGCGGTCATATTCTCGATACATAACGTAGTCAGACGCATGCATGCATACACAGATGGATATATTTTCTAAAGTGTTAGAAATGCTTTCAAGGAGTCTTAAATCTTGCTCCGTCAAAATCTCGAAATCGAAAATTTTCGTGAAAACAATATTTTATGTATACAATCATATAAACATGTAAAAGATGTTTTTTTCAGTCGCATGCATATAATTTGTTAGTTATTGATTTTGCATTATGATGAATCGTAAACGGCATTATGCGTTTTGTGCATCCTATAGTAAACATCAATTTTACGCATCCAACTTATGCATTGATCTTATGCGTCGACCTTACCCATTAATGCATGTACGTATGTGTACCATTTTGGAAAGTGTGCAATGAAAACTTTTCCATCAAAGAACTGATAGTGAAAGGTCAAAACCGGCAGCCGAGTAAAAAAATCTGATGTGGGCAACACATGACTTTCCTTGTATAATGTAATGAATTTACTACTTTTACAGTAAAAAAATAGGTTTTTCTTATAGTAGATACTAATATTCTTTCCAAGATATTGAATTTTCGACAATTAGTCGTCATTTTCATTGATTTAGCATCATTTTTATCCATTTGGCGAGATTTTCATTAATTTGGCAACAGTTCAAAAAGTCGCCAAGTTGGCGACATTCCGCCAAATTCGTCGCCAAAATCTCGCCAAGCGTTATGCACTAAGAAAAAAGTTATTCTTACAGCAGATAAATGACTATTGGCGTTCAAATACAAAAGTATTATTCAAAGTATATATTTTTTCATGAATGGAACGAGCTAGTTCCACGAGAATGATGTCATTCAATTTATCGCATAGTATTACATATGAAAAGTGAACATGTTTCTCAATAGGAATTTTTTTTATGTGACTTTTTCATAATTTTTTTGAAAAATGTACAATATCTCGAGAACGGTTCATGTTAGCGTTCTAAAATTTATGCCAATCTTTTTCTAATGAAAAATTACATAAGAAATGTCTACTTGCGTAACTTTATTAGCGGTTTTGATTTTTTGACGCTTTTTTCAAAATTTCATTCGAAAATTTAGGGGGGTTCTGAACATTCGATTATGTATAAAAACAATAGGCTTCCAGTGTTTATGGATTGTGATTTTTGTACCAAATTTGGTTCGAATCGATCCATTCGTTCGTCAGTTATCGTCTCCACAGACTCACTGACACACACACACACACACACACACATACTTTCACACACACACACACACACACACACACACACACACAGACATCACTTCAAAAATGTTTGATTCGTGATCAGGGATGCTTGAAACGTCGTCTCCCGTCGAAAACTCGAATTCGAATTTTCGACCCCGTCACAATACTTTCCTTATACATTATGTATATAAGGAAAGTAACCAGGTATCAGCGTTTAAGTGTAAAGAAGTTCTGTTATTTGATGATGGCCTTTGTATATCAAAGGTTAAAATCATTTGAATCACAAACGCAGTAGCATTATAAATTTATCTAAGCTCAGGTGTAGTGAAATATTACGAAAAATTGCAAACTTACAAAAAATTACAACCGTTACTATAGTTTGGGCTTAAACGCTCAACAAATAGACTGATTATAATATTATACTTCTTTAATTATTCAGCTATAAATGTAAATCAATAGTTAAGTTGTAGGTAGAGTATCAATTCAATGACATCATGTTTTCCTTAAAACAACACAATGAGATCAAATTGGATACTTCTAATTGGATATGGTTGTTTCTAATCCCCTCCTCCTTCACACACACACAAATTTAGTACGTTAACTTCCGCAGTTGGACTCACGAAGCTTACAGTAACTTATAAGATAAGGATGTATGTCCACTTTAATTTACCGTTATGTTTTTTGTGGGAATTTACACAAGTACTTATTAATAATTAGGACACTAAGTATTAATATTAAAACACACGTCGTAACGTTGATGCGTATTTTACACATTAACTAGAATTAAAATTCTGTTATTTTAAATATTAAGAAATATTACATTGATTTATGTAGATCCCGGATTTAAACCTACAGTGAGTTAAAACCTGGAATTTCGCCCTTTTAATTTATAATTTAATACCTAAAAATATTCTTTACATTTTCAACTAATTGTTGACCATGTCATGATTATGAAATAGTCGATTCCATGATGAGAAAAGCTAGCCTTGTTTCCAAACCATTTTGAAGCAGCCGGGGAATAAATATTTGTTACTAGGTTCTGACCCATATTCTCTACAATGTAACTATCTTCGCATGAAGTTGCATGAACGAGAATATTAACGCATGGACAAAACCAGTTATGTTTATTAAGAGGAGTGTATACATATATTACAAACATCACTTCAACTATAAAAGGCCATATGACTGAGTAAGCGAATGGCAAAGAAGTCATTTCGTTGACTCCTGAGCTTTGATCCATGTGCGTATTTGTAATGAGTAAGCCAGGTCATAAACTGTGATTAAAATTTTCTCTGGACTCTCTGGAGTAATAGAGAGGTGTTACGGATAGGAACTTGTACTTTGATTGATGAAATTAAAAAAGCAGCATGAATTTTCTTTCTTTTAGAATAAAAGATAATTGCTGCAACAAATTAATAAATAACGTGTTGTCTACCCGGTTGGAGATCGGATATTCTATTCTCTGATGATACAGCGGTTAATTATAGTACGTATGTTATTAATAACTTCTTCAAAGAGCTGATAATACAAACTTCAAGTATTTTCTTGAAGAAAATAGTCAAAATCAAAAAGGGATAATCCAATTGTTTCGAGGATGTTATAAGCTCTCTCCTTTGGGTTAGAAACAGTGTGCTTTTAACAAATATTGAAATACATATAAGACAGTTGTATCTCAGAGTTTGTTAAGAGAACATTCTGACCGGAAGAAAATGGCTCATAACACCCTCGAAATAATTGTAGTCATCTTATTTGCTTAAGTCTGTTTTATTCAAGGAAGTACTAAAGAGTTGTGTTCTCACAAGAATTTTATATTACTGTAAAAGAACTGGTATTGAAAAATTTAATTGCATGCACTGCATGTGTATAAAAATTAATATTGCAGCACAAGCAAAATTAGTTACGCTAAATGATAATTCTAAATACGCATTTTCATTTATTCGTCTATAACCTTGTTTTCAAACTTTACAACACACCCGCGTAGTATTTATATAAATCACTAGCAGCATACCCGTTCTTCGTACGGAGTATATAATATAAAGAAACTTGAAATTCATAATCATGCCCAAATTCTTATAGTATACTGAATGACATGTTTAATCAAAATATTCTGTTAAAATATTTAATATAATGCTCCTAAAAAGAAGTTTAAGAATCTCTGTTCTCGCTATATAAAATTATCTTCATGGACATATCTGAAGAATAAAACATCTTGGACCCCTTATGTAAGCAAATATAAAAAAAAAATATGGAATTGAATCAATATATGCAAAATAAAAGCGTTAAAATTGTATGGTACCCGTACTAATTATATACGCGAATATTAGAAAATATAACCTGTATTAGTAGATTACATGTATAAATTGAAAATACCAATAAACCCGTAATCTTTAAATCTGAAGACAGTCATTTATTCCTATATATGTCAAAATTAAAGTGCTAAAATTATATGGGGAGATATACACGTACTACTTATAATGTCCGATTATTAGTAGAAGATTACCCGTTTTGCAATATGAGTCTCAAATGTTTTTTGGTAAAATACAACAGACGACGTAATAAATTGAATATATAATTAATCCCCTTAATCTTCATACCAGAAGACTGTACTTGATTCCAATATATATGCCAATATATGTCAAAATATATGCCAATATACCTGTACTACTTATATTCTCGTAGGTTAGAAGATATACCCGTGCATTCCTAGAAGATTACTCGTACAACGTTCAATATGCGTGTGTCAGCAATTTTTGCCGCAATAAAACAATGGCGTAATAACTTAAAAATATCAATAATCCCTGAATCAATAATTCCGGAAAATATCAATAATAATAATGTTTAAACCTGAAGAGTATAATTGATATTATCCAGTCCAAAATGAAATGGCAATGAAATTTATTTTATATACATATCTTCATTATTCAAATCGGAAAGGATTTAATAAAAATCGTCTGCCGCATAAACACATTGGATTTAAATCCGTTGCTAAGCGACATGATATCATTTGCTTCAAATAAATTGGTAGAAAAAATATCGTCTAAATAGTTATATTTCTATGGAACATTTGGCGACAGTTTCGTCAAATTAGCGACATTTTAAAAAATCGCCAAATTTATCGCCATGTGGGACTGTAGAACTGACAGTTCCACTTTGCGACAAATTGACGAAATATCATCACAATACTATCCCCTAACAAAAAACAATTAATATCATTTATGTAGCGCAATTTTACCAATTTCAAGATATTTTTATAGATTTGAAAACATTTTTATCAATTTGGTGACATTTTAAAAATTCGCTAAATGTATTACTAAGTAGGATGGTTGGTCTGACAGATAAATGCTAACCAAACATCATTTCAGTACTCTCTTCTAACAAAACAAAAAAAAATTTCATTGATATGTAGAAGACCCAAGCCACCCGACCAACCCGAAGGTTTATGGCAGCTGTTTGTGTGTCGTTTATATCAATTTGGCGACATTTCCGTCAATTTGGCAAAGTTTAAGAAAAGTTGTCAAATTAGCGATATCTCTCCAAATTCGTAGCTTTGAATTTGCAGATCTGAATGAAACATTCTTATCCCGTTTCAATATACTAAATGAAAACACTACAATTGTATTAGAAGATATACCCGCTCTACTCTTTTTCTGTTTCAACAATCGGCTATATGAATTTATTGGCTAAACACAATATATGAGTTTAGTAGCTAAATACGATATAAGCTTGAAAACTCTTTGCCAAAATAAATGAAATTGATGTACGCAGTCAGCAATTAATATAATTAAAAGAAAAATCAAACCGTCCATTCATAAGATATACTTTTATATCCATTTATCCATTTATTTATTATTTAAATCGAAAAAAAAATAATAAAAACATTAACAAACACATTTAATTTAATTGCGATGCCGAGCAACATGATATATCCTCCTAAAATGTTAAAATTTATTAACCACTAACAGCACACCCGTTATTCGTACGGAGTGTATAATTTAAAGAAACTTATAGTTCGCAATCATGTGCAAATTCTGTTAAAATATTAAATTTATTGCTCCTAAAGAGAAGTTTAAGAATATATGTTCTCACTATGCAAAATTATCTTCACGATCAGATCTGAAGAAAAAAACATACTGCCCCCTTTTGTAAGCAAATTTACAGAAGAAAAAATAGGAATTGAATGAATATATGCAACCCCGTACTAATTATATTGTCGCAGATCAGAAAATATGCCAATGTGTTAGTAGAAGATTACCCGTATGCGTCTCAAAAATATTTGCCAAAATAAAAGAGATGACGTAATAAATTGAAAACATCAATAATATCCGTACTCTTTATACCAGAAGGTTGTAATTGATTCCAATATATGCCAATATATATCAAAACATATGTCAATATACCTGTACTACTTATATTCTCGTAGATTAAAAGATATACACGTGTATTTGTAGAAGATTCGTACAACATACAATATATGAGTTTAAACAATTTTTGTCATAATAAAATAATTGCATAATAACTTGAAAATATCAATAATCCTTGAATCAATAATCCCCGAAAATATAAATAATAATAATTTTTAAACCTGAAGACCGTAATTGATATTATCCAGTCAAAAATGCTATAAGAAAAATCAAATCGTTCTTTTCTAAAATATATTTTTATACCCATTTATTTATTATTCAAATCGAAAAAATAATTATTAAAATTAACAGACAGATTTAATTTAATAGCTTTTCTGAGTAACATGATATAAGATAGAATCTTATAACATGTTAAATATGTCATGTCTTATAACATAAACTGCGAAATTAAATAACGATTTTGATTTCTCTATACTTCTCATTGTTCCGTAAAAGCTTGTTTTAAATAAACCATGAACCATGGAGATAGATTTCCCCTTTAAATCATGTTTCAAACAATTCATGTTTTCAGAAAGTGACTAATTAACGCAAAAAATCTCCCATCAAACTCAGAGATTAAATTTTAATTCACTTTCAAACGATTTTCAAGCTTTTCGTTTGGATAAACCACGGAGTTAGGGAGTAGAACTCCCAGGAAAAAGTTCCGTTTTTCATTAATATCTCGACAACCCCAGGTCTTAGAAACTCGAAACTTGGACAAAATTTATGGGGGATTATTTCAGGGCTATTCACCAAATTTCATTAAATTCGGTTCAGCCGTTTTTCCGTGATGATGAGACAAACGAAAATTTCGTTTTTTACTAATATCTCGAGAACCACTGGTCGTAGAAACTCAAAACATGGATATAATTTTAAGTGGGGCTATTTCTGTGCTACCCACAAAATTTCATCAAATTCGGTTCAGCCGTTCTCCCGTGATGGTGTGACAAACAGACAGACAGACAGACAGACAGACAGACAGATTTTCATTTTTATTTATATAGATTTAATTTTTTCAGCTTATACCTGTCTTTAAAGGTTGCTTTTACACCTCTTTCGAGGGTGAAGTTAATTTTTAGAGGTTTTCATTCAGATGCCCTGAATGAAACAAATTTCAGAATGTGATTATGAACTTGGACGTTGTCGTTTCATGTAGACTGGACAATGTTTTTGAAAAATTGAAAACCGGCTAAGAGTAAATAGGGTGGTAAGACTAAATTTGTTAGTTCCCATCGAAGTTTGCAAAATTATGTCATCTAGCAAGTTTCTCGCGGATATAACATATATCGGCTGTTCCATGTAGCCCAGAACATAATTAGAGCGAAACTGGTCCATGGATGCTGGTATCTGCAATGGGAGTATATTCCAAAAAATGTTAACGGCTCATAATGAATTTCCGATTAATACAATTTAATATGAAATACCTCTCAGATATGCACTTTAAAGCGCGACAAACTGTGCCCTACAAACTACATAGTTGTATAAATTTCCAGTTATCTAACAAGCCATCAGAGGTAAGATTTAAAAAAACTGAAATTTTGCACACTTATAGTATCCTTTCCCGGCCACTGAATTTGCTGCTCTGGGCGGGGCAAGTGATCTGGGTTTTCGACACTTATAGTATCCATAGAGGGAAAGAACCTAATTAAGCCGGATTTTCGATTCCCTCCCCCGCCGCGAATGGAGAAAACGGGGAGAACTTCGAAAACGCTTTAAGACTCTCCAGAAGCCACTAGGTGACCAAGAAGGTTGAACCTTTGCATACTTATAGTACCGGACAAATCCTAATGTTGATTCGAATTCGGATTTCCAATTCTTCTTTCGGGGCTGAGTAATATGTTTTTTTCTTTTTCAAAAAGTATCTTTGACCTTACAAAACTCCACAGTGATCTAGAAGATTGAATTTTTCCACATTTATAATATTGACATCGAGACATATCCTAAAGGAACCGTATTTTTGATCCCCTTATCGGGAGAGGAGGAAATGTGTCCGGGGTCAGAAATTCTTTCCAGACCGTTTTATAGTCCCCCAAATGACCAAGAGAACTTAAACTTTGCATATTTATTGTATTAAACGCAGGGCAAAACATAATGTCAATGACCAAGAAGACTACAACGCTGCACACTCATACTATTGACTACTAGACAGAACTTAACGGAGCCAATGTTTGATGCAGACGACTATTTTGGACACTAAGCAGCACAAATTGTTAAATAAATTTAAGCGTATTGAAAAAATATGCAAATTACCTGGAAGGCTTCAAAATCAGTTATCAATAATATACTACTTACACAAAAGAAATTTATGAATAGCGTAAAATCTTACGGGAAACATGAAATATTAATTTACTTTTTTAATTTGAGTAAATATCAACAGATTCAATCTGAACGGAGAACATATGACAGATAAACATTATACTATTTTACCACTCTCAGATCAATATGTAGAATAGATTTATTTGAGTCATATATTTTTTATTTGGTTATTTTGCATAATGATTTTTGCATTTAAATTTCAGTATTAGATCGGAAACATCACAGAATTATTTTCTATCTGGGTGTCATTAATACTCAAGATGCATTTTAGAGAATGTATAAACTGAAGGGATTAAACTGAGTAAATTTGTAATATTTACATTTCAAACAGTATATCTTGTGGATAAGTTTTCTGTTGTAACAAGATTAAAATAGACTGTGCGCATTTCAGTTCTTAAATAGAATAAACATGTTTTTGTAATAAATAAAATTAAATCGAAATAAATACATGCAAGAAATAAATACCTTAACACAAGAAAATCAGATATGGATTAAAATGCATTTGAACTTACGAATCATAAAAATAAATTTATTGTCACGATATTTAATATACAGGGTGATCATAAATAAAACAGAGGTGTTTCAAGCCCGATAGTGAGAAAACTGTTGGCCAAAACTCAACAAAATTTGTAATAAACACTATTTAGACCATGGAGTTTTGATTTTTAAAAGAAAAAAAATAGTTCGGATTTTTGCCACCGCGGTCCAAAGTGGTGCTGTAAGGTCCATTTTTGGAGTAAAATAGACATAGGAAGTACAGAAAGTTAACATTTTACATGTATTTTGAAAAGGACATCACATTTGCATTTTATACGTATTTAGTACATTTTATATTTATATATGCATCTTACATGTACATACGTGTGACAATAATTTTTATATTGGCATCATTTACATGTGTGATTCAATATGTTTTCTTTGCATATGCTCCAAAAAGTGCATTCTCTGAACAGCATTCTCTACTGCAGAAGGCATCAGCTCTCCATTGATTTTCTTGACGCGCAATGTTATTCGTTCCTTCAAAGTGGCTAAATTTTCCACATTCCCTTAGAATACCAAGCGCTTTACACCACCCCACAACCAAAAGTCACAAGGGGTCAGATCAGGTGAACGGGCTAGCTACGTCATAGGAAACGCTCAAGAAATTATTCGATTGGTAATATGCTATCGTAGGACTTCCTGTAAGCGCAATCCAATATAAGGGGGTGCTCCATCCTGAATAAATATCGTATGGGAGACTTGATTGCTAAAATGTTTGAAAAAATGTAAGTGCAAATGGGAATGTAAAATGTGATGTCAATATCAAAATGCACATAAAATGTTAACTTTTCGTACTTCCTAAGTTTATTTTACTCCAAAAATGGATCTTACAGCGCCACTTTGGCCCGCGGTGGCAAAAATCCGAACTCTTTTCATTTCTTTTAAAAATCTAAACCCCATGGTCTAAGTAGTATTTACTGCAAATTTGGTTGAGTTTGGTTAAACAGTTTTCTCACTATCGGGCTCTAAACACCTCTATGTTCTTATTTATTTCTGTGTGAAACTCGTTGTTTTAATACCCTCTATGCAATACCATCCCTCTTTCAAATATTAACGTAAATAACATCATAATATCAGTGAGAATACTAAAAGTACAGAAATTATAGGAATGGAGGGGGGGGGTAGTAAGAAACGCAGATGATGATTCTTATGCTGCTTTCGTCTTCCGAATATGATAACATTGAGAATCTTGAATATTTAATTTCTTGTAAACAGAATATATTATTCTACGCAATACATATAACTAAATATTATCCCAAGTGCACTGAAAAAAATTATTCGAAGACAGTAAACTTCCGTTAATCTGGTAACTAATGGTTCGGCAAACCTGATAATTCGGCATGTAGATTAAATGATGAAATAATATACTAAATGACTTTCTATGCATATTTTTGTTCCTTGAAGTTTGCCTTATAATTTTAAAATTAAATAAAATACTTTTCGCACTCTGTACAATGGAATTTAGTCTGTGTAAAGTTTCGGGCAAATACATATCATATGTATCGTCTATTATTTCGTTTAAAATTCATTTATCCCATTTTCACTTTCCCATTTTCACTTAGTATAATGTATAGAGAAAGTATTATGGCGCGGTCGCCATACAAGCATAAAAATGGACGAACACGTTAATAATCAGATCGACAAATTTTAACCATTTTAGATCAATTTTATTTTCTCCAAGCTGCGTATTAATGTCGTATTTTCTTTTGAGGAGAAACAGGAGAAAGCACATATCAACGAAAATTGATTATTAATGTATTTTTTATTATAATTTCTGCATGTTTCATCATATTCCAAAACATCCAATTCACTATCACTTATCCGGCTATCCTTTTATGAATCAACTAAAATATTCTTATTTCTATTTGTAGTGGAAATTGCTGCACCAACCGAGAATCAAACCCTCTTGTTCTTTGAATTGGCCAACCGACGCTCTGCGTTGAACTACGGAGACGAAATTGCAAGCTCTTATTGTTGAAATGGACTCTGTCTGCATTCTTAACACTCTGTCAGATTAGTGTGCAGCTGACTATCTGACTACTCCCCTTCTGAAATTTTTACCTCAGGTTAGCTTACCGATGCTATTTTTATCCTCAATTTTTATCCTTCCTGTGTGACCTTTATCCACTCAATTTTAAATCGGCTCTCAATATCGCAGAATCTACTGAATCTGGGCTATAATCGTTTTCAGACGTCCAACATCTTTACACTAACCTACGGAATTGATTTGTTCGGGCACCATTTTAAAGAACCTAGCTGCCCCAACCGGGAATCGAACCCTGGATCTTCAAACTGGTAAGCAGACGCTCAACCGTAGAGCTACAGGGACGAAATTGCAAACTCTTATAGTCGCAGTATTTTACCAGTTGAAGACGCCATTTGAACACCAAAGTTTGGTAAGTGCAATATTTACAGTATGAATGTCGTTTATAATACAATAATGATCTAATTAGCACGAAAACATGGTCTGGACTCACCCGATATCTATCTGGAATTACTATTTTTTAATATCGGAGATTACCTGAGATCTATAACTGGAATTACTAATTTTAAATCTCAGATCTCACCTGGCATCTGATTGGAACTAAAACTTTCCTTCTCTCGACACAGTACCGTTAAAGGTTAAAGTTTTAATAAGGATAATACGACATAATATTACTTTCAACGCTGCATCAAAATTTTCAAAGCATGCGTTAATTCAAGTGCATGTTTGTATCGTAAACTAACACTAATATAACAGTTTGCTTATAATCCATGGGTGCTTCGCGTACATGCATGCAAACAACTAAGCACATACATAACTGTTAATGATCGTAAATTTGCTATGATCATAATTTCTGGATAGATTATATGGCATAAATATAGGCTTAACTGACAATTCTAAATTATGTCCTACCGCAGGTTCAGCTAATTGCCCGGATAATGTTCAACGGGTCTTGTTCATCGCAAAATTGAGTGTATGGGATAAAATGTATAACTTCTCATACTTAGATCGTGTTAAAGGACTTATATTTTCCTTACATACATGAGGCTCTAACATTCAAAGCGTGTTTTGTTACAATAATGTTATCGTACAGTGTTTGAAAAAGTGTTTGTACCTGTGCTTGCAAAAGTGTTTATTTACAGTGTTTGTAATTTCTATTTGCTTTGCATGATATCCTTCTTAGAACTCATAAAAATAGAAATATATGATTGCACATGCGCCATTTTCCAGCTGTTGGTTACATATGGAAAAAGCACTTTTAATAGAATTTAGTTATGGACATATGTTCTAATTAAAAGTACAAAAGTGTATTATATTTTTGAGAAGAAAAAATGCCAACTGGATTGGAAATACGCTTTACATTCCATGTGTTTTACAAAGAAATGCACTTATACTAATAACTCAACTACGATTTTTTTTTAGCCAATACGCGTTTTGACGGTTAACTCCGCACTTAGTATCTTAAATATCGCTTTGTCTGTATACATTGTATAATGTATATTACGCTTCCTACATATTTACTATACTGTTTATTACCTATTTGTATAATATTTGCAGAAAGCGTTGCGTCGGAATCGAAATTTCAAGTTTTCGACTGATTTACATATTTTAAAAACTCCTGAATGCAAAACGAACATTGAGGTGATTTCTGTGAATCTCTTTGTTTGCACGTATGTCTGTCAACATGTATGTCTGTCATTCTGCATGTATGTCTGTCTGCATGTCCAAATGTCTTGCGAGTCTATGAACGTTATATCTCACGAACGATTTCCATGTCAAAAAAAACCAGAACAAAGCAATATCTTACATTTTGAATAATATTTTCTACGGTTTTGGCATTTAGTGAATACTACTGCACCCTGGCGATCATAAAGGTATGGAAAATTCAAAATACATCAAATTATCAAATAATTTTTATTTATTTATTTTTTTAAATTAAGGACATTTTGATTTTTTTACACTTATGCCGTTGGTGAAAGTTTTCTGCGTAATATCAACGCGTACCTCAAGGAAACTCTGTGATCCAGTGTAGTAAATTATAATTTAATATTGAACCCTCTTCTGTTAATAGATTGGTTTGTTGATGTGAAGTAATGCGATATAATTTCAAGAAACATAGGAAAGTGCATTTATTTTTCGCTATGTGTAGTCCTACTCGTATCACAATAAGTACTAAAACGCAAAAGAAAAAAAATCTGATGTGAGCAACACATGACTTTCCTTATATAATGTAATGAATTTACTACTTCTACAGTGAAAAAAAAAGGTTTTTCTTATAGTAGATACTTATATTCTTTCCAAGATATTGAATTTTCGACAATTAGTCGTCATTTTCATTGATTTAGGGTCATTTTTATCCATTTGGCGAGATTTTCGTTAATTTGGCAGCATTTTAAAAAGTCACCAAGTTAGCGACATTCCGCCAAAATCGTCCTCAAAAACTCGCCAAGCGTTATGGACGAAGAAATAAGTTATACTTACAGCAGATAAATGACTATTGGCGATCAAATACAAAAGTACTTCTCAAAGTATCTTTTTTCATGAATGGAACGAGCTAGATCCACGTGAATGATGTCCCCCAATTTATCGCATGGTATTACAGATGAAAAGTGAACATATTTCTCAATAGGAAATATTTTTTTTTTATTTTATATGACTTTTTGATAGTTTTTTTCAAAAATAAGCAATATCTCGAGAACGGTTCATGTTAGCGGTCTAAAATTTATGTCAATCGTTTTCAAATGAAAAATTACATAAGAATTGTCTATTTGCGTAACTTTATTAGTGGTTTTGATTTTTTGACGATTTTTTCAAAATTTCACTCCAAAATTTAGGGAGGTTCTGACCATTCGATTGCGTATAAAACAATAGGCTTCCAGTGTTTACAGATTGTGATTTTTGTACCAAATTTTGTTCGAATCGGTCGATTCGTTCGTTAGTTATCGTCTCCACAGGCTCACTGACACACACACACACACACAGACATCACTTCAAAAATATTTGATTCGTGATCAGGGATGCTTGAAACGTGCTCTCCCGTCGAAAACTCGAATTCGAATTTTCGACCCCGTCACAATACTTTCCTTATACATTATGTATATAAGGAAAGTAAAAATATGTTTATTTTTCAGATTTGGTTCAAAATTCATTCTTTAAAAAGATTTTGTATGAATTCTTTAAAAAACTATTTCTTAAAAATCACAATAGCTTAGTGACGCCAATGAAAGTATTTAACTCATCTATGTCAATAAAAATTATATGTGTTATGTTATAATATTTAACAAAATTCAAATTATATAAATCCCTTTATGTAGTGCGTATTACAATCAATGTTTCGGGAATTATCATTATTTTTTAAAAATAAATAGTTTTATGAAAATCGTAAAATTCAAATGAAACGAATTCAAATCATAAGAATTACCCAAATATCCGTCTAATTCCAGTTTCCCCTTGTGTTTTCGTATTTACACCACACACACACAGGAAACTGAACATTATGCCGAAAGTGTTCGAAATCGATTTCAGAGATCTTAAACCGTGCATATCCCTCAAAATTTTGAATTCGAAAATTTTCAGAAAAACCATATATTTTCTAAACAATAGTATGAGAAAGTAAAAATTAAAAATAAGAAATAAAAAGCAAAGTTTGTTCTTTCTTTTGCAATCTGAATTAATGCAAATATATAATGGAAGCATTATTTATTTTAAGTATGATTGGAATATGACAAAGCAAGTATCAGAGGAATCTTCACTTTAAAGACGTACGTGACAAATTATTTGTTTTTCCTAATAACAAATGTTCTTATAATTATTCAAAATTTATTTCTCTGAAAATGTGATCCATATTGAATAATTACAGAAGATTAACATGTTTACTTGATTTACAAATGTTAACTATTTCTAAACTAAATAACAATTCTAAATAATTTCTAAATAACTGTTTTCTAGATAATTTTCTAAAATGAGAATTTTAATTTAGAAGTATTTTGAAATTTATAGTTTTAAGTATTTCAGGGATATGGTTTAGTGTCATTCATTTATATTTTCTAACGTACATATTTAAACCACGGCAATATACATAAATAAACTACACTGCTGGCCATTAAAATTGCTACACCAGGAAGGAAAGCAAACAGCAGAGTCATATTTATTGTACATATACAATATAATGGGTGGAAGACGTGATTAAATTTGCAGATGGTTTGGGATACACAGCATGCAGAATTCAGTGCACAGAGCTACCACCTCTGGAAGCAACAACGTCTGTAATCTGGGTGAGAATCCAGTCGAATATCATCACGCCAGTTGTTGGGCCCGTATGACGATGACGAATAAAAACTGGCAATGTTCGTTCTCCTCGGTACCTCCACACACGGATACGTCTATCATGATGCTGTACGCAGAACCGGGATTCGTCTGAAAAAACGACGTGGTGCCACTCCTGTGCCCAGTGTCGTCGTTTGTCGCTCCACTGTATGCGCGCCTATCTCTGCTGCAGCGTCAGCAGAAGTCGCAACAATGGTCGCCGTGCCTCTGCAGACGTCGTCTGCACTTGTCATCCTGCAAACGAGCCAAGTTCCTGACTCAGGGTACGTGACGTGTCTGTACGATCCCGCAAGGCCGAGAGGGCAACATGTCTGTCCTCTCGGGCATTAGTGGTCCGGGACCGCTGAGATCCTGCATGGCGTTCAGTGTGACCCAACTGAATCTATCGATTCCACATTCGCCTGGCAGTCATGGGATACCGACCAACGCGAGCAGCAATGTCGCGGAATGGGAACCGCAGTCCCGGTCCTGCCACTGTCGCTTTTGGCATGTGCTGGTAAGAGTTTCTCCAGCTAACACGAGGCATAACACGACCTTCACAGAAACAACCAACGTTCAAATGCCATTTCCGAATGGGAAACACGCTGTGCTATCTTCCCTTTTATACCGAATGTAGATGACGTTACTGATACCTGCTTTGTGCCCACGCACTACAATGCTAATAATTTGCATATCCCAGCATGTAGAACCTTCCATGCAAATTTGACGTTTGTTGCAAGCCGACTTCATGGTGTAACAATTTTAATCACCAGCAGTGTAGATCACAACTTTAAATGCAGCACAAATAAAATTAAGCAGACGTACGTTTTGGATATCATTGGATTTCTTTTTCAAGTGCGAACAAGCCAGGACCTTAACACCAAAAAAGTGCAAGACTACGGCGACCAAAATTAAAATGGTTACACGTCACCACCGAATACAGTAGCGCCACCTAGCTGTTATCAAAATGAAGCAAAACGGGAAAAAACAAAATATGAAGGAACTTGAGAAAATATATATGAACTCAATGTGCGGAGAAGAAAAAAGCGAAGCAGACAAAGAAAACTTATACATTATCACTCCACAATTGTATTGGTAAAGAGTGCTAGTATGCATTATGTTATGTCCTTATAACATCATACCTCATTTATTCTACATAAAACCATAAAACCAATAAAAGTATTTGAAAAAAGATAATTTTTGCTTCTATTCCCAGTGTTAAATTCTTAGAGGCTCTATTTGATTTTAAAACGTTTCATATCGTTTCGTTCGACACTTTACATTTAAATTCAAGACAGTGCACTCCGAATTCAAAGCAATATATTTTTAGCGACCTGAAGCTTTATCTAATGAGATATGCCAGTATTATGCCACATTATGGCAGTCGATTATTAAATTTTGAGGAGAAAACCTCTTACTCGAATATTCAATTGAGTTATGTATTATCATAAAATTTTTACGCTTCCTTATGAATAATATATGAGTTTCTTCTATAATCGGTTTAAATTGACATTTTTTAAACATAAATTCACAATAAATTATGAATTAATCGAATATCATTTTCACAATCAGCCCAGTTTAAGCGTGCACGCAGTTAATCTCACATATTTCGAGATTAAATGTATCTTATAAACTTGCTCATAAATTTCACTCTACCTCTGCTGTTGATATTTTTTCGATAGATAGTGAAGGAAGCTGATTATCCTGAACCTGTGAAATATGAACTCACGCGTTTGAGTAGCGAGAAACGTGAGACGCGAACATATCGAATCTTACTGTCCTCGCTAACGAAAAATCGCAGAAATTGGCTTTTTTATAAGGTTGTCTAGAAACTTCTTACGGTTTTTCTGCAAGGTGGCTGTAGTATTACGCAAATGAATTTAATGTTATTTGAAACACTGTTTTGAGAATGCATTGT
Source organism: Amaurobius ferox (assembly GCA_951213105.1). Classification (NCBI taxonomy): domain Eukaryota; kingdom Metazoa; phylum Arthropoda; class Arachnida; order Araneae; family Amaurobiidae; genus Amaurobius; species Amaurobius ferox. The sequence goes on from OX578139.1 coordinate 73,317,576, forward strand.
GACAATTGACGTATCAGAGTGCGTTTTAAATAAAACTTATCAAAATCGTGGAATGTTTAAGTGAGCTTGATAAGCAGGCATGTTGAAGAATGGAAGATGACAATCAACATGTTCGTCACATTTTAATTTTTTCATTTCCTCAACAGTAAGAGGGCTGCGGGTGAAGACAAAAATATTTTTTGCCGTGTATGGTGATAACTCCCTAACAAAACTCACATGCCAGAATTTCAAACTTCGAAAATTTTCGTTTGCAAACTTTCGTCCTGGTGATATTTCTGTTCAAGATGCAACACGTTTTGGTAGACGGACTGAGATGATGACAAAATAAAATCACTGATTGAATCTGATCGTCACATAACCGTACGTGAGCTTGCTGAGAGTAGAAATCCATCTAAAACAACTATTGATGGCCTTTTGAAAAAGCTTGGTTACGAAAATAAGCCTGATGTTTGGATCCCACGTGAACTTAAAGAAATCCATTTCAACAATGTATCAGCATATGTGATTTGCTTCAGAAAAGAAGGTAAAACGATCCATTTTTAAACGATTGATAACTGTTGATGAAAAATGGATTGTTTAAAGTAACATTGAATGCAAAAAATCATGGTCCAAGCCTGGTGAGCCGACTCAAACAATATTATAAGCTGATACTTATCAGAAGAAAAAAATACGAAAAGGATTTCTGGACAACCCAATATTTTACATTTTCTTTTTGACCATCCATTATCAATTCTGGAGGATGATCATGATTATCAGCTACTCACGAATGTCTCAAGTTGTAAATATTTGAAATTGAATTTGAAATGTGAAGATATAAATTAGCAAATAAGAATTAATTGTTAAATATAATTGAAGCATTTGCCTGTTTTGTTGACCGAACGATGTTCCCTTTTTGTATTAGGTAACAGAGTAATGTTTCGTCTGTGTTATATATTATTTGATTAATAAGTTTCGAATTGGCAATTGTAGGGATGAGTTATAAGATGAGTCTATTTCAAAATTTATTCTAAATTGTTGTTTTCGTTGTTTTATCTGAGTTTTGGCCCGACTGCTGTTGTTTTACGACGATGCTGAAATGGTGAAGTCTTTATAGCGATTTGAATTGGCTCAAACCTGTTGGCATAAATGGTGTTGTTGGAAAATTGCTTAAATCAGTATTCCAAAGAATAACTGAGGATTTATTGTATGCCATATTAGCAACTCTTCTTCAACAGAACCTTTCGTAGCAAAGCGATCAAATTGCTTTCGTCTACTCGCTGTAAAGTTATTCAAGGACATTTTATAGATGATTGAAGTGTTGTAGTTTGCAGCATAACTTGGTCTAACCCAGAATTTTGGGGTGCAATTTTTTGTTCCAGATCCGTGCGTTTTATTCCTGAAAGTAAATCTATCACGCTACATAATGTAAAATAAGCCCTATTATGTAAAAGGAATCTGTATTATACAGTTGGGTGAGACTGATCAACTAAGTCGTGAATTACGCAGTCCAAACTGCTAAAAGTAGACATTAAAAATTTTGCATAAACGTTGGATTTCATCATAAGCAAGGGAAAACATCTAAAATTTGGGAATTTCGTTGTAAAAAAAATTATAAATTTCGGAATTTTTTGTTCCAATATTCTTTCAACTATAGCTCAGGAGCGGTTAGACAGACAAAATATGTTTTTATATCATCATGCGCTGAAAAAATATCTTAAATTGTCATAATTAACTCTTTGTGTACAATGGAAGTTTTTAACACTTTACAACAAAGTTGAAAAGTGTTTATGACTTTGTTCATTCTGTCTGTCTGTCTGTCTGTCCGTTAGAACGATAACTGCCGTAAAAATGACTTAATCTAAATTAAATTTTAGTATGTTGTTCAGACGGTCTGTAGGACCTATGGGAATATAAATTAATAATATCACCCAATTAGTTTTGGATTGAACCCGGGTTGAAAAATTGAAATACATTGAGCCCTATGGGACCTCATTATTCAAACATTTTTTAAGCGGATTTAAAATTCACAAATTGCTTCGAAAATTTTAGGTAATATTCAAATTGTTCCATAAAATATATAAAAAAAAATTCAGCGAAATATATTCAGTAGTTTTTTAAATAAAAATTAAAATAATAATTACACCTCTTATATGAAACGATCACGTGACCTTGATATGAAACGATCACATGACCCACTTCAAAATGATATATGGCATCCATCTTGTCTCAAAATCGTGATTTTTTTAAGTTCTTTTTAATTCATATTGAGTATTGTATCCGTCCTAAAACTACTTTATTTTTGCTTAAATTCTGTGCATCTACGTACTAAAACAACACAATGACAATATATTTGAGTTTAAATTCTCATTCAAATTTGATTATTTCTACAACTAAGCCTATTTTTCACCTATGTAAAATGTAAACAGCAAAATATGTAGAATGAGTTGTATTAGAATTACTGTATTTTTTAACACAAAATAATTCAGTCCATGGAGTCTGCATGGCTGATAGGAATGAAATATTAATTGATTTTATAAACAGAAGGACGATTTTTTTCGATGAAGTCTTAAGCATAGAGTTTATGAATTGTAGCTCCATGGTCTTAATTTTTAAATAAAATAAATTATTATAGTATTGTGATGAATGAAATGAATGAAATCCTGCTTTTATAGAGAGATCCAGGCGTGTTATTTTTTCTATGTCGTCATTTCAATTTATTTCAGTTGTTTTCGATGAAGTTTTCAAATATAATAAATTATCGTAGTATTATGATAGTTTTAAAAATATTACCGTGGAATGTATTGCATTTTAGAGATATGTAAACCAGGCAATTTATATTTCAATGCCGTCATTTGAATGAAGTTCATTTTTTTCAATGAAGTTTTAAGTTTTCAAATATAATAAATCAATGTAGTATTGTGATATGTTTTAAAATATTACCGAGGAATGCATTGAATTTTCGACTTTTTTAAATAAAATTGCATTGAAGTTGGAAAGTGTTTCATAATCAATGCTTTAAGCATGATTGATCTTTCTTGTTTTATATTTAGAGTTATATTTCATGCAGACGATTTTTTATATTATGTAATTCAATTTACATTAAGTTTCCAATTCCATCTGTAATCATATCGACGAAGTTGCACCTCAAATACCAATCGTCTGCTGGTTATTATTTTGATCAAAGTATTGAAAGAAATTTCATTAAAAATTGGATTGATTTTTAGAATAAAATATCTGAAATAATTAAAAATAAGGCAACATGCAGGCGTTGAAAACTAAATATTATTTTATATACCGCAATTTCCATATTTCCAGAATTATAAAATGTGAGTCATCTTTTAAGAATTCATTTGAAATGGGTTTTGATATTCAGAACTTTTATTAAGTGTACATGCCGCATTGAGTGACTGCTGCCCAAACATGGAAACGACTACATCATATTATTTACAACAAATGATGAACATTCAATGTTTACATATTTATTGTGTCAAAAAAATAAAATCACTTTCGTAAATTAAGAGAGTATTTCAGAATACGTATTTCAAAATATTAACACCCAGGAAATGTATTCCAGTGAGACATTTCACAGTTATTAAAGCAAGGGGCGCGGTAGCCCATTGGTTAGCGCGCTGGAGTTGCACTCGGTAGGCCCGGGTTCGATTCCAGCCACTGCCAAAACTGCCGCCGTGTTCATGCGGAGTACGATCACGTTAAACATGTGGGTCCGAAAGTCCTTCCGAGAGGTTGGTGGTAGGGGAAGGAGGGTACGGTCCCTGTGGATGCCTCCCCCACTGGGTTCCGGTCTAAATTGGGTGGCACTTCCCGACCGTCCAAACAGTTACCTTACACCTTTCTGGTAGGTCGGACGGTCTGGATTTCAACAACAACAACAGTTATTAAAGCGATGCATTATAATCACAACAGCAACTTAAAATATATTCTGCAGATTTAATAATGAAAAATTTATTCTATTAAAAATGAGATTATTTATGGTGCATTTCGATTATTTATTTAAGGAAATTTTCACTCGCTTCTACCAATTTAATATTGCTTCTAGGCATTTTCCTTCAGTATTCCATTCTTAAATTCAAGATAATACTTTCGTAACATTATTTTCTCTGACAACTGAACGCGTCGTCAAATAAGAGCTATTATGTAACAATATGGAAATAATTTATTGAATTTTGTGGAGGATTATTTGCTTGAAAATTGATTTAGTCTGCGGATTCTCACTTCAAATTTAAAGATTTCTTATGAATATTATATCAGTTTCTTCTGTAATCGGTTTAAGTTGATACTTTTAAAAATGAATTTTGTGGGCGCATATTTCCAAGAAGTTATGTCTTTCGTTTGCATAAAATTATAGCACAACCAAAATGTGCCTGAAATTTAACCACATTATTTCGATAACTTAATTTATCGAAAGGGCGTTAAATATTTAAGACATAATTGATAACTTTAAGACGTTAATATTTAAGACATTGTTGTCGTTACTAATGGCCTCCTGCTTCGGCGACGCCGATTCAGGACCAGTGACGCAGAAAAAAATGAAGAAATTACACAAGACGAGAGAACAAAGTTTATTACAATAAAGCATCACTGACGAAGGTCGGAGGGGGGGGGGGTGCAGCTTCACAGTTTGACGAGGACCCGGAAGGCGGAAACCTGACTTTATCCTCAAGAAACATCCATGTCTTACTCGGGATTCAAACCTGAGCCCACTAGACAGCAGCCGAAGACGTTTTCCACTTCACCGCCTTGACGGCAAATTTAAGACGTAAAATATAATATAAAATTGTAACTTTTAGTAAATCAATACCCACTACATCTAATTATTTCCTTTATGAAAACCAACTTCAAAGTCAAGCTCAAATTGAAGAAATCCATTACTACCTCACTCTCATTACCTTCTCAATATATGGAAGAATATTCCTTCAAAAAGTTACCACTTTCTGAACACAGCTTATTTTATTTTTTGCATTAAATTTAGGATTTATTTCTTAAACCCAATTTTCTACCAGTTACTAATTTTCTACCAGTTTCTACATTTATGAGTCATTATACAACAATTTCTGCAAATTTTGTTACATTTACTTTTTGATGCTTCAACATATTTTTGAACTTGATGTTGCCTCTTTTGACTATATCACCATTTCTTTTGCCAACTCATTGATTCTCTGGAGCATAGGCAGATTGCAAGCCTTCGCTAGTCCATTCATGCAAATGTTAAATTTCATAATTTTACTGTTTTTGTTCTTCTGCGTGAACGTATTATTTATTCTATAGCTTTAATCTAATTTTGTGTTTTGTAATCTATATTCATTTATATTTGATATTATCTTTAAAATTTCTTATCTGGGTCTGGTAATCTGAATAATTTCTGTAAAAATAATTACAGTGTGCAGACAGAAGTGCAGCACCTTTTAGTATATCCGAGTCAAAGATCGCCCTTGAGAACGTCCAAAGTCACGGAAATACTCTTTATGTGTTTTTCACTTCTCATTTTCTCACTTTCACCTTTAAGTGTGATTTTGTCTTAAATTTCTACATTTTATATGGGTGATGATAGAGACTTGACTCCTCTAATTACTCTTTCTACTAGTTGTTTTCCTACTTTTTTGCAATTTATATTGTCAATTCACGCTGTGCGTTCTACCAGGTGAAGGGGCTTTTAACATGTATTTTGTTGATCACAAACTTTTTCTATTTCACATCACTGAGTTACACCTCCTTATTGTATCATGTTATTTTGGTCTAACATGACATGACTTTCAAATATGTCATCATTGAAATTTGGAGTTGATCAATCAGCAATTTAACTGTAAAATTAAAAAACTACCGTAAAGTAGATGTCTGACTGTCTGTGCAGTTGTAGCGCGAATCGAATTAGTTGTTTCGTTATTTTATATTTTCACCCGATTGTTCCGCAATTAGAAGATGTGGTACATAGTTATATTCTTACAGTCCGAGTTCGTTGATGAATGTCGTGATCGAAATACTATCGTGTGTGCTGCGCTTTGACCACCTTTACTACTCATGTTCATATTGTGAGGACTATAACTTCTCTGAAACTTAACCGGGTTTTTTTTCCTCTTTAATTTTGACATATGGTGTAAATTATTGTTTTACGGTCTTAATTCGTCCCCGAACTTGATCAGATGAATATTCAACATGCTACACCTCTTTTACTCTGTGTTCAACGATATAACTTTAATAAATAAGCGGCTTTTCTTTTCAATTTGGATATGTGGTGAAGCCTCAGGCGAGAACATAAAATATTCAACTAACGAAAGAAAACTAAGTGCTGCAATTTTCGGCTGAACCAATTAATTTTGCGGCTAAACATCATACATTAAGAAAAACGACGCAGTTTAATTTTTTTTAGCGTGTTAGTTTCCTGTCTTTTATAAACTTAATTATACTGATTTCCGAAAGTTGAGCATGCAGAAAGTAATCCAACACAATTTAAGACGTTCACGCCTTTATTGACTCCCAATGCCTCATGAATGTATTCAATTGAGTAATATGCTCATGAGTATAATAATAAAATATAGAAAAAACAGATTTAGACACACTACTGACAGATATTGTCTTACCAAGTGCAGCTGCAACCATAGATGTAACAATTGTAGAGGTCGCTCGTCGATTCCGCTTGGCTACTATAGCAATATACCGATCATCAGAGGGGATGGTAACACTTGGACGGCCGGACACAGGTCTCAAGACAGCTATTTGACTTGTTTGGAATTGTTTCCATAATCAAGAAATTACCGAATGATCAACGCCAAAGAAAATAGGGACCTATTTGATAGACTGTTCTGCTTCAATGCGTCCGACAGCAAGCCAGCGCTCGCTATCAGTCATTCGTCTTCTTTAAACCATAGAAACACGAATATCATCAAAACTAATCCTACAAAAGTTATAAACACTTCCTATCAGCATTTAAATGCACCTCCTCAAATCCAACCTTCTCCTAGGGTTATTAGATTTTGGGTTACCTCCTAAGGTTACCAGAAATGAAAAAATGGAGTGCTCGGCATTCCGTACCTAGATCCAAAGTTTGTCGAAGCTTAACCTTGAGTTAAAGCTTGTTAGGTGCTGTTCTATACTGATAACATTTATGATTTGGAGAAACACAAAATACGTTAACATAGAAACTACAAAAGCAAATACTAAACGCCTACTTGATGTACACAATTTTAGTAGTTCACTTGTTTACTTTATTATTTTCATTAACAGTTGTAGGATGGGCACATTAACATATGAACATTAATTATGTTAAATTTAGCTCGATGAAAATTTTAAACCATGGTCAGCTCTTCTGATGACTTAAATAAGCTGTAATATTTTTTTTTACATTTTTAAATAAAAGTAACTTAAGCACACCTTCTCATGAGGTGCTAACATTTTTGTAAAATTATATGAATAACTCATATTTTTAAATATTTTCTTGTATAGGAATGACATGTTTATTTAATGTGAAAATGTTGGTGTTAAAACGGTGAGTTTACAGAAATGCTGCTCCGAAAAATGCTGATACGAGGTGCAATCCTGGATGATTGAATTATATTTAACCGTCTTCTGTAACTCGCCGATTTGGTTTCGAATTTTCCTTCCGGTTACGTTGATCATTTAATTTTGGATATTCTTTCCTGGGAAATAATTCTGAATTTATTTTTTCCAATGAATTTGGTGAGTTTTGTCATAATGGAGTCGGACAAGGCCCGCAGCTCCACTAGCTTCTGAAAATTTCCCATTTCCGTTAGCATATAGTACGTTGCTAAACCCTTGAAATGTTAGGCATATTTGTCCCAGCAAAGCAACTATATCTATTAATCGCTCCATTACATCTTTCTAATGCTTTTGTTCGGAATTTAGACGTCGCTGTTCTATCGTAGATGGAAATTTCGACGGACTGGGGGTAACAGTAGAGACCCATTTTGTTTAGGCAATGTATCTGGGAAAAGGTCTAAATATTTGGATGCTGATGTAGATGGCTCTACATTTTCAGAGGAACCGTAAGTGTTACAAGATCAATTGGCCTTATAGGATTAATAGGTCTTACAGGATCAAATATCTTCAGAGCACTAGCTGAAATCGAAGACATATCATATATCATAGTCTCTAATTTTGCAGTCAACTATTGTTTTCAACCATTGTTGTTTTCAACCATTTCCCGCGACAGCATTGGTATGAGTTAACAAGACGTAGAAGGCATAAACGAAAGTTTTGATTTTTCCTGAATTGATATGACAATATCATCGTGGGAAAACGTAGACGGCGATTTCGCAGAATGGGAGTTGTAAAAGAGAAAAAAGAAAAGAGAAAACCTTGTTCAGGCCATATTCCTGAGACAAGTTCTGAATAACTGGATGCCGAAGTAGAAGGCTCTACATTTTCGGGAGAACCATCAACTATTGGTCTTTTTTTCAATTTAAATATTTATTCAAGGCTTCCATTACCTTCTTCTGTTCCCGTTTACCTTTTATATACTGCAAGTCAGAAAGTTCTCCTCTCCGACATTTTTAAGGATTTAGGTGGTTAGTTAACAGAGACAAGATTAAAAAAATGATAGTCTTATGTCAGTGTACAGGAGGCAGTAATATTACTTCATAATTTGCTCTCAATAGTTTACGCATATAAAAAACACCATCTTAAACGTACCTGCGCGCAGACGATAACAATTTCAGAACAAAAAATAACGTATTCGTTCCACCTTCCTGAAGAAAGAGCCCTCTGGCTGTAAAGACAATTTAAATTTCAATTGGCCGAAGACTCATGATGTTTCATTTCAGGTAAATAGAACTTCGTAAAACATTTTCGAATCTTCTGGAATAAAAATGGCTTAAATGGACTATACTTGAAAAGTATGCTTTATACTTTGAACTATGTATACGTGACGGACGCCGAAACGCTTAACGTATATAAAGTAGAAGGTACTTGATACAATCGCCCGCCAAAAGCATAACGCACCATAACAATTGTTAAACGAGTTTTTAAATTAAAATTGCTATAAGATTGTAACTACAAAACGAATAAAAATAGTAAATAACATAGATTTAAAATGACATTTTCTGATTTTAACATATAATGGGAATTGGAATACAAATTTTGTATTCGCAAGTTATCTTGGTTTTCGCGAGAAATCCCGACAAATTTATGTTACAAAGGTTTATGCTGAAGTTTGAGATTTTTTTTACTTCCAGTTCAACTGTAAAATTTTAAAACTATTATATATTGAAACAAAATTTATAAAGACTTATATTTTCAGTATATTGCACTTAAAATATATATCCGGCATAATAAAAAAATATTTGAAAATAATATAATAAATAATAAAATTTATTTTGGCCTCTTATTTTTATCCACAGATTTGGCTAATGAACGTACGAGTTTATTTATTTTTTCTACAGTTAAAACCTCAACTCTTTTAATAGCGGAAGTTATACGGTAATATAGTTAAATAATATAAGTAAATAAAAAACTGCCTTAACTGTGCTTTATGAAACCCACTTTTTTAGGGCCTAAATTCTGCCGTCTTTTTCCGGTCACACCAACTGCACCGGCGCTAAAGCCGACCCTGCATATACATATTTTGCCTCATTAAAGATTGTATGACCAAATAACTCAATAAGACTAAATAACTCAAGAAGTATTTTCTTGTAAAATTTGTAGAACTTCATTAATAATGCATGATTTACTGCTCATTAATTTACTTTTGAAGGGCAATGCCTACAATGCTGCAGCAACTGTATCTAATCCTGGTGCAAAGTAATTTCGTCTGCGCCTTGTTTTCCTTTTTATTGATACTACGCCTCCATATCGATACAACAATTGGTGTCTATACCTTCTGCGGCGCTATGTGCATTATCCAAGCACATAATTGTAAATTTGATTTTGAACTTTACTTTTGCATAAGAGCTCATCAGATAACAGTTAGTGCTGCCCTGTCTTCAATAAGAAATTAAACAACTTGAAAATCCTGACAATTATTCCTAACTATAGAAAATAAACTTTTTTAGAAAGTATTAACCAAGATTTAATTGTTCCGACGTGGTTGTCGAGTGGTCAAGGCGAGCGTTTCCACAGCAATCGCTCGACCGCCGCGTTGTGGGTTCGAGTCCCACGTAAGGCATGGATGAAATAATATGCTATGAAAGAATTTTTATACTAATAATAATAATATACTATGAAATAATTTTGAAACCTGTGAACCATTAAGCCGTAAAAAATCTAATGTGGGCTTCCCTGTAATACAATTTTATGCCTTTCACAGTGAAATAATGATGTATTAGATCCGCGGCATAATGTTATTTTACTATGACATTTCACGTGTTTTCTTAGGATGACATTTACATGCATTTGACGCTATTTCGGATAACAACATCAAAATATCTGATGTGCGCAGCACATGCCTTTCCTTGTATAATTCAATGAATTTAATTCTTCCAGACTGGAAAAATTATGTATAAAATCCACGGTACTGTGTTTTTAACGTTGAATTCTACATTTGGCTCTTTTTCGGATGACACATGTAAAACTATTTCGGAGTAACAAACTCAACTTATCTTTTACGTAACTCTAAATCAATAATTATCAATATTGATAGCAACCTCAATAAGCATATATTGAAGTATTTTAATAAGTAATTCATCATTATGCATCATTTTTGCAATTTGTACGATATTTTCGTTCATCTGAAGTGACATATCGCCAAGTTGAAGATAATTTGATAGATTTTTCGTTAAGTTCGTCAAATGTATCGCTAAGTTTTACGGACAAACGGAGAGCAGAGCATTTCTTATATACAAATAGTTATGCCCGTCATGTTAAAGACCCAGACCGTCCGACTCATCCCAAGGACTCGAGCAACCGTTTGGACGGTCGGGAAAGGTATGCCCGTCATGTGACGGAATTCAAAATTCTGAAACCATTACCTCCGATTTGGAATCATTTTTATCAATTTGGCGACAATGTTATCAATTTGGCGACATTTTCGTCACTTTGGAGACAATTTCGTGGATATGGTAACATTTAAAAAATGCTTCTTAGTTCGCAATAATTCGTCAAATTTGTCGCCAAAATTTCGCCAATCGTTATAGACGGAAAAACTGTTACTCTTATAGTCGATAAATAGCTATTGGCGTACAAATACAAAACTATTGCCCAAAGTACCTTTTCTCGGGAATAGAACGAGCTAGATCCACGAGAATGATGTTAACAAATTTATCGCTTAACATTACATATGAAAAGTGCACATATTTCAAAATAGTTAATATTGTTTTTTTCTTATTCTATGATTTTTTAATAAGTTTATTTGTAAAATGTGCAATATCTCGAGAACGGTTCATGCAAGTGTTCTAAAGTTTGCGTCAATCATTTTAGAATGAAAATTTACATAAGAAATAATTTGTTACGTAACTTTAGTGAAAGTTTTGATTTTTTGATGATTTTTTTCAAAATTTCATTCGAAAATTTGGGGGTCTTTCGACATTCGATCGCGTTCACAAACAATAGGTTTCCAGTCTTGTTGTATTGTAATTTTTGAACCAAATTTGGTCCGAATCTCTTCATTCGTTAATGAAATATCGTCTCCACAGGCTCACGGACACACACATACATCACCTCAAAAACGTTTGATTCGTGTTCATGGATGCTTGAAACGTGTTCACCCATGAAAAATTTATATCCGAATTTTTGGCCCCATCAGAATACTTCCCTTATACGTTATACTATGCATATAAGGAAAGTAAATCTGTCTCAAAGTTCCCAATCAACTTATATTTTGCACAAGTCTAAATTGACAAATCAATGTTGATACCATTCGCAATAAGCAGTAAAGTTCATATATTAAAATATTGGTATAATTCCCATCCAATTTGCGTTATTTTGACATATTTAGTACCATTTTTGCAATTTTGATGATATTTTCGTCAATTTGGACCAAAAATCACCAAGTTGCTGATATTCCGCTGAATGATTCACCAAATTTACCTCCAAGCGTTACAAACAAATGGAGAGAAAATCTTTTATTATATAAAAACTAGTAGTATACCCGTTCTTCGTATGGAGTATATAATTTTTAAAAAAATTTAAAATTCACAATCATGTGCAAGTTTATATAGCATACTAAAGGACATTGTTAATCAAAATATTCTATTAAAATATTTAATTTAATGTTCCTAAAAGAAGCTATGTTATCGCTATACAAAATTATCTTCATGGGCATATCTGAAAAATAAAACTTCCTGGTAGCGTTAGTAAACACATTTACAAGAAATATAAAATTGAATCAATATATGCAAAATAAAAGTGCTAAAATTATATGGTACCCGTACTACTTATATTCATAAAAATTAGAAGATATACTGTGTATAAGAAGATTACACGTAATACAACATATTAGTTTCTAAAATCTTTTCCAAAATAAAAGAGATGACATAATAAATGAATGCCATGTTGCAAAAAATGTCAGGTTATTTCCGAATCGTATTAAAATACAATCAACACTCACACTGAACTAACAAATTTTATGAAATTTAGTCAATATGTTTGAGTTAGAGTGGATAAATTCCTTGCAGAGACAGACACACAGATACACACACTGACAGACAAAAACACATAGAGACAGACAGCCACACAGACAGACAGATGCACACACAGATAGATATACACACATACATATATACACACAGACACACACACACAGAGACAGACAAACACATATACACAGATAGACAGACACACATAACACACAGACGTCTCATAAAAAACAGTTTTCGAGATTTAGTGTGTTCAAATCGTGTTGCTTTGTCGATAACTTGACTTCCGATTTTGGACCCCATTCCTATATTTTCCCTATACATTGCCATGTATTGTATGGATAATAAAAAATCTGATGTGAGCAGCACATGACTTTCCCTGCAGACTTATATCCACGTTCGCTTTATTTTAATTAAATTTAATTCACTTTTAATTGAATTTTAGTTCTCGTTTGGTAACAGGACTTATTTTCAAAGGTGGTGTACAAAAAATACGAAAAAACTAAAATATCTCGAGAACGGCTAGTCCTAGTGTAATGGGGTTGGTCTTATTCTTTTCTTCGATAAAAATTACGTATAAAACAAGAATTTAATGGATATATTTCAGCATACCTAGTTTTTTGTTTTAGATTTTGTCGATTTTTGCGAGCCATTTTGCAAAAAAAGGCAGGTTATTTTTTTCCGAATCTTACCAAAATCTAATCAGCACCAGGATGACTTACAAGCGACTTATCTACCAAATTTTGTAAAATTCGATTTATTAGATTTTCAGCTAGAGTGGATACAAGCTTTTGCGGGCCATTTCACAAAAAAAGGCGGGTTCTTTTATCCCGAATCGTACCCAAAACTAATCAGCGCCAGATTCGCCCACAAATGACTTACCAAATTATATGAAATTCGGTCAATTAGTTTTTTAGTTAGAGTGGATGCAATATCTGCACAGACAGACAAACACACAGACACACAGACATACACACAGACGTCACGCTAAAAATAGTTTTTTCGTATTCTACAGGTCTCGAAGCGTGTAGATCCGTCGAAAACTCGAGTTGCGATTTTCGACATGATTCCAATACTTTCCCTATACATTACCATGTATTGCAGGGGAAGTAAAATTCTGATGTGGGCAGCACATGACTTTCCCTGCAGACTATATCCACGTTCTCTTTATTTTAATTAAATTTCTTTAACTTTTAATTCAATTTTCGTTCTCATTCGATAACCGGACTTATTTTCAAAGGTGGCGTAGAGAAAATACGAAAAACTAAAATATCTCGAGAACGGCTGGTCCTAAAGTAATGGGGTTGGCCTTATTCTTTTCTTCGCTAAAAATTACGTATTAAACAAGCATTTAATGGATATATTTGAGAATACATAGTTCTTTAGTTTAGATTTGGACAATTTTTGCGGGCCATTTTGCAAAAAAATGCAGGTTAATTTTTTCCGAATCATACCAAAATCTAATCAGCACCAGAGTGACCCACAGATGATTCATTTGCCGAATTTTGTGAAAATCGGTTCATTAGTTTTTTAGTTAGAGTGGATACAAGCTTTTGCGGACCATTTTGCAAAAATAGGCGGGTTACTTTATCCCGAATCGTACCCAAAACTAATCAGCACCAGACAAGCCCACAAGTGACTTACCTACCAAATTTTGTGAAATTCGGTCTATTAGTTTTTTAGTTACAGTGGATACAATATCTGCACAGACACACAGACAGACACACAGACACAGGCACACAGACACACACACAGACGTCACGCTAAAAATGTTTTTTTCGTATTCTGGAGGTGACATGATTCCAATACTTTCCCTATGCATTACCATGTATTGCAGGGAAAGTAAAAAGGAAAATAATTAACTGATTTTGAAACAGAATGTCAAAGTAAAATCTTATATGCATTTTTTTCAAAAGTTTACGTGCAATTTAAATCATGTTTTCAAAAGACATTTATTAGAATAATTTTGCATCTGAAAAGTTGAAATTTTTAAAATCAACTATTCAAAATGCAACTATTTAAAACGCTCTTCGTCAAAAAAAATTCCAGAAAGAATATCACAACTTACTTTGACAAGTGTTGCAGATGTCACCATGTTAAATGCAGTGATGATGATACAGTTCTTGAGGGTAGGCCTGTTTTGAAGTCCCTGATGATATAATTTTATAACATACCTTCGGTATAAGCGTTTCGTCCGTTCCCGATATTTATTTCTATTCATTACAGAGTGCTCCACAACTTTGAAATTGGCTTTTTAAGTCTATTTCGTTTTATTGCCGAATTCGTCAGCACAACTCTCAAATTTTCCGCTAGAGTAGCTACAATCACTTTTATTCGAATATTACGGTTACCTAACTATAACCGAACCTAACGTGAAGATTCAAGGACTTTTCCTTACAAAGTTATTCGGTTGAAGCTTGTTCATGAAATCTTAAAAATTGACTATTTTAAAAAAAGTATAAATTTCGTGTATTATATTTTAACATTTAACTTAAATAAGTAAACATAAATAATGTAAAATCATTATTAAAGTCAAAAGAAGAAAAGTCATGCTCTATATACCTCATAATGTTTAAATGGATTTTTACTATTTATATAAAAGACGAGATATAGTTCGGATGTAAGTAAGCCGACACGGTGGCTGAGAAGTCTAAGGTAAGCATTTCCCTTCACTCTCTCGGCTGACGCTTTGTGAGTTTCAGTCCCACCTGCCGACATGGTGTCCATTAAGATCGTAGCGCGTTCCGTTCCCCCTGGTGCGTCTGGACAATGCCGTATAACGGCGAAATAGTTCACGATGCGGCTGCAAAATATGGGCGAATGATTATCCAACAGGGAAAATATAAAGCATTTTCTCCAATTCAGCGTAAAAGGAAAACTATCCTTGTCTTAATGCAAAAATAATTATATACCTTTGTCCCTGAAACCTCTATACAGAAAACGAGTTTGCCATTCAGGAAAAGTTTATCATAATTCGCAACACAATGACACTTGTAAATTTAAATAAATCTCGTGAAAGGACGGAGCTGTATTACTCTTCAACCAGTAAGTCTTTACAACACATTCATCTACCAGACATTTAAGAAATGTTTTGCATTTTAGAAGCAGTTTATAACTATAACATTTTCGACGTGCATAGCGTTTAAGGGTCGGGGTAACTAGCTGAAATCGAAGAGTGACGAAAAATGTAAATATTTTGTATATATATATACATATATATATATATATATATATATATATATATATATATATATATATATATATATATATATATATATATATATATATATATATATATATATATATGTATGTATGTATGTATATGTATATAGCATATGTATATATATATATATATATATAAAGAAATACAATCCAAAAAAGTATGAAATTCAAGAAAGAGAAAGGTGCAAATTGCCGCACTATCAGAGTCTTGAAATATAAGATTTAAAATGAAAAAAGAAAATATATAGGTGGAATGATTGTGTTTACAGGGTTGCAGAAGGGTCAAGGGGGATTGCGACCCCTATTTCCTGGTTAGAAGCTAGCTTTGACTTCATGAAAACGCTCCCAAAGACTCTGCACGCCCGAAACAACAATCGATCATGCCCGTGGGGAAAAAATGGCCGAATCCCAGACAACATAAAAATGATCAAAATAACCAAAAAATTGCAATTTTTACTAACCAGCAAGACGAGAATCATGGAAGAGTTGCATAAAGCGTATAAACTTCGAATCAGAAAGCATACATAAAAAAGTCGCGTCTAACTTATAGAGCCATCTGGATGTGAAACAATCAGATAATCCTAGGTAAGAGTTGAGTTGTATTGTATGATGTCGGATAAATTAACATAATTTTTATCACTATAATTTCAGCAAAAAACATCATAATAGTGCTGTACAAAGCGGAAGGTATATGATTGTTCCCGAGTTCCGTTGATTAAATGCATCATGCATTTATTAAATTCTGTAATAGATGAGTTTAATAATCTGTATCTGTTCAAGTGATTTACGATTAAATTACGTTGTACGTTTAAACTCAATGGGTAAAATAACTGATCTTGCAGTCATATAGATGTCTCTTATCAAATAAATTCTAACATAATTTCTGTTCCAAATTATAATAAATAGTGATATCAAGGAAATCAACTGTTCCTACATTCGCTGACTCCGATTCGATTAGTTCAAGACACGGCGGGTAGAATGTAAAATCAAATATAGTATATTGATTATCCACTCCAATCATGACGTCATCAACGAATCTAAAGAATGGTATTTCTCTAATTAAATGCGTGCCTTTCTCATAATGATGTAAGTAAAAATCCGCAAGTAACGAGGAACATCCCCCTCAATACATCAATCCCAACAATATATATATATATATATATAATTAAAATATTTTAATATTTGAAAGATAATGTTTTTTAGTTTTGATAATGTTTATTTTCTTGAATTTTGATTTCTTTAATTTTCTTTGATTAACTTTATTTATTTATAATCTATTTAATATACATACATATATAAAGAGTTGGAGACAAGATGTTCAGTAGTAAATTCAGTTCCTAAATCATAATTTTTTTTTACAACGGTCTTAGAGTTTCCAAGTAATCATTTTTTGATATTGAAAAAGACTGAACATGTTTCGATTTTAAAGTTTGTAATTCTTATGTCTCGAGAACGAAAAGTGCCAGTAGCGACAAATAGTAAGAAATAGTTTTAAATCACTGGAAAGAGATATAATTGGATTTCGGTTCGGGTTCTTAGAATATATCGATTTTAATTTCGATATTTTAATATTTTGAACTCCTTTGAAAAGGTTGTATTTTTTTTGCCAATTTTACAATACTGTATTTACCAAAACAATTTCAGCTGCATCGAACTGGAGTTACCAACTATTTTTTGTTTAAAAATAATGTCCATCATGTTTGGTATTATTCCTCATTACTCTCAGAGGCATCCGCCATGGCTTGTCATTAAACAAATATGCTAAGTAAAAGATGCCTAAATGGTATTGGCATTGCAGAAATTATTTTGCCTAATGAAATATTTAAGAAAAACGCAGTGTTATGACGCAGAACAGATGTATTTTAAATATTTGAAATACTTTTAAGAATAGCTAATATTGTAAAAATTAAGCCAAAAAAAAATTGGATGTGTTATAAAAAGTATCTGACAAAATTAAGTCATTAGAGATGCTCTAAGTAATAAAACCAAACTGGAACAAAGGATCAGACATTTGAGAGTCGGCATATAGAGGAGATAGGTATACACATTTATGATACTATATACAAAGTGCCTCCAGATACCAATTCATATATCAAATGACTTCTAAATCTATAGAGAGAAATATATTTTATTTTAAGCTGACTTACAAAATATCTCCTGCATTTCATTTTTCAATTTAATGTTATGTTTGGATGCATTTAACTAAAATGAAAAACTCGTTGAACATAATCTACAAACAATTTAGATTCAAATTTCCAAAAAGAATATCGCTTTAAAATGCTATTTATCGTATTATCAAATTTATAAAGAAAATTATACATTCTTATCCTTTCACATTTATGCGTATCGCTCTTATTAGATTTATAATGACGTAAAATATGATAGTTGGATTTAAAAACCTTAATAAAACGGCATCAATTGATTTGCGCCTCTCGTCTGAAGTTAAGCATTTTTATTACCCATTGATGTAGGATTCAGCGCTATCTTTAGAATTTATTTAAAAAAGAGACATCCGTATTGACATTTATCCTATAAACTTTGATCTTGAAAATAATTTCAATTTATAGCATGAAGAATTGGGTTATAAAATATTTTAAAACTATGAAAGATTTAAATCAGTTGATATCTTCATGGTGCGTTTTACATGTCGATATTTTCTTAAAGTTTACGTTAAATTAATGCGTGCATCCAAATTACAATTCAGTAATAACTTTAATGTTAAATATTAAATAATATGTGATAAAATATTCTACAGAAATAATTACATTTTCGACATGTGTAAAAAGTACGGTATGATGTTTGCCGAAAATAACAAATGCTGCAATGACAAGGTATATTGACAAAAGGTTTATACTCGTATTAAAATAAAATAAGTGGCAACAGTAATTAAATGCCAGCTGGGTGTAATAGCATACTCACTGGAATAAAATATTTTTAATAACACTTGAAAAAACACAGAAAACTAACATAAATAAGGAGGGGGTTTAATTCTGAAATATGATATAAATGTTATGTTTAAATGAAGATTGAAAATAATTACTTTCTATTTTGAAAAACATTTTTGAATCAACTCTTTTGCGTATTTAAAAGATTATGCATCGTATTTTTTAATATCTATATGAGAAATAATTGTCATATATAGCATATTATATAATATGAGAAATATACCTGACCATTTTATAAATTTGCATAAATAAAGAATTTGCAAAAAAAATTGCATAAAGTAGAAAGTTAAATACAAATTTTATTGACATTCATCAAAATTGATTATTATTTTTCTGTATTAATATGCTTCACCTAAAGAGTACTCAGTTTATTTCTTAAATAGCATAAAATTAAATATTCTATGCGAGGTGCAATAAAATATATTCGAACTTTTTCTCACATCAATTTAAACTGAAATCTAATATAGCACTCAATATTATTTTAAATATACTCTTCAAATAAGATAGCAAATGCATAAAACCATTCTCAAGTTTCTTAAAAAATAACTTCGAATTGCCCTACCTCATCGCGATGCTTCATCAAGCGCAAATTAAGGAGAAGTTCGATGAGATTTGAGCACAGTACCAGCTGACACTGCCGTTTCGGAAGCAACAGCTCAATTCAAAGTAACTCTATGGAGCTTTTGACGGAATTCCCCCATTTTTGGCCCAGAATAGCAGTACAGCGCCCTCTTCCAGGATGATCTAGTGCCGTTAAAGGGATGTCGCATCCTATGAGAAGAGGTTTGCCGCAGATGTGGAGTTTTGTAAAGAAATGAGCTTTTTTCTCTTTTAAAGTTTTTTATTCGTAATTAAAAAGTGTAGGTGGGGAAAATATTTTTAAGGGTTATAATTAGATTTTTGTTGAATGTTTGGTATCAGATTGTTTCTTTTGGATGATCCGATTTATTTTAATGAGTTCGTACGATTATGTTTTGCATTTAAATTACTTTTTAGAATACCAAAATATTGGAATGGAAGTGGGTATTAGTTTAAAATAATTGGGATAAGTTTCACGCTTAGAATTTTTTTGTTTAGTAGTTACTACTTAAAGTTGTGCATGTCATACATTTAAAATTGCTATGAATTAAACAGGAAATGGTCCCGAACTTGCTCGATTACGACGTTGCATGCTAATAGCCACACCACTACGATCACGCTGAGCTTCTTATCCTGCTGGCATGAAAACTATTTTTATTGATTAGCGATATTACTTTAAAAATTAGAACAGAATGATTTTTCCCAATTTTGTAAAGTAAGATTTAAATAAGAAATAAATTGAATTGTTATCGTCTGATATATAAATAATTTATTTCAACGCTTTTCATTTTAAGATACACTAATAAAAATTAACGAAATATTATAAAAAAACAAACTTCTTAAGTAATGCTGGTTTAGTAAAATGCACTAAAAAATAAAAATAAAATAATGTTTACCTATCACAACATTCTTGGGCATATGCAACTCGAAATAAAACGGTGGGACGCCCATAAAATATTTGTATTTGGACATTAACATAACTTTAAGGAACAATAGAAGTGATAACACAGAAGTGACATAATTCAATGCATCAATTCATTTACAATTCTGTTTTGTCTGTTTCAACTTCCTTGATGGCATTATTAACATACTTCCCTACAACCTAAAGATCTGAAATTTGATACACAGCTTAGTCCAGTAAGACATTTATATCATTAAAATTTGGCAGATCCTCGATAAATAGAACTAGCATTTTTTTTTGCAAAAAATCTACTTCACTTTACAGAATGTCATTTTTGGAAGATAGTTTAATGGAGTTTGATATGTGGCCTCACTTACACATGAAATTTAAAAAGACGTCCAATATGTGGCTTCAATTATATATATATAATTAAAAAAGAATGTTACCATAAAAATTCGTGAACAACTTGACAGAAAATAAATAAACCAATATACAGTACGTTCATAATGCAGCAGACAAGTACATGGCTACATATTAGAGATATGTAATAATAAAAAATTCAAGTAATATTAACAACATCATAGAAGCAAGATCACGGCCATAATGCCAATAAGAGAAGAGAACCCCACCAGCCCAAATTCGATGATTAGTCAGAATTAAATCCCTCTTCAGGTCAGAGTATTTAACTCTAACTAACCCAAACAAATACCTGTTTAAGATTGAGCAATAGTACATTACTATAAATACTCACACTCAGACTACAGGCATCAATAAATGAAAAAAATGAAGATAGGAAACATTAAGAAAATTTGTATTACCATGCGGCATGAACCCTTCTTCTTTCACCTCGTGTATACACGATCAACCTCAACAGCTTAAATTATCTAGAAGCACCGGAATGAACAAGGCTAAATACTATCAGAGAGGCAGTAAGAACGTTCGCAGTAATACTCCCAGACCCGTCCAGTGAGTCTAAGCAGGAGACCGGACAACCAATTCAGAATATGAACAACTCGTATAAGTAATTCAGAATATGAACATGAATCAAAGATGAAAATTCTTACCACACAAGTAATTCATAGGAAAACTGGATAAACGAGAACGCCACTATACACGATTATAAGAGCGCTGAACTCGTAGTTTCAAAACTGGCAAAAGTTAGAATTTTTTAACGAAAATAAAATTCAAAACATTAATATTAATGCACCTTTTTTTCCGATTTTTGATTTTTCTTATTTTTTTGACTTATTTTATTATTTTTCATTTTTACTTATTTATATAATTAAGAAATATATATATATATATATATATATTTCAAATTATGTATGTTAGTCACTATAATTGGGAAAGATTTCTTGGATGTTATCGAGTAGAAAGAAGTTAATACACTGAATTGATAATTTTAATAACGAACTTGGGAGGATATGCATTATTAGTCGCTGTACTCAATAATTTCATAAAATGTGCTAATTTATAATATTCATCACAGATTTTATTGATTCTAAGAGCCTGGTTTATTATAATATTTCTAAATACAGATATATGCAACCAAGAGTCAAAATGTTGAATTTTTGATGTATTAAATTTAAAATCCTGTCGTCAAAAGCTCGATTATATATATATATATATGTGTGTGTGTGTGTGTGTGTGCGTGTGTGTGTGTTTGTATAAGATAATTTTTTTTAGACGATCTTACAGCAATGGGATTTTTAGTGATCATTCTGAGAATGAATCCGAATGACGGGCCAGAATCCCGGATGGAATCGACTTAAATTTGATGAAATGTTGTATTTTCATCACGAATTTCTATGTGTTCAAGAAAATCGGCTCGGTAGCAGTGGTTCAAAAATTGATTTGAAGATTTGACCCAAGCAAACAAAAAAAAAAAAAAACGGAGAAACCAACCTAAATAAAACAGTGTAAAATTAAATAATGGCATCAGTAGTTTATTAATATATATATAATTTATATTATATTTATATTTATATTTGTAGTTATATATAGTATATACATTACTAAAAAGTTTTATGCGCCAATGCATGAATTCCACTACTTCTGAGCGTATTTCAAAATTCTGGGACAAGAAGAAATCTTTAGCTTACTAGCGACTCGATCTTATTATTGAATCCATAAGAATATTGGTGTTACCAATTAAAATAAAATTATTTTGACACTGATAATATAAGGTTAATTTGTTAGTGATTAAAATATTATTAGTTTGCTACCGATTAAAAATACGTTAGTTTGCTACCCATTCAAATAGTGTCTTTTCGTTATCAGTTGAAGTACGGTTATTTGTGTTATTGATTAAATTAAGGTTGCTTTGTTACTGTTTAAAATATGTATTTTGTTACCTATTAAAATAATTTTATTTTGTTACTTTTGAAAATAAAATTATTTTGTTACCGATTAAAATAATATTATTTTGTTACCAATTAAAGTAGACTTACTCTACAATCGCTTGAAACAAGATAATTTTTTTAACAATTAAAAGCGTGCCAAATGTCACTTGATGTTTCCTAAATATTTAGACCCGGTAAGAAAATTAAATTAGTGTATCATAGTTCTTGATAGCTGCTAAAATTGTTTCATATAATTTCTGATTAAAGACATTTATAAAGCATCCACTAGTTTCATAAAAATGATTATATTTAAATTATGATGGAAAATGAGCAATATCCCAAGAAAACCACATGTTCGTCTCTTATAAATGATAACTTTTGTTTTTGAATATTTTTGACAACCTTAACTTATTCGAGAGACAGTGCCATCCAAAATTTTATAGACAGGCAATGACGGATACTTCATTGACGAAATGCCTGATTCGTGTTTAGGGATTCTCAAAATATTTAAGTTCATTAAAATTCTCAAATCAAAACTTAGACACCTTCACAATATTTAAATCGGACTTTTGACTCCATCCCAATATTTTCACCTCATATATACTATACATCGGTTAAGTAAAAGTATGTAAAAAAAGTGTATATTTAGGAGTACTTGAGGACAATTTCCACAATTCTGAAAATTGCTTTAATACAGAGGTTCGCACCCGGTTACTATCAGCAAACACCTTACTATGTAAATTTTACCTAGATAAAACTAGCATTATTTTATATTTACAAAGGTCCACCAGCACTAAATAAATTTTTTCTAGAGAGCACCTTCATTATTTTATATATTTCAAGGGCCCACCAGCAGTATGTCTATTTTGTCTAGAGAAAGCTAGCATTATTTTATATTTTTCAAGGGCCCACCAAAACTATGTAAATATTTTCTAGATAAAACTAGCATTGTTTTAAATTTTTCAAGGGCCCACCAGCACTATGTTTATTTTTTCTGAAGAAAACTAGCATTATTTTATATTTTTCCGGGGCTCATCAGCACTATGTTAATTTTTTTAGAGAAAACTATCATTATTTTATATTTTTCAAATGCTCACAAGCACTATGTTAATTGTTTTAGAGAAACCGAGCATTATTTTATATTTTTCAAGGGTTCACCAACACTATGTAAATTGTTTCTAGAGAAAACTATCATTATTATATATTTTTCAAGGGCCACCAGAACTATGTTTGATTGTTTGAGACCCAGACCGTCCGACCTTCTAGAAAGGTGTAAGGCACCAGAACTATGTAAAAGTTTTCTATAAAAACTATCATTATTTTATATTTTTCAAGGGCCCACCCACACTATGTTAATTTTTTCTGAGGAGCACCAGTACTATGTTGATTTCTAGGGAGCACTAGTACTATGTTGATTTCTAGGAACTACTAGTACTATGTTAATTTTGGAGAAGAATAAGCACTATGTTAAACCCCTTTAGGGAGCATTAGAAATATGTCAAACTTTTATAGAGCTATACTATTTTAAGTTCGTCTAGTGAGTACCAACATACGATGGAATTATATTTATCAGAAAATAACAAACTAAAATGTTTTATAGACTAATATAGTATTATATAAATACTGCTTTAAATATTAATTAACTAAATATTTAAAATTTAACATATTTTGCAATATTTTAATACAACATACTTCAAGTACGCTTAAAATGTAATTTTCTGATTACTAAAATGTTTTAAATTTTCTCCGCTTTTTATGTATCATAATTTATGTATGGAATTTAAATTCTATGTAGACATACCATATTATTATAATTACATATTTAATATAAATCAAATTTTGATAATTTATTTAATTGAACAGTAGTATTGGATTTAAATCACTCACATAAGCAAAAAACAATTAAGTATTTGAGATACCATATATACCCCAGACGCCATTAATCCATAAACTTCCAAAATCATCGATAATTTTTTTTTTCTTTCTATCATTATTTATTTTTGCATCAAATATTTTGTTTATAACAAGAATATTCGAATATCTAATATAAAACAAGAATAACGATTTTATTCTCAAAACACTGTTGTTTTCATAATTCACTTTTCCCTTCCATTGTCTAGAATAGTAATGAAATAAAACCAACGCGGAATGGAATATTTGTAAAAAAAAAAAATTGTAGCCGGAAACCTGCGCTTATCCAAGTTTAATAAACCATGTTACATAAGGCAAAATGAGGTTACATAATTAACGTTGATCAGAGGGTAGGTAAGATAAAGCCTATATAAACATTCCATGGACTTTTTCTCATTACCTGAAAAAAGTTTAATAAAACTAAATAGCGTACTTTAAGAATATACCGGGTGGTCAGAATTAAAACACCCCTACTATGAACTCTCTATACATCGAACTACTCAGTGCAAAGGCTCCAAAATTGTTGAACCTATAGATATAGTAACCTTGGAACCTACTATTCAAGATATGAGTAAAGGGATTAAGCGAAAAAAAATTAGTTCCGGAAACACCGATAGGTGGCGCTGTACAACAGAAAATATGCTGAAAAGACACAACATATTCACAAAAAAACAAACACATGCGATATGGAATTTTTCCTTTTTAATTTCTTTTGCTGATATGAAAGAAAAAGAAAATAAAAAAGTGAAGAAACTTAAACTGTCAATGTAACTGCAATTTCGCACTATAAGCACAAAAATTTGCATAAACCCTTGGTTTGGAGCTACTATGTGTTGGGCATAAAAGGGGATAAAACTAGGAAATTTTCATTCTTATCAGTGAAGGCTGTCACAGTGCCAGAACGCGCTTTGCTTGTGAAGCTGTTTTATGAAAACAAAGGACATGCTGCAGCTGCACTTCGAGAGTTTCGTCGACTTAAGAATTTGCGCAAAGGATCATTATTACTTCCACAAGCTCTCAGGGGATTGATCGCTCGATTCGAGAAAACTGGACATCTTGGAGTTCAGCCGGGTCAAGGACGCAAACCGACTCTTTCAGATGTCGTTGACGATGTTGCCACCGCTATTGTTGAACAATCAATGGATAACGTTATACGCAGCATTCCCTGCTTCGATAAGGTCCTTGTGATATGAATGCTTAGTAAGTTCGAATAAAATGTGTTAGAAATGTGTATTTTGTGTCTTTTCAGCATATTTTCTGTTGTACAGCGCCACCTATCGGTGTTTCTGGAACTCATTTTTTTTCGCGTAATCTCTTTCCCCATGTCTTGAGTAGTATGTTCAACAATTTTAGAGCCTTTACACTGAGTAGTTCGATCTATAGAGAGCTCAGAGTAGGGGTGTTTTATTTCTGACCACCCGGTATTTAGTTTAAAAGCGTACTATAGAATTTTTACTACGTATACTCGGGAATCGCGAGTGTATTCTCGGGGTATAGAAACGAATCTGAATTTATGGATAGCTAACACATTGTTAAAAGCACCAATTTGCGTAAACAGGGGCAATATACGTATCATCACACTAGCTATATAGAAAGACCGCAAAGCAATTACCAAATACAAAAAAATCTGATGTAAGCAGCACATGACTCTCCTTATATAATGCACTGAATTTATTATTTTACAGTTAAAAAAATGTTATTCTTATAGTAGATACTTATATTTTTTCCAAGATATTGAATTTACTTCAAGTAGTCGTCATTTTCATTGATGTAGCGTCATTTTTATCCATTTGTCGGGATTTTCGTTAATTTGGCAACTTTTAAAAAGTCGCCAAGTTGGCGACATTCCGCCAAATTCGTCGCTAAAACCTCTCCAAGCGTTATGGACGGAAACATAAGTTATTCTTACAGCAAATAAATGATTTTTGGCGTTCAAATACGAAAGTAGTACTCAAAGTATCTCTTCTCATGAATGGAACGAATTAGATCCAAAAGAATGATGTCACCAAATTTATCGCATGATATTACATATGAAAAATGAACATGTTTATTAAACGGTAATATTTTTTTTATTTACTTGATTTTTTGATAAATATATTTGAAAAATGTGCAATATCTCGAGAACTGTTAATGCTAACGTCCTGCAGCTTATGTCAATCGTTTTCTAAGGTAAAATTACATAATATATGTCTATTTGCGTAACTTAATTAAAGGTTTTGATTTTTGATGATTTTTTTCAAAATTTCACTCGAGAATTTACGGGAGTTATGAACATTCGATTGTATTTAAAAAAAAAAAGGCTTCCAGTATTCACGAATTGTAATTTTTGTGCCGAATTTCATTCGAATCGCTCCATTTGTTCGTGAGATATCGACTCCACAAACTCACTGACACACACACACACATACACAGACATCACCTTAAAAAGGTTCGATTCGTGATCAGGGATGCTTGAAACGTGCTCTCCCGTCGAAAACTCGAATTCGAATTTTCGACCCCGTCACAATAGTTTCCTTATACATAATATATATAAGGAAAGTAAAAATAGCAAATAAATGCTGATCCTATTCATAAAAGAGCTGACTTTATTCTCAAAGTCCTGTCGCTTTTGTAATTCACTTTTACAAGTATCATGCATTTTAGCTGAACGATGAGCAGCTTATTCTGTGGAATCCTCTCCATATGCAGTACAAGTCCTCTTAATGTGCTTAATTAAGACCAACTGTAAGCCCGTTCAGAGAAATTTCGGTTAAACTGGAGTGATTAAGAAAAATGGTAAATCTATTGAATTTCTTATCTCTGTTAGATACTCTATAATAAACAAAAAAGATCAATCGTGCATAAAGCATTGATTATAAAACACTTTCCAACTAAAATGCAATTTTATTTAAACATCTCTAGAATGCGATACATTCACCACTCATATTTTACTTTTCTTATATACATAATGTATAAGGTAATGTGTGACGGGGTCGAAAATTCGAATTCGAGTATTCGACGGGAGAACACGTATCAAGCATCTCTGATCACGAATCAAACATTTTTGAGGGAATGTCTGTGTGTGTGTGTATGTGTGTGAAAATATGTATGTGGATGTGTGTATCAGTGAGTCTGTGGAGACGATATCTCACGAACGAATGGAGCGATTCGAATGAAATTTGGTACAAAAATTACAATCCGTGAATACTGGAAGCCTATTGTTTTCATACAAAATCGAATGTTCAGAACCCCCCTCCCCCCCTAAATTTTCGAGTGAAACTTTGAAAAAATCATCAAAAGATCAATACCTTTAATGAAGTTACGCAAATAGACATATTTGCGTAACTTTATTAGAGGTATTGATGTAATGTAATATTTCCTTAGAAAACGATTGACATAAATTTTAGATTGCTAGCATGAACCGTTCTCGAGATATTGCACATTTTTTCAAATAAATTTATCAAAAAATCCCATAAATTAAATAAAATCTATTAACTCTTGAGAAACATGTTCACTTTTAATATGTAATATCATGCCATATATTGGGTGACATCATTCTCATGGACCTAGCTCGTTCCATTCATGAGAAAAGGTACTTTGAGTAACACTTTTGCATTTGAACACCAATAATGCTTTATATGATATAAGAATAACTTATTTCTCCGTCCATAACGCTTGGCGAGATTTTGGCGACGAATTTGATGGAAGTCGCCAACTTGGCAACTTTGTAAAATGTTGCCAAATTAAATAAAATCTCGCCAAATGGGTAAAAATGACGCTAAATCAATGAAAATGACAACTGATTGACGAAAATTCAGTATCATGGAAAGAATATAAGAATCAACTAGAAGAAAAACCTATTTTTTTTCTGTAAAAGTAGTAAATTTATTGCATTATATAAGGAAAGTCATGTGTTGCCCACATCAGATTTTTTTAAACTATCACAGTACTACATTAATTTATAAAACTTGGAAACTTAAAACTTCATCAAGAAAATTAATGCTAAAACTCGTGTGCTTCTCTATGTAAAATCAATGAATATTTTACTCGTAACACTTATATTCCAGAACCCAGAACTAAATAATTTTGCGTGAAAAAAAATTCAGCAATTCTTATACAACTTATCTTACAATCGCTTGATTTGTTTATTGTGGTGTATAAAAATTATGATTATTTAATTTTAAATTTATTAATATAATGTTTACAACAACATGGCTGTAAAAATCTGACTAATTGTATTAGGGGTGGCTGTGAATTTAACATTGCAAAAGTGATCCCCATCTAGTTACTTTTCTATGTCGCCCGTTGTTCCTGAAAAACAACTTGATTATTAGACATAAAATATAAATTAACTTACATAAGTAGCGAGACAAAATTTTGGCAAATTTAAGTTAATTAAAACATTCTGATTATTATTCCTACTTGCTGCAGAAATACTTGCTACAGAAATTTTTAGAAAAATTAGAAATTTTATTCACCGTTTCATTCGAATTTTATTCCTAGAAATCTTATTTACAAAACTACAAAATTCAAGCAGTATCCATAATTCGCCAAAAGTTCGCCGAGTTGGTGATATTCCACAAAATTTGCCACTAAGAATACTAAATTTGTGGCTGAAATCCTGAAATCTGGCCTTTTCAAATAATAACAACGATTGGTTGTAAATATCATTTTTCCTTGGGGGAAGTCAAAACATTTTAAATATTCAGGACAATATATTTAAGCTGTGCAAAATCAGAAATATTTTAGCCATGAACAAGCTCATTATAAAGATCGACAAACCAGTGATAAAACATGTAAATTGATTTACTCTATCTTGGGACCTTTCTGGTAGGTCGGACGGTCTGGGTCTCAACAACAACAACAACCTTATCTAGGGTTGTAAACAATAAAAACCGATAGATAGGCAGAAAAGACTCTTAAATTATCTTCATCCCACACTTTGCTATACGGTGATAAAATGTACATCTGGACTCAAACACATTGCCTGAAAATAAAACCACCAAAATCCATCACATTATTCAGGAAACATTTAATTTAGAAAAGTTAATTGGTAATTTTCCATTTTATATATTATATATATTATATAAATCATACTGGCAAATTAAGTACCAATGTCTACAAACGATGTTTAAACTCATATTTCAAAAATCAAGTATTTTATGAATGTTAAGACAGAAGTAAAATTCTATGAAGGAACTTTTATTATTTACCACACCAGGTTCCAAAAATGTTTTATCTTCAAGATAATTTTTTTTATCCAAGCAGGATCAAAAGATTTTGGACAAAGGCGTATTGTTTTTGGAACAAAATATGTTTGCTCCGAAAAATTGCTCCACTGCAGAACAATATACATATAAATAAAATGTTAAATCCATTTTGTAGCCTTTTAAGCACAACGCAAATATATGTGCATATTTTATATACTACACAAATATTTTTCCTTCAAAATGTAGTCAAAAGTAGAATGTACATTTTCATGAATTGGAAAGAGACAACATATGCGGTAATTGGTTGCTGTTTCTTTTAATGTTCAAAATGAGTTAAATATGTTTCAGTTTTAACTGTTAAGGAGCTTTAACTGGTTGACATATTTAAAATAATAGAATACTTGACGAGAATAGACACTAATTTGGCAAACTATCGTTATCTTGGCGGAGTTTTAATATCAGAAATATTTGACGAAAATGTTGCCAAAATGGCACAAATAACGCTGAAGTTATGAAAAGGACGCCAAATGGACGAGTTAATAACCCCAAATTGATGAAATTATAATTAACATATTTTAATGTAATGGAGTATATTGCTTAGCAGATGTTAGCAATATTTCCTATTTAGTTATATATCAGTAGCATAAAAATTGATTTGTTACTTTGAAATAATGTTACACGTAGTCATTCAGAAAAGCACTAAATGTCAGTATACTTTTCAACTTTAACAACATTGTGCAGTGGACCTTTCCATCATTATTTCGCAAAGAAGTAAAGTACTTGCATTACGTAGAGAATTCTTACCATTTATGCTCCTGGTTGCAGAACTATTTCATCTTCAAGATATTTCCTTTTACCAAACATGACCAAGAAATTTTAGACAGGAACGAATTGTTCTTGGAAGCTTTATATACAGGAAATAAAAAATGTGTGCTCCGAAAATGCTCCACTGTAGAACAATATATATATAAATAAAATGTTGAATCTCTTTTGTGGCTTTTAAGCACAACGCAAATACATGTGCATATTTTATATGCTACACAAATATTTTTCGTTCAATATGCAGTCAAAACTAAAATTTGCATTGTTATAAATTGGAAAGAGACGACATATACAATCAATACATGCAGTTGAATTGAAATCATTTGAGTGATTTTTGTTTATAAATGTCATTTTCATACTATATAACGGTGTAAAAGACTTTTATATCCAGAGTGTAATTCAAACAATCATTTTCTAGCATTGTTTGTTTTAAAAATATTTAGTAGAATTTTTAAAAAAGATTATCTTTTCAAGTGGCAATATCTTATTGACACCGATGTATGTATTTAATATATATGTGCTATATTTAGTATAGATCCGCGAGATTGATGTCACCAAATTTATAGCATGATATTACATATGAAAAGTGAACATGTTACTAAAAAGTTAATATTTTTTTTAATTTATGGGATATTTTTTAAAAATGTATTTGAAAAATGAGCAATATCTCGAGAACGGTTCAGGCTAGTGTTCTAAAATTTATATCAATCGTTTTTAAGGAAAAATTACATAAGAAATGCTTATTTGTGTAACTTTATTAAAGGTTTTGAGTTTTTGGTGAATTTTCCAAAATTTCACACGCGAAAATTCAGGGGGGGGGGGTCTGAACATTCCATTGTGTTTAAAAATAATATGCTTAAGGTATTCACGGATTGTAATTTTTGTACCAAATTTTATTCAAATCGCTTCATTTGTTCGTGAGATATTGTCACCACAGACTGACACACACACTCACACACACACACACATACATCACCTCAAAAATGTTCGATTCGTGATCAGGGATGCTTGGAACGTGCTCTCTCGTCAAAAACTCGAATTCAAATTTTCCACCCCGTCACAATACTTTCCTTATACATTATATGTATATAGGAAAAGTAAAAATACTTGTGAATTATACTCATAATTAGGGTAACCTGAATTTAAAAAATAATAAAAATTACATATACTACATACTGCGCTTTTATATTGATTCAACTAACAATAGCAACTACTTTACTAACACTAGCGACACCTAGATATAATTCTCAAAGCATTATGACATTTTCAAGAGTTTCATCTACAAGAGTTTTATCTCCATCTTTTCAACTAATACTGGATATTAATGGTATATGTTGATACCATAATATCCAGAAAGTAATTGAAATTACACTGGACAACAAACAAAATACCCCTGATACAATAGTGGCCACATTTCTCTAATATGGACATGCTAATAATGAGTATGAATTTAAAAATCTCATATGAGTTCTAGTTTTCAAGTGCGAGATGGAGTGTTCAGCAATTATCGGGAACTTATGAAAAACCTCTTGCAGCGCTATAAGTGAAAATCTGATGTGGGCAGTACATGACTTTCCTTATATAATGTATTGAATTCACTACTTTTACTGTAAAACAATAGGTTATTTTTACAATCGATACTTAAATTCTTTCCAAGATATTGAATTTTAGTCAATTAGTCGTCATTTTTATTGATTTAGCGTCATTTTTATCCATTTGGCGTGATTTTCGTTAAATTGGCAACATTTAAAAAAGTCATCAAGTTGGCGACTTTCCTTCAAATAGGTCGCCAAAACCTCGCCAAGCGGTATGGACAGAAATAAGTTATTCTTATAGCATATAAATGACTATTGGCGTTCAAATACAGAACTATTACACAAAGTATCTTTTCTCATGAATAGAACGAGCTAGATTCACGAGAATAATGTCAACAAATTTATCACATGATATTACATATGAAAAGTGAACAAGTTTCCAAACAATTAATATTTTTTTTAATTTATGGGATTTTTTGATAAATTTATTTGAAAAATGTACAATATCTCGAGAACGGTTCCTGCCAGCGTTCTAAAGTCCATGTCAATCATTTTCTAAGGAAAAATTACATAAGAAATGTCTATTTGTGTAACTTCATAAAAGGTTTTCATTTTTTTATGATTTTTTCAAAAGTTCACTCGAAAATTTAGAGGTGTTCTGAACATTCGATTGCATTTAAAAACAATAGACTTCCAGTATTCATGGATTGTAATTTTTGTACCAAATTTCATTCGAATCGCTTCATTCTTTCGTGCGATGTCGTCTCCACAGACTCACTGACACACACACACACACACACACACACACACAAACACATACTTTCACACACACACACACAAACATATACTTCCACATACACACACACACACACACAGACATCATTTCAAAATGTTTGATTCGTGATCAGCAATGCTTGAAATGTGCTCCCGTCGAAAACTCGAATTCGAATTTTCGACCCCCGTCACAATACTTTCGTTATACATTATGTATATAACGAAAGTAACTAGGATAAAACATGTCTATAAAAATAAACTTTTTGCACTCTCATCTTCATTTCTTCGAAAAAAACTGCAGTGATGTCAGTGGCGAGTACGAGCAATAATTTCTTCAGGACAGTACAAGGGAAAATGGAATCCTGCCATGCTAGCAGATTATTTCTTGACCCGTGCGAGAAATGCTGACATTTTCTAGGAACACAAAATCAGGTTTCCTGGTTTCCTGTATTACAAGGATTTAAATAAGGTATGTCCTCGGTTAGGCTCTATAACCAATCCTGAGATATAGACGTTTCAAAGAATTTTTTTGAACTGGAAGTAAAGGAGAAACCGGAAATAGATATCCTTAGCAAACTTTCAGAATCCACTTCGACGATAAGAGCTTGAAATTTCGTCCCAGTAGCTCAACGGTAAAGTGTCGGTTAGCTAGTTCGAAGATCCAGGGTTCAATTCCAGGTTGGCTCTTTACAATGGCGCCCGCACAAATCAACCCTGTAGGTTGAAAGATGTCAGAGGTCTGAAAGTGAGCTTAGTACGATTTGAACGAATTCAATGGTCTCTGCAGATTGAGCGCCAAATTGAGAGGTTAACGAACATGCAGGATACTTACCTCTGTAAAAATAGTAGTAGCAGAAGGCTAATCTGAAGTAAAAAAAAATCTGATGTGGGCAACACATGACTTTCCTTATATAATGTAATGAATGTACTACTTTTACAGTAAAAAAATGGTTTTTCTTATAGTAGATACTAATATCCTTTCCATGATATTGAATTTTCGACAATTAGTCGTCATTTTCATTGATGTAGCGTCATTTTTATCCATTTGGCGAGATTTTCGTTAATTTGGCAACATTTCAAAAAGTCGCCAAGTTGGCAACATTCCGTCAAATTCATCGCCAAAATCTCGCCAAGCGTTATGCACTAAGAATAAGTTATTCTTACAGCAGATACATGACGTTACATGACAGCAGATACATGACAGCAGATACATTGGCGTTCAAATACAAAAGTATTACTCAAAGTATCTTTTTTCATGAATGGAACGAGCTAGATCCACGAGAATGATGTCACCCAATTTATCGCATGGTATTACATATGAAAAGTGAATATGTTTCTCAATAGGAATTTTTTTTTTTTTATTTCATATGATTTTTTGATAATTTTTTTTTTAAAATGTACAATATCTCAAGAACGGTACATGTTAGGGTTCTAAAATTTATGTCAATCGTTTTTTAATGAAAAATTACATAAGAAATGTCTATTTGCGTAATTTTATTAGTGGTTGTGATTTTTTGACGATTTTTTCAAAATTTCACTCGAAAATTTAGGGGGATTCTGAACATTCGATTGCGTATAAAAACAATAGGCTTCCAGTGTTTACGGATTATGATTTTTGTAACAAATTTGGCTCGAATCGATCCATTCGTTCGTCAATTATCGTCTCCACAGACTCACTGACACACACACACACACACACACACACACACATACTTTCACACACACACACAGACATCACTTCAAAAATGTTTGATTATTGATCAGGGATTCTTGAAACGTGCTCTCCCGTCGAAAACTTGAATTCGAATTTTCGACCCCGTCACAATACTTTTCTTATACATTATGTATATAAGGAAAGTAATAGCAGGAGGTGGTCAGTCAGATTATTAGTTACTCTCCAATTTGGTATTAAAGTGTGGAGAATGCAGAGACCACTATAATGAAAAGAGCTTGCAATTTCGTCTCAGTAGCGCAAACATAGAGTGTCATCTGGCCAGTACGGAGATCCAGGGTTCGATTCCCGGTTAGGGTAGCAAGGTTTTCTACAAATTGTCTTACCTCATTCAGAATATTTTGCTAAAATAACACCAGTTATCAGAGTTCTATCTGTAGCCAATCTTGAGAAATAGATGTTTAAAAAAATTTAGATGTTTTTAAACCCAAAATGATAAAAGAATCAAAAGTGGGTGTCATTAGTGAACACCCCTATCCCTTCTAGAATTTGAAGCTGAATCGATATCAGTCACGTATTTATCAATGTTGTATCTATAGCAAATCCGGTGAAATAGGGATTAAAAAAATCTAGCAAAAAAATAACATTTCAAAATTTTTGCCACAATTTAATTTTATTTATCACACATTGAAGCTCTGACTATTATTTTCCTTATATAGAATAATGTATAAGGAAAGCCATGTGACGGGGTCGAAAATTCGAATTCGAGATTTCGACGGGAGATCTCGTTTCAAGCAACCCTGATCAGGAATCAAACATTTTTGAAGTGATGGCTGTGTGTGTGTGTGTGTGTTTGTATGTGTGTGAGTGTGAAAGTATGTGTGCGTGTGTGAAAGTATGTGTGTGTGTGTGTGTGTCAGTGAGCCTGTGCAGACGATAACTGACGAACGAATGAACCGATTCGAATGAAATTCGGTACAAAAATCACAATCCGTAAACACTGGAAGCCTATTGTTTTTATACGCAATCGAATGTTCAGAACACCCCTAAATTTTCGAGTGAAATTTTGAAAAAATCGTCAAAAAATCAAAACCGCGAATAAAGTTACGCAAATAGATATTTCTTATGTAATTTTCCATTAGAATACAATTGACATAAATTTCAGAACGCTGACATGAACCGTTCTCGAAATATTGCACATTTTTAAAAAAAAATTTCAAAAAGACATATAAAATAAAAAAAGACATTTTTCCTATTGAGAAACATGTTCACTTTTCAAATGTAACACCATGCGATACATTTGGTGACATCATTCTCGTGGATCTAGCTCGTTCCATTCATGAAAAAAGATACTGTGAGTAATACTTTTGTATTTGAACTCCAATAGTCATGTATCTGCTGTAAGAATAACTTATTTCTTCGTCCATAACGTTTGGTGAGATTTTGGCGACAAATTTGCCGGAATGTCGCCAGTTTGGCGACTTTTTTAAATGTTGCTAAATTAACGATAAACTCACTAAATGAATAAAAATGACGCTAAATCAATGAAAATGACGACTCATTGACGAAAATTCAATATCTTGGAAAGAATAAAAATAACTACTATAAAAATAATATTTTTTTTTTACTGTAAAAGTAATAAATTCATTGCATTATATAAGGAAAGTCATGTGCTGGATACATCATATTTTTTTAATGTATTTAAATGAGTTTAAACAAAAATGTTCAATACTGATCATTGAATGTGGATTTTTTTTATTCACATAAATATTTTTCAAAGACATATTTAAATATGCAGAATGTTTTTTCTATTTTAAACAAATTAAAAAAATAATTTTGCCCAAAACATTTCACATTTGAGAAGCACAGATATGAATAAACAATTTATTTCACATATGCCTTATTTTCATACATTCTGGTTATTTTAATTTCACCTTTTACATTCTAAATGTTCTAATTGGATCTAATTAGAGAACCGCAAATCCTTTCAAGATACTTAAATTTTTAAAATCACCAGGAATTGAAAAAATACTAAAGCTTTCATTTAACTCCTTTATTTTTTCTGGAGAAAATCTTGGGAGAAATTAGTGAAGAAACTTTAAAATTTTGATAATAGCTTCTTGTTTTAAACAAAAAACTTTTTCTTGGAATAATAAAAAATATAGCTCACAGACGAGAGAAAAGAAATATTTTCTTAATTTGCAAACCGTTTAAGGCTCTATTATTTAAAAGTGAAGAATAATTGTTTTCCGAAAATTGCTTGCTGTGTAAAACAAATTTAATTGAAATACAATCAGATCTTTTTATATTTTAATTTTTTTTAATTTTTCTAACTGAAACCTAAATAATTACATTTGTAATTTTATTTAAATATAGTTTTCCGAAAAGTAACAAAAATGTCTCATTTATTTTTACAAATAGAATCCCAATGTTCTTTAAATTTATGTTTACTAATTGCATAAAGTATTCGCATAATTGATATATAATATATAATATATTCCCCATTTTACATTCCCAATTTTAACTCTCGTTTCCTTGTGCACTGATTTTAGGTCGAAAGATACAGTGTATTTTCCGTCTTTTAACATTTTATTTACATTTTTAATATATTTTTATCTCGCATTTAAAGGTTAAAAATTACCAATAATAATAATGTATATGGAAGTGAGATTCGTAATAAGATTTTGGAATATTTGTTCTTTTTAAGTCTTATGAACAGAACGTATTAGATTGAATGGAGTTTATGTTATCGGATTAACAATTTACGACTTGAATAAGAGTTTTAACTTTTGCAATATGACTGGGTTTTAGCCAGAAACATCTGCAGCCCAGTCCACCGAAACAGTTGGAAGAAAATGCAACTATAATGCATTGAATTAAGGCAATTAAACGTGTTAAACACTATGAAATTTCTAACGTCAGTATAGTAATCTACAACTCAAGCAACGAATTTAAATATTTATAGACTAGTAATACCTATACAGGGTGTCCCAAAAAGATTGAAACGTCCTTTAATTCTTCATCTGTTGGAGATATGTGGACAATGCAAATTGCAAAAGTGTTAAAAGTAAGGTAGGAAATAAGACTACATTAATCAAATAGACCTCCCATTAACTTTCAAAAAGTTACACTTTTTAAATTTTTAAACGACCCTTTTAGACAAATTTGGCAAATCAGATTTTTTTTTTAATGCAACAATATCATTAAAAAAAACCGCATATCTGTATCTTTAATATCAACTGAATTATGATAAAGGAAAAAAATATGATTCCGTAGCTTGTGAACGGCTGTTTTATCAGTGAATATAGGGACCATAAACAAATTGACGATGAAAATTGTTTAGATCAAAAATACATTAATATGTTTCGCATTTTTTAACACTTTACAACAAAGTTGAAAAGTGTTTATGACTTTGTTCATTCTGTCTGTCTGTCTGTCTGTCTGTCTGTCTGTCTGTCTGTCTGTCTGTCTGTCTGTCCGTTAGCACGATAACTGCCGTAAAAATGAGTTTATCAAAATGAAATTTTAGTATGTTGTTCAGACGGTCTGTAGGACCTATGGGAATATAAATAAATAATATCACCCAATTAGTTTTTTATTGAACCCGGGTTGAAAAAATGAAATACATTGAACCCTATGGGACCTAATTTTTCAAACATTTTTTAAGTAAATTTAAAATTCACGAATTGCTTCGAAATTTTTAGGAAATATTCACATTATCCCATAGAATATATAAAAAAAAAATTCAGTAAAATATGTTAAGTAGTTTTTTAATTAAAAAAATTATTTAATATAGGGAAAAAAACAAATTCAATTAAATTCTGACTTTGGGATATCTTCCAGAAAGAAAAGAGAGAGATATTATATAATAAATATCTCTCCATTTGTTTAAACGTTTTGCATATGGGAGTGGCTTCATATTTTAAGATAAATTTGGTAGATAACAATTTTTCATTTTTTAAAAATTTTATATAACTCTTCATGATAAATTTAATTGATGGCATTTTAAATGCACTTTCCTACGTCCTAGAGAGTTAAAATTTGGTACACAGCTTAAATTTGTTGAACATTTTATTCGACAAAAATGATGGATCTTTAAATATAGATTATACATTTTTTTCGAAATGGCCTGAAAATAATCCCCGTTCACTTCTATAAATCATTGGTGTAATATTGTTAAAAATTCTGATGTGGACAGCACATGTCTTTCTCTGCAGACTCATATTCGTTCTCTTTATTCATTCAATGATAATTTGAGTTTATCTGCACAACATAAGTATTTTAAATGACATTGAATTTACACGTTAAACTTAAATTTGGTTCTCATTTGATAGCTGGACTTATTGTCAAAGGTGGCGTAGCGAAAACGCGAAAAAACTAGAATATCTCAAGAACGGCTAGTCCTAGAGTAATGGGGTTAGTCTTATTCTTTTTGTTGTCAAAAATCACATATAAAATAGGAATTTAATTGATATAATTGAGCACACGTAGTCTTTTATTTTTATATATAACGATTTTTGCTGGCCATTTCGCAAAAATAGCCCGTTCCTTTTTCCCGAATCGTAGTAGAATAACCTACAAATGATTTATATACAAAATTTTGTTGAATTTGGTGTATAAATCACTTGTAGGTTATTGAAATATTATACTCTAAATTTTGTTAAATTTGGTTCATTAGTTTTTAGCTAGAGTGGATAAAGGCAATTTCTGCGGCCATTTCGCAAAGAAGGCAGATTCTTTTATTACGAATCGTACTATAATCTAATGAACATCAGGATTTCCCACAAAAAACATACCTACCAAATTGTATGAAATTCGGTCCATTAGTTTTTCAATTAGAGTGGATGTAATATCCACACAGACACACAGAAACATACACAGATACACCCTTACACACACAGACGTCTTCCTAAAAGTAGTTTTTTCGTGTTCTAGAAGTCCCAAAACGTGTAGATACTTTGAAAATTCGAGTTCCGATCCTCGGCACGATTCCAATACTTTGAGTACATACACATACACATATATATTATCTGTGTATTATCTGTGTATCTAAATTCCGTGCCTATGCAATTACAATAGTTGTGATTTTAAATGATCCCTAAACTTTTATTATTTCTTCAAGGAAGCCTAATTTTAACATATGCAGAATGCAAATATCTCAAGCGATTGTAAGATGAATTACATAAGAATTGCTGAATTTTTTTCACACAAAATTATTTAGCTCTGGAGTCTGGAATACAAGTTATATGAATGAAATATTCATTGATTTTGCATAAAGAATCAGATGATTTATATTTCGATACAGTTTTAAATATTTAAGTATAATAAATTACTGTAGTTCTGTGATAATGTAAAAGATATTACCACTGAATGAATCACATTTTAGAAATTTTTAAATGAAATTACATTTCAGTTGGAAAGTGTTTCATAATCAATGCTTATGCATGATTGATCTTTCTTGTTTTATTACAAATGCTTCTAAATAAAGCATTACACAGACAGAGATCATATAAAGCAGTGGTACTCACTACGCGGTTGGGTATCCTATGTATTATCATCCCGTTTTACATTTGTGATATGTCACAAATTTACATTTCTAATTTGACACAGGGTCCCCATTCACAAGGTTCAATTTTCAATTAAATATAACTCGCTCAATTTTAAAGATACAGATGAGCGGTTTTTTTAAGGATCTTGTTGCATTAAAAATAAAAATTTTCTGATTGACCCAATTTGTCTAAGGGGGTCGTATAAAAATTTAAAAAGTGTAACTTTATGAAAATTAATGGGGGGACTATTTCGTTAACGTAGTCTTATTTCCCACCTTACTTTCAACGTTTTTGCAATTTAAATTGTGCACTTATCTTCAACAGGTAATGAATTAAAGCGCGTTTCGATCTTTTTGGGACATCCTGTAGACTAGTTGGAAAAAGCCAGTTGGAAAGAAGTACATCATCCATATATTCAATCTATGCAGTGACGTGCTGCAAGTGAGTGTATTAAACAGAATTGGATTTGTATCGACGACATTAGACAATGACTGTAAGATTTTTAACTTTCAGAAAAGGACTGGTTATTGATGTAAATATAATCTATAGTTGGGGTTTATCTGGATTAAAAACGGAGTGTTATGAAGAAATGAAAAAAAGGTTGAACGCTTATACACCCGAAACTAATAAGTGAAAATGCAAATACTGTTTCTCGGTTTGTCGGAAATAAGGTCCAGATTATGAATATATAGAATAATTTCAATATTTTAATATTTTGTACATTTCTTTCAAAAAACTTTAAAAAGTGTTTCTTAAAAAGAGTGTTTTTTTTATATTGATAACTATTGATATATATATATATATATATATATATATATATATATATATATATATATATATATATATATATATATATATATATATATATATATATATATATATATATTTATATATATATATATATATATATATATATATTTATATATATATATATATATATATATATATATATATATATATATATATATATATATATATATATATATATATATATATATATATATATATATATATATATATATATATATATATATATATATATATATATATTTATATATGTATATATATATATATATATATATATATATATATATATATACATATATATATTTATTTATATATGTATATATATATATATACATATATATATTTATTTATATATGTATATATATATATATATATATATATATATATATATATAGCATAGTAAACATATTAAAATGAAATTATTTCACAGTTATCCAATTTTTCTCCAGAAGTTGGCGCAATGCAGCACATTCTCCTAAAGTAACATACAAGATTCATATGAAAAAGAGAGGGGAAATGACCAAATGCAAGGCACAAAATGGTAGAGGGGGATGGCGACCCCTCTTTCCCGTTTAAAAGACTGCTTTTATGCCCGGGCAACACTCACGGTACCAATGCCATGCAGAAGCCATACTTCCGTAAATGTGTCAAATCAAAAACACTCGAAAAAGTGCAAAGAAAACAAATAAGAATCGACCAGGATCGCAAGGGAAAGAATGGAAATGCAGCAAATGCCCCTGTCGGTTACGATGGAGTGCATCATATATAACAGAAGTCCACGCATGCACTATTCGTTATTATCACTTTCATCGTTCTATACCTCTGCCATATCCTTTAAGTAAGCATTTTCTCCCTTTTTTGTATTAAACAGGGAATTATAATAACATTTCAGGAAGCCAATTGGATAATTCCGTTTTATTGCCTCCTTCATAATATTCCTATTATGCATGATGCAATCAGACTTGAAAGTATTAATGCGTTGATTTCTATTGAGGTGACCAATGACGACATTTCTGAAAATGTTTTTGGTCAAATTGGACCTCCAATCAATCATGCGGTTGATTTTTATATTGAAATTGTTTCTCTTGTCATATAAGACGGTATAAGTACCATATCTACTGTCATGTTTTAGTGTGATATCTAGAAAATCAACACTATCTTCCTCCTTACTTATATTCTCAATCAATTCCAGTTCTTTTGGATAAAAAGTAAAATCAAATTGGGGTGTATTCTTATATTGCCCAATAAGGACATCGTCAACGAAACGAAAATATGGCATTTCATGTAATATATGAGTGCCATTTTCAAATTTACACAAGTATAGATCGGCGAGCAGGGATGAACATCCCCCTCCCATCGGAATACCCTTAACCTGTTTAAAATAGTTGGTGCCATCAAATAAGATGTTTTCAAACAACACAATGCGAATCAAGTCCTCGTATTTTCTGAATGTAATATGCTCTTTTAAGTCATATATTTCATGTAGTTCCTTCAAAATTTCATATAGATTTTCCAGATTGATGTTATTGAATAAATCACGGAAATCGTAACTTTTGAAACGTATATCCTTGCTATAAAATGGAAGTCGGTTGATGACATCGTAACTATTATTTATCATTACTGTTCCTTGTTTCTTGAGTATAATCATAACATTTTTAAGTATAGTTAAAAGTTTTTCATTTGCAATTGTTAAATAGGATCCACATCCCACTGTCACCTGTCCGGAACTTGACTGGATTTTTATGAAGTTTTGGTATGAGTACCAAATATGGAAAGTTAACTGCTTTAAGTTCGATACCAATGCTTTGATACAGAGTTTTAATTTTATTTACCAGACATGTTCCATTTTGTTGTAAAGGGGAGTACATTTGTTTATCAAGATAACTATTTTTTAAAGTATCAACGTAGTATTTTCTGCATGTGAAAGCGTAATTTGATACAACTTTATCCGTATAAGTTATAACATATTTATCTTCATATTTATTGACTGCATTTTGAAGAGAAGGATAATACGTTTTTTTACACAATGTTTTGTAGTGGAGATTGAACATTTTGATAAGGTTGTATTGCCATTCTTTGAAGGCTTGTATTGGCATGCTGTATTTTACGGCGAGTTTATATGTAAATTTCTTCAAATCTTGTTCAAAGTCCTTTTTAATATTTGTGAAATCTTGTATACGAAATTTCGTACCAAGTTGAAGCATAGATTTTAACTTGTGATTATCCAATAGATCCAGGTTTCCAGTGATAATGTGCGCATGATGGGTATCTATAAAAGGGATGTTTTTACAATTACACTCTTCACATTTATATACATTGATGTTTCTACTTATACGGTTATAATTAAATATTTTTCTACCATTGGTTTGCACAAATTTATAAATCAGTTTTACTTCTATGTTAGGTATTGGTAAGAGATGTGCCAAGTTTTTTATATATGTCTTGATTGGTAAACCATCATAATTTTTATTTTTGTAGGTTGTAACAAAAGGCTCTGGTGTAGTAGTTTTCTTCTGTGGAGAGGATTTCAATACTATGCTTAATGTACTGGCTTTTAGTTTAAGTAAATCCATCATTATAGCGTAGTTTGTACATGCATTTTCATTATTATTAACAGTTAGTTATTTTTCGAGTTGATACACTTTCAAAGAACACCAGATGCGTTGAATATAACGTTTTCTTATACTAAATATAAGATTTTTGATCCAGCCGGGTTTTATTATTATTCCTGCACACACTGTTTTCATGAACGTTTCGATCTTGTCAAGAGTTTCTTTATAACTGAAATTTTTCCTTTTTCTTGTTCCCCTTTGCCATCTCTTTTTTATAGCAGGATGGATATCTTGTAATACAGGGTTACGTTTTTCATTTTTACAAGATTTCAAATTATAATTGTCGTTAAATATGATCGTATTGAGTCCATACGGAAAAGCTATTCCATATTGTTGGATGTGTGTATTTTCCCACCAAAGTCTTTCTGACAGTTTGGGTACAACATCGATGATTGTAACATTTATTTGTGAAAAATCATGGTTTCTATAATGACGGAGTTCCAAATTGGTGATAGTTGCATCAGTGAGAAGAGATTTGCCAATTTGACTTCGATGTAAGTTGATTCGCAAATGCAAACGATTTTTGGTTTGGCCGATATATTTGGCTTGGCATGTTTGGCAAGTAATACAGTAGGTGACATTATAGGTTTTGCAGAATGTACCGTAACAGGGATCTTGAGTAGATATTTGGAGAGGGTCTGCCACTGGGCAGAGTTTACATCGATGAGATTGGCAATTTTTTAAACTTGAAATTACGTATTATATTAAAATAATGACGATATGAATATTTAAAAAAGGGTGATCCATTTAGATTAAGGATCGAGTCGGTAGAACAATGAGATACATTACAGACGCTATTTATATTTGTCACAGAGTTTGCAATAGCATGTTGCACAGGCTTGAAATATTTCTTTATGTTAGGCATCATATATAAAGCATGAGGGTAACTGGTTATCGATAATACTACTACCCTGTATTGTTGTATTACCGGGCATATACTTTATAACAGTATAATTGCCAGTCGCTATATAATATAGTTGTATTCATTCATAAAGTATAATTTCAACAGTTTATATCT
Organism: Amaurobius ferox; assembly: GCA_951213105.1. NCBI lineage: Eukaryota > Metazoa > Arthropoda > Arachnida > Araneae > Amaurobiidae > Amaurobius > Amaurobius ferox. The sequence continues at coordinate 73,361,975 of OX578139.1, forward strand.
CTTATTGAGGAGTAAATGTAAAACGTAGTTGTTTTTCACAAGATCCACCATCTTGCTCATTAAAGCTGTGGAGAAAGTATAAAACATACATTAAAAGCTGCATCTTCATAAAGCATATAAGAATGGCCTGGATGTGCGAATGCATGACTCAGTGACTTTTAGAACATTTTTAACTTTTTTTGGATTTTATATAAATATCATTTCATTGAAATACGTTATTTATAAAATGGACGTAGATAGATATTGTCCGTGTTAGATAACTTAAAACACAATAAAAACACATAAATACTATAAAACACTTAAAAGGCAAATGCTACCTTGTTAAAAACATGCTAAATGAGTTACAATTCATGATATAACAAAACAACATGGAATCAAAATAACACAACATACCATAGTGCGTCCCCAATTTTAACCTAAATGCCGATCCAACAACACACGGAAGACCACCACAGCACGTGTATGGTCCGAGAAGTAACCCAGGTCATAAAACATCAAACAAGAAAAACGAGACGATATATCCGCGCAATGCTGCAAGACACAGAGTCCCTATATATATAGCATAGTAAACATATTAAAATGAAATTATTTCACAGTTATCCAATTTTTCTCCAGAAGTTGGCGCAATGCAGCACATTCTCCTAAAGTAACATACAAGATTCATATGAAAAAGAGAGGGGAAATGACCAAATGCAAGGCACAAAATGGTAGAGGGGGATGGCGACCCCTCTTTCCCGTTTAAAAGACTGCTTTTATGCCCGGGCAACACTCACGGTACCAATGCCATGCAGAAGCCATACTTCCGTAAATGTGTCAAATCAAAAACACTCGAAAAAGTGCAAAGAAAACAAATAAGAATCGACCAGGATCGCAAGGGAAAGAATGGAAATGCAGCAAATGCCCCTGTCGGTTACGATGGAGTGCATCATATATAACAGAAGTCCACGCATGCGCTATTCGTTATTATCACTTTCATCGTTCTATACCTCTGCCATATCCTTTAAGTAAGCATTTTCTCCCTTTTTTGTATTAAACAGGGAATTATAATAACATTTCAGGAAGCCAATTCGATATTTCCGTTTTATTGCCTCCTTCATAATATTCCTATTATGCATGATGCAATCAGACTTGAAAGTATTAATGCATTGATTTCTATTGAGGTGACCAATGACGACATTTCTGAAAATGTTTTTGGTCAAATTGGACCTCCAATCAATCATGCGGTTGATTTTTATATTGAAATTGTTTCTCTTGTCATATAAGACGGTATAAGTACCATATCTACTGTCATGTTTTAGTGTGATATCTAGAAAATCAACACTATCTTCCTCCTTACTTATATTCTCAATCAATTCCAGTTCTTTTGGATAAAAAGTAAAATCAAATTGGGGTGTATTCTTATATTGCCCAATAAGGACATCGTCAACGAAACGAAAATATGGCATTTCATGTAATATATGAGTGCCATTTTCAAATTTACATAAGTATAGATCGGCGAGCAGGGATGAACATCCCCCTCCCATCGGAATACCCTTAACCTGTTTAAAATAGTTGGTGCCATCAAATAAGATGTTTTCAAACAACACAATGCGAATCAAGTCCTCGTATTTTCTGAATGTAATATGCTCTTTTAAGTCATATATTTCATGTAGTTCCTTCAAAATTTCATAGAGATTTTCCAGATTGATGTTATTGAATAAATCACGGAAATCGTAACTTTTGAAACGTATATCCTTGCTATAAAAAAGAGTGTTCTTAAAAAGAGTGTTTTTTTTATATTGATAACTTTCACTCGATACATATAACATAATTTATATATATATATATATATATATATATATATATATATATATATATATATATATATATATATATATATATATATATATATTTATATATATATATATATATATATATATATATTTATATATATATATATATATATATATATATATATATATATATATATATATATATATATATTTATATATATATATATATATATATATATATATATATATATATATATATACATATATATATTTATTTATATATGTATATATATATATATATACATATATATATTTATTTATATATGTATATATATATATATATATATATATCACACTTCACTATCATAAAGCTGCTGTCATACCAATCTTGTAATTCTATTCAATTGTTTAGAAACATCATTTTAAACCAGCTATTTCGAATACATCGACTTTCTGATCCTCGAATTCACTTTCTTCACATCAATAATCTTAAACGCATTTGTCAAAATTACCAATATCCGGAAGCATTTGTAATTAATAGTGTTAATAATTTCAAATATACCACGTAATATTTTTCCACATGCATTATTTATCTTTGATTGGATAACTCATTTTTGAGAATTCACCCATTCTTATCACCTAACTTACCACTTGGTCTGAGTCTATTACTGTTTACTATTTTCGAATGACTATTTTCCTCTTGTCCTGAGTCCTATACTGATTACTATTTTTGAAAGTCTCCATACATAGTATGTATCGTTCAAATGTATTCATTCCGGTGCCCACTCGCATTGACAAAGTGAGGTGAAATGCTCAGTCGCTTCTTCCACTTATACGTAGTAACTATGCTTCTGAGTTCATATTTCTGTTCGAGGAGGTATTAATTTTCTGATTTGTAATTCAATTGATTTTTTTTCTCCTTCCACTAGCCAGTAGACAGTTCCAATGGTGTCTATAGTTAAATACTATCGCCATAGTCAGAAACTGGCTATTCTATCGGTTTTAATTCGAATTGTATGGCTGTCCTGATGAGAATGCAATTTCGAACTAACGGCCATTTTCTATGTAGTTTCAATTGATTGTTCTCTATGTCTTAATATTTTATCTTGAGCTAATTATTATTGCCTTTTCTCATTTTTGCCGTGTTTCCTTTTTATTTTTATTTATATACTTTTAATTGTGAATTTGGTAATATTCTTCTCACCCCCCTTTCCATTGTAGTGATATGTTACCTTCTATTTTTATCCTTAGTCTTGTTCTATAGTTACTCATTTGTAACAGATATGCTAGAGATGGGTTTTTTTGTTCATACAGTAGTTTATGCATAATTTACGATTAAAATCTTTCATTTTATATATATATATATATATATATATATATATATATATATATATATATATATATATATATATATGTATATACATATATATATATATATATATATATATATATATATATATATATATATGTATATATATATATATATATATATATATATGTATATATATATATATATATATATGTATATATATATATATATATATATATATATATATATATATATATATATATATAAATTCAAGCGATAGAAGGAAATAAGCCAACTGGATAGTAAAAAATGCCGAGAGGGATTGTGACCAGTCGTTCCTGGTTTTAGCGTGCTATTACGCCCAGGTAACACTTCGAAACCATTACTATGCATCGGCTTATCTTACGTAAATGTGTCAAGCTTAATACACATAGAGAAAAGGGAAAACCCAAGAAGCGACAAAGAAAGAGAATGAAAAACAGAAATAACGATTAGAAGGTGGAAAGCTAACTAGATATAGCGTGAGTCATCTGTACACCAGAGTGCGCTGTCAGCAAGTTGCGCAGAACAAATCATCGTGGTTAAGTTCCAAAGAAAAAACATATATATTAAATGTGTATACATTTAATATCATTAAAATATGCATTATCTACGTCGTTGAAGTAATAGTATTGTAATAGTATTTTAAGAATTTTTTAGGATAATGTTTCTTGATTACTTCTTTCAGTATTTTTCTGTTATTAATAATATAATCCACTTAGAATGCATTAATTCGTTATATATATATATATATATATATATATATATATATATATATATATATATATATATATATATATATATATATATAAACATGTCAATATAACTTTAAAATCCTTAATGTAAACAACACTACATTGCGCAATGCTGCCCTTGTACATAATTTACAAATATAATATCTAAATAGAAAATGTGAAGCACATGAAAGTAAAAATTGAATGCAAATAATGAAAAGTACCACCAATTAGCCGGGGCAGTTGTGATCTCCACTCTCCGGTTGAGCATATTTTATGCCATGGCAACACGCTCGGGAGCCGATACTTTTACTATGGATGGCCTTATAACCAACAAAAATCACCAATTGAAAACAACAAAACACATTGAAAGATGCACATGGAAGACCTAATACATTTTCACTCAATGGACTATCTATTAACCAAACACCATACTTCAATATGTATTCTACTTCTCTTTTCTTAGTAATCAAAATCTTTTCTCACATGAATACATAAACTATAAAACCCTTACCATCAGTATGTGTTACCTTGGCTTCAACTTTTTAAATCTATATAAGACTTGATCTCTCTAACCTTTAGCTTAAACAAATTATCTATAACCATGTACCACTTCTGTCTTCCCATATCCTTTATATCCCTGTTTCAACCGTTCAAATATCTTCTTATACTTGCAGTTACAGTTAAACCATTGAATTTCGGTATAATCTTGATCAAAAACCCTTGGGGTAACCCTGTTTCATAGCCTCATTTAAAAAATCCCTATCGCTTTTAACTTTATCTGTATCTCTACTATTTAAACGTTTGCTTCTGATCAATTGGTTACTTATAATATTTCTGAATACATTTTTATGTAAATTTGTAATCCATGGTGTAATATAATTAATTTTAAACTTAATTTTTTTTGTTTTATCAAATATAGTGAAAGTGGTCTTATTATTTGATTTCTCAATACATATATCCAAGTAATTTAAACTATTGTTAATATTGCTAAGAGTTTCTATTAAATTTAACGTTCGTGGAGAGAAACAGAAATCCATTTCAATACCTGAATCGTCACAACACAAAATCACGCTATCAACATAACGCATGTATACCATCCCGTTTAAAATGTGGGTTCCTGTCTCATACCTGTCCAAATAAATATCTGCCAAAACAGATGAACAGCTTCCACCCATAGGGATTCCCTTTGTTTTCTTGTAAAATCCCAGTCAATTGTACAGCACTGTTTCAAACAAAACCAATTTTACAAATGCAGTATACCTTCCCAGCGTCATCAAAGTTTGCAAATTGTGTGTATGGTAAATTTCTATTACTATTTGAAATAAATCGTTAATATCGTTATTATTGTACAGATCGCAGAAATCATGACTTTTATAAACCATATCATTCGGTATATCCTTTAATTTATTAATAGCTTCATAACTATTATTGATGAAGTATGAACCTTGATTTTTGAGCCTTGCTATAACTGACTTCAGTACCATAAGTAACCTTTTACTGGCATTTGTTAAATATGATCTAAAACCAACGGTTAAAGGCGAAATTTATCAGGTTTCTTGTGTAATTTTGGTATTAGTGTCAGATATGGGAATTTTATTCCCCCTATACCAATACCAGATATTTTTTGTACTTGGCTTTTATACGATTTTTTATTTCAGTTTTGGAATTATTCACTTGCTAATACATGTTTACGTTATTATAACTATTATATAGTAAATCGTTATAGTATTTCCTGCAAGTGAATGCGTAATTTGCTGTCATTTTATCGACGTATGTAATTACATAAATTTTCTGAAATTCCAAGAACTCATTTTTATCTTAACTCGTAATTTCTCCAATCCTTTTGTTCTTTTTATACCAGTAACTCATTTCCTTCATTACATTACATTTCCACTCGTTAAATACCTCAGCAGGTAAACTGTAATTTACCGCTGTAAATAAATCTATTTATATCTGGATCGATAGAATGTACAACATGGTCAAACTCCTGATATTTGACTTTAGCATCCTTTTCAAATAAATCTTTAATACTAATAATGATAACATTAAGATCTCCTGTTACCACATGCCCATGATCCCTATCTGTATATGTCAAGTTATGACATTTACAAGGACCCTTTATTTCCAAATTCAAGTTTTGGCGGATTTTATTGTAATTAAAAAATGGTATACATGCGTTATGTTGATGACGTGATTTTGTGTTGTGGCAATTCAGACTTTGTAATGGATTTCAGTTTCTATCCACGAATGTTAAATTTAATAGAAACTCCTAGCAATATTAACAATAGTTTAAATTATTTGGATATATGTAATGAGCAATCAGATAATAAAACTTTTCTTTTACTTTATTTGATAAAAAGAATTAAGTTTAAAATTAATTATATTACAGCATGGATTTAACATTTACATAAAAATGTATTCAGAAATATTATAATTAACCAATTGACAAGAAGCAAACTTTTAAATAGTAGAGATATAGATAAAGTTAAAAGCGAGCGATAGGGATTTTTTAAATAAGTCTATGAAACAGGGTTACCCAAAGGGTTTTTTGATCAAGATTATATAGGAATTCAATTGTTTAACTGTAACTGCAAATATAAGAAGATATATGAAAGGTTGAAACAAGGATATAAACGATATAGGAAGACAAAAGTGGTACGTGGTTATGGAGAATTTGTTTAAACTAAAGGTTAGAGATCAAGCCATGGATTTAAAAGGTTCCTTACAAGGTAACACGTACTGATGGTAAGAGTTTTATAGGAAAAGAGAAGTAGAATATACAGGGTGATTACAATTAAAGTTGCGATTTTAAAACGCTGTAAAGTAAGAACCACTGGTCAGAATGACCTGAAATTTGGCATGAGTATACGTGAAGCAATGACATTTTGTTTGGTGAAGGAAAGAAAATACTTCAAAAATATACCTATAGACGGCGCTGTATTTTCCAAACACGGGGTGTTGTTAGCCAAAAGAAACCAATAGTCAACTAAAGAAAACGACAATTTAATCAGAATCACTTAATTTAATAATTGATTGAAACATCATGAAAACATTAAACAAACACCTAATACGCAAGAAATATTCAATATGCTCTCCACCGTATTTGGCTGCGAGTTGGAAGCGCAAAACAGCATGTTCCACAACAGATCGGAATGTATCAGAGGTGATGCTGTAGACATGGTGCGTAATGCGTGCTTTTAAGTCAGCTAAGTTCGTGGAACCTCCTGAGAGCAGTTAAAGCACAGTCACCGTTCTGGTAGAAAAGTTTTACGAGCAAAGCCCGATCCTTCAGTGACAGAGTCATGACAAGGCACTCAATGAGAATTGCATGTGCTCCTCGTTTTTATCACAACTGCAATATGCGGTGAGCATGCCTAGTCTTAATTAGCATACCTCCAGATAAGAGTTGTGCTTCCACGCGCGACTTAGCGGTTAATTTTTTTGTTCTCCGTCAAGCAAATTCAATGTTGGATTCATACATTGCCATTTTTTGGTACATTTTTAAAGTATTTTTTTTTCGCCAAACAAAATTCCATTGCTTCACATATAATCAGGTCAAATTTCAGGTCATTCAGACCAGTAGTTCTTACTTTACAGCGTTTTAAAATCGCAACTTTAATTATTATCACCCTGTACATAGAAGTATGGTGTTTGGTTAATAGATAGTCCATTAAGTGAAAATGTATTAGGTCTCTCATGTGCATCTTTCAATGGGTTTTGTTGTTTTCAATTAGTGATTGTTGTTGGTAATAAGGCCATCCATAGTAAAAGTATCGGCTTCTGGGAGTGTTGCCATTTCATAATGCATGCTCAACCGAAGAGTGGCGGTCACAACTCCCCCCGGCTAATTGGTGGTACTTTTCATTATTTGCATTCAATTTTTACTTTCATGTGTTTCACATTTTCTATTTGGATATTATATATATATATATATATATATATATATATATATATATATATATAATATTATTCCAATGATGGATTAAAGATAAGTTGTAACTCTATAACCATAACTAAAAACCTAAGGTAACTACGTAAAAAGATGTAAAAAAGTAGAGATATATCAATCAAAAGGAGAATAAAATGCATATATACAGTAATCGAGCAAATAATAATTAACACATATCTATGGTGAGATTTGGAATATTGAAAAAAAGGTGAAAAACCAAGCATTAAAGCCAAACACGTGGAAAAGTTCCAGGCTTAAAAAGGATATCATTTTGAACAGATTCGTCTTCAGGTCCAAGTATCTATTCAAAATGAGTAAAAAAATTGTTAACTTTCTACTTAGTATGTATTTATATATATATATATATATATATATATATATATATATATATATATATATATATATATATATATATATATATATATATATATATAATTTCTAAATAGAAAACCAAAGGCACTGAAAAGCAGAAAATGAATGCAAAGAACGAAAAATATCACAAATTGACCGGGGGAGTTGTGACCCCCACTCTCCGGTTAAGCAATGCTCTAAGCCTTGGCAACACTCCCGGAAGTCGATACATTTTCAAAGTATGGCCTTATTACCATCAACATCCGAACATCAAAAACCTTTAGCAAAAAGACATGAAAAAATCAAACCAAGTCACTCAATGTACTATCTTATGGAATATATATATATATATATATATATATATATATATATATATATATATATATATATATATATATATATATATATATATATATATATGTATGTGTGTGTGTGTGAATTTTTTATTTCCATTTATTATTTCCATTAGACATGAATTATTACTTCCATTCAATAACTGAAATCTGCATTAAGATATAAAAACTATAATATTTGAACTGGAAATGAAAATAAACAGAATGCGGAAACCCTGAGTAAGGTTCCCAACACCCTCTGAAATTCGAATATGAATCCATATCAGTCATTATCTAATCTATGTATATAACCAAGTTTGAGATATATATGTTTCAAGTAAAGGAAAGTAAAAATCCTTAATGACATTTCCAACACCATTTTGAATTCATAAAATTCATTATCTAAGCTGTACTTATAGCCAATCTTAAAAAATTCTTGTTTAAAAAATTTAAACCCAAAGTGAAAAACAAACAAACCGGAAGTGAAAATTTCTAAGTGAACCACCTAACCTCTTCCAGAATTTGAAGCTGAATATACATATATCAATATCATGTAAGCTCTATCTATAGCCAATAGACGTTTCAAGTAAAATAAAAAATTTTGAACTGTAAATGAAAAAGAAAAAAGTTGAAATCCGTGGTAAACCTTCCTACGCCCTCTGAAATTTATTGTAAAATCCAAATAATTCATCATCTGAGCTTTATCTATAACAGGTCTTGACAAATAGATGATTCAAAGAAATTTCTTTTCCAAACACAATATTATGGCAAATTTTTGCCACCAATCAGAACAATTAAGGTGCATTCTGACGGTAATATAACGGACTTTTCTCAAAAAGACCCATTATAAGAAAAAATATCAGAAAAGTTCCCACTTGAATGAAATTAATTGGAAGAATGCAAAATACAGGCTAAAGTTGATACAACGGAATTTGATCTAAAATACCCACTGAAAGAAAAACATAACAAAAGAGCTCCCACTTTAATAAAATTAATGGCAATAAAGCAAAATTCAGGCTACCGTTAATACAGCGGAATTTGATCTAAAACACCCATTGAAAGAAGATGTTTCTCTTTCAATGTGTGTATAACATAACAAAAAAGCTCCCACTTTAATAAAATTAATAGAAATAAAGCAAAATGGAGGCTAACGTTAACACAACGGAATTTGATCTGAAACACCCATTGAAAGAAAAACATAACAAAAGAGCTCCCACTTTAATAAAATTAACAGGAATAAAGCAAATGCAGGCTAACGTTAATACAACTGAATTTGATCTGAAACACCCATTAAAAGAAAAACATAACAAAAGAGCTCCCACTTTAATAAAATTAATAGGAATAAAGCAAAATGCAGGCTAACGTTAATACAACGGAATTTGATCTAAAACACCTACTGAAAGAAAAACATAACAAAAGAGCCCCCACTTTAATAAAATTAATAGGAATAAAGCAAAATGCAGGCTAATGTTAATACAACGGAATTTGATCTAAAACACCCATTGAAAGAAAAATATAACAAAAGAGCTCCCACTTTAATAAAATAATTGGAATAAAGCAAAATGCAGGCTAACGTTAATATAACGGAATTTGATCTAAAATACCCATTGAAAGAAGAACATAACAAAAGAACTCCCACTTTAATGAAATTAACAGGAATAAACCAAATGCAGGCTAACGTTAATACAACGGAATTTGATCTAAAACACCTATTGAAAGAAAAACATAACAAAAGAGCCCTCACTTTAATAAAATTAATAGGAATAAAGCAAAATGTAGGCTAACGTTAATACAGCGGAATTTGATCTAAAACACCCATTGAAAGAAGATGTTTCTCTTTCAATGTGTGTATAACATAACAAAAAAGCTCCCACTTTAATAAAATTAATAGAAATAAAGCAAAATGGAGGCTAACGTTAACACAACTGAATTTGATCTGAAACACCCATTGAAAGAAAAACATAACAAAAGAGCTCCCAATTTAATAATATAATAGGAATAAAGCTAAATGCAGGCTAACGTTAATACAACGGAATTTGATCTAAAATACCCACTGAAAGAAAAAACTTCATAGAATAGTTCCCACTTTAAGAAAACTAATAGGAATATTACAAAATGCAAAGGTAAATCCGACGAAATTTGATCTAAAACACCCATTGAAAGAGAAAACTGAATATCTCCCACTTTAATAGAATAATTGAAATAATGCAAGATGACAGACTAAATTTAATACAACAAAATTTAATCTAAAACACTTAAGTAAGCATATTAAATTAGTTAATAATTTTGTAGGATTAATAGGATTAATGCACAGCATCAAACTAGTGTTAATATAGCAGAATTTGGTCAAGAAAATCTTATTAAAATAGTTCTTAATATTATAGGATTAATAGGATTACAGCAAAATACATGTAACGTTAATACAACTCTGGTAATAGACAGGCATTATGAGAAATATTTATTAAAATATGTCTCTTTTATTCTAAAATAACTAATTTTGAATATAGCAGATGTTAGTTAAAAACACCCATTATAAGAAAAAACATTTCTAACTAGTTCCCAATTTAATATGATTTAATACAATTACAGCTAAATTATTTTTAACATTAATACAGCGGAATTTGGTCAAAAACTCTCATTATAAATTCAGCTAATTATCAAACGAAATTTTTCATACATTCAAAACATTTTAATCACAGATTTTACAATTTTACTTTCTCCAATTTGATGTAAATTATGCAGCTTTTTCAGAACTCATATTTGTCTCCTATCAGCAAGTATAAAAGATATCTTAATGAATGCTTCCTTTTTAATATTATTTCCACACGAAAAACTTGTGAGTAATTAGTAAATAAATTCAAATCTGTGATAATAGTTTTAGTTTTCTCTATTGTAAGAAAAAAATATGAATTGCATATATATATATATATTTTATTTGCAAACCGTTCAGGTGAAAATTTTGTTTGGAAAGTATAGAAACTAATTATTTCTCGCAAATCACATTTTTATTAAAAAAAAATATATATATATATATATATATATATATATATATATCAACTGAATTGCAGACTTTTAAAACTTTTGAATTGGAACCACAAGAGATGCAATTAAAATCCTAATTGCATTTTTAAAAATAGCCACAACTTAGTAATGGCTTTCGAATTTGGAATTTACATAATTTACGATTGCAAACTCTTCTTACATAATGAAAGAAATATGTTTGTGTGTGTGTGTGTATGCGCGCGCGCATGTGTATATATGTGCGTGTGTGTGTGTGTGTGTGTGTCACCGGCAGCCTGAAATAAAAGCGTCTTACGATCACCAAATTTGGTACACAGGTATTTCAGGATCCGTGAAGAATGAAAATACGCCTCAGCGATATTTTTTATTAACTTCGAATTAGGTTTTAGTTTTTTTATGTTTTAGCACGATTTTGGACGATTTTCACACAAATCAGTTTCTTAGCGACCGAAAATATTATCACAAAGTTTCCATATGAATAGTGTTGCCATCTGTTCCCCCCAGTTCCGGAGAAGAATGAGGAGTCACTAAGTATTTCCAATTCCGGATTTGTAACACTTTCTGTTCATAAAACTTTTTGAAACATGTATGTATCACAAGATTGGTTACGCATAGAGCTTATATATATTAGGGGAGGTTATATGTTTGTCTACACCTCTCTGTAGTAAAGTTAGCTCCGCCGAAACTCTAACGAAAATATTAAATTTTCACATCTGTAACAGAACCAGTGGCACTTTCCTCGCTTTCAAATTAGAGGAGAACTCACAGCCCATTGCTATCATTCAAGCATATATCCGTATCAAAATACGACTTTGTTTGGTTTGATAGCCTACAATACGAAAAACCGTATAATCGAACGTATGCTGTTTAAATAGTCTTCAATCCCAACAAGATTAAACGTCGTTCCAAGTTCTATCTTTGCATCGGCGATATACGAAGAATAAGAAACACCGGTTTTTCCGACTCATAGGATAAAATATCATGAGTGCTAATTCTTAAATTTTGCTTACCATGACTTAATTTTTATTCTCTGCACAAAGACCTAAAGAAGAAAAATTTTACTAATTAGTAGTCAAGTCCCCTTAATGAACGACCTGTTGTCTCACAGGATTAAAATTTGAAAAATAATGAGGATTCACATAGATCTGACAGTGTACTACCAAATATTATCGTGATCTGTCAAACGATATACGAATACAGGTTATAGAAAAGTAAAAACATTTGTATCGGAGATGTTAAATTTGCCGCACTTGAGTAAACTAAGTTAACTGTCATATTTCTTAACTGTACTCATACCTTTACAATAAGGTATTATACAATCTTCTGGGAGAAAAATCGCACGTATAGCGTCCCCTAAAGACTACTTTTAAACTACAAAACATTTCATTAACTAAGCTCACTTGTGTGAAATCCATTAATGGATGGATACTTTGAGGTAATATAGACTACTATCTCATATACTGTCAATATCAAATTGTTCTCACACGAGAGAGCAGCACATATCAAGCACACTGTTTAACAAGCATTTAAAAATGGATTAAAACTTTCTGTAACGTGGTCAAATATTGATATTCGTAGTGATAAACTTTCTGCCAGTTCAAATCAGCTAAAATCCATCCCTAACTTGTTAAGGTATATTCTTCATGAATTTGTCAACTGTACCAACGAACTCTTATATCGCTTCTATACGGAGGTGCTTGAACAAAGACTTTATAGCATTGACCTGGAATATAGCGATTTTAGCCTTTTTGGACCTTTGAAGACGCACCCGGTAAGAAAGCAGTTTGTAACTGATAACCATGTTCAACAATCTGTCTTGGCTACAGGATCTGCATAATGATTTCTTTATGTCTGGGACCCATGCCTTAGCGTAACGAAGAAACGCATGCCTGTAAAAGTATGAACATTACGGGACAAAATTTCGTGTGCTCATGTAAGTTACTGGTTGTCTTTAAATTGGTATAAGAATAAATACCTCGGGCTTTGTTATATTATTTAATGGTAGCCCCTCCCCCCAAATAAGCATAAATCATAAGAGAACCTATTAAAGAGAACCTATCATAAGAGAAATAATAAGAGAACCTAGCATAAGAGAAATCATAAGAGAACCTAGCATAAGAGAAATCATAAGAGAACCTATCATAAGAGAAATCATAAGAGAACCTATCATAAGAGAAATCATAAGAGAACCTATTATTAAAACCTACATATAAACTGAAGCGTAGATAATGTGAAAGTCGAGTGATAGGCTTTGCTAGAGACCCCCACCTTCCCCCTTCCCAGAGAAGGTTGCAAGCAGGATTCGGAGGAGGACCCACCATGTCCTAAGAATCAAAATTTAATCTGTTGGAATGATCTGTATATAATGGCCATGTACTATATCGGTATATAATGTCTCATGTCCATACGTGTACATGTTTGTCCATGTACACGTATGGACATGGACAAACTAAAATCCAAACTGGCATACAGAGAGTCACTAGCCTTGTATTGAAAGTCACTTGCAAGCGGAACTCTTCACCCGGGCAGCAATTGGATCACAGAGTGCGTGCATCCTTTTAAAATTTCTAGAACTTCTGGTATCACCAAGTGATAAGATTTCAGAATGGCATGTATTTTTTTTTCTTCTGAAAAGTTTCGAGAAAAATTAAATACACAATCATAAATTTATGATGATGACGTCTTTTATTTTTGAGACAAAAAAATAATATTATTTGTCTGTATAAAAAATACAACTTTCACACCCGAAAAGAAAGACTTTTTAATGAACGACTCGCCTGGGGAAGTTTTTGTTTAGGAAGGTGATGGCGGAAATATATATATCTGTGTGTGTGGGTGTGGGTGTGGGTGCGTATGTGGGTGGGTTTTGTCAAGGACATGAAAAATGAGTTCAGAAATTTAACAGTATAAACAGGAGGTTAAACAGTGTCGCTTATCGAATTCAGAAAATATCTTCAACCAAACCAAATGTTGCCCATATCGACAGATTAGCTTTATATCTAGGATCGCATTAGGTTGATACTATTCGGGACATACAGTCGTAGGGAAAGGACGGAATACGAAAAATGTCTTCAATCTTTTGAGAGCCCGGGGAAACAACGCATTTACACGTAACTGTTCCTATGACGTAATCTAGGGTTGCTGTTTTCAGGACCGCTTGCACAAGGGTACCATATTTAGCGATTTATCTCCACTTTTGGGGACATTTCAAATGCTCAAAAGAACCTTCTCAATATAACAAATATTCTACAAGATACAAGCCCCCTTCTGGAAGGTTCTGCAGAGAGTACATAAAAGGAGCCATCTCTCAATTTGGGTAGTTGGCATAGTAGAGTCTAAGTTGAATTGTGAGATACGTCAATGTGTTTTAGAAAAGTAGCTGCTGTTTTGTGAAATTAGTTGAACAATTAATCGCTGTTTTACTGCAGTTGATAGATGACTGGATATTTTGTGAGAGAATTATCGAACTATTTGCTGTATATTATTTCGATTCAGCAAATAATTTGTTCTTGCAAATAACTTGTTTGACTCTAAATCTTAAGATTGATCTCCACTTACCAGTGGCTACTGGTAAGTGGAGATCAATCCTGATGTAAGAGAAAATACAGTTTTTAAACCGAACAAGGACTCTGGCAGTTTAAATTGATGTTTTTTGGATTTTGTAATTCATCCGTAAATTTCGAACGTCAGATAGAAAGGGAAGGATTTGAAGAACTTTCTTGAATCCAACCTCGTCTATTTTGATGACATAATTATTGTTAAATGCTCATTTGACGAACATTTAAAAACCTCAGGCGGACATTTTAAAAATTGAAGAATGATAGTTTAAAGCCTTCAAAATATAAACTATTCAATAAAAAATGCATATTTAGGACATATTATCTCTGAAAAAGATATAAGAACTGATCATAACAAATCTATGCTGCAAAAGAATGATGCAGACCGCAAGATGTTCCTCAACAAATGCTTCCGTGGTCTGTGCATCTACACTATTCACAACTGGAATCATAACACCATAAAGAAATTGATGTATCCTTATGAAATTTACAGAATATAATTGCAACATGGAGATGTGCAAATGATCAAAAATTCATACCTGGAAAATGAAAGCATGGAACCACGTTATTGACATTAGATCAATAAGGAATTGGTCCACCGCGATCGGCTATGTAGGATTAAATACGAAAAGGCATCCTGTCAATGAGGTGATCAATGGTGTGCTGAAGGATGGCATTCCACACAGCATGTAATTGGGCTTGTAACTGAACATGGTTTGCTGGAATTGGGAGTTTTCTTAATCGGCGACCCATGATGTCCCAGATATGCTCAATTGACGACAAATATACCGCCCAAGGCAGGGTATTAAAACCTTGCAGAATATCCATAGTTACCCGTACAATATGTTTCTTGGCATTATCCTGCTGAAAAGCAGTTCAGGCCGGGTTGACAAATATGGCTGTACCACAAGTCTCACAATGTCAGAAACGTATCGATGTGCCGTGATACCGCCAGAAACGTGGATCAAAGGTGTTCGTCCACTAAATGTTATACCACCCCAAACCATGATACCACTTAGGGGGACTGTGTGGTTACTGATATAAAAAGCTTCCTGGTGGCGCTGTTGAAAGCACCGTCATATGCGAGTACGGCTATTATGAAGCATAACATATATTTGAACATGATGCAAATACTGTTCATGCCCCAGTTTAGCCTCAGGAATGAAGGGAAGGAGTAATAATTACTCAAGTGTAGGCAATGGGAACGGTAAGTAATTGCTGCACGATGCCTCCTCACAGACAAGATGAGACAGTTCTGTGCAATGGTTTGAATGTTTCAAGACAGAAGTTGTACATTTTATAAGAAGAGATGTCGTAGCCAATATCAAAGTGAAAACTACAAATCTCTCAAATTTATATCCTCTGTCAAGTGTTAGCTCACACCGGGGTCCGGACGAGACCTTCCAGGTGTGGGAATTCCCTCCGATCATCAATTTCTATTGGAATCTATATGAAATGAGTGTCACTACGCAATCCAATAATTTGGCCGGAATTGGCACCACCCATTCCTCACGTAAAAGTGACATAACGAATGAGCGGACGAGGTGACTTGCACGATAGTTATAAGAACTTATCGCAGGAAACAGAATCCGAGGCACTAGAATCTGAGCATAAAAATTTTTCTCAGAGCTCGACTATCTGAAATACGTAAATAACATACTAGGGCATCATCCCGTAGACGAACTGGAGTTGATCCAGACCGGTGTCATAACTATAACCTATCAGCCGCGGAAGTCACTTTGGTTCTCTTATCACCACATGGGATCTTAGGCAGTAAGCTTTCTGGCCCTTAGAGACATTTCGAATCGCCAGCGAGTAGCCAGGATCTAGACTCATACAAGCACCTTTTGGTGGGATCTGATACCAACCGGTAGTTGGACGGTGAAGAATATAGTGGCCATCGCCCCAGCCTACTCCAAATATCCTCAAGGTCGCATGTAACAGTGGACACTCGTGAACTGTGAGGACTCGCCTACCCAAACCCTTTCACTATGAACTGGAATTATCTATTTTTGGAATTACCAGCCATTTCATCTGCGGTGGAGGCATTGTGTCTCTTTAGGTTTCAATTGTGATGTAATGTGTATTTATATATTAATCTAAATTTAAACGTTAGTGCAAAATTAAGCTTTGCGGAAATTTCCCTTACTGAACAAATTTAATTTTAATCAATGTTAATTTGAAGTAGCAATTACCATAATAATCTCGTACACCCTGAGGTCAGGCTTGGTACTTTGAATGTATAGTGTTTACATTATTATTATTGTTTGATAATTTAAGTGTTTAAATAAATATTTTATTGGCCACAAATCGGCTGGTTCTTTTAGCATTTCCGCAATGTACTTTGATCTATTAAGATTCCACTATACCATTTTCAGGGTCAACTGGGGGACAGTATGGTTAAGTATTAATGTTGTATTTATGTAAAATTTGCTTCACCACAATGGTCATCTGGCATACCAAAATAGAAACGTAATTCATGCGTGAACAGAATGTTTCGCCATTCTATCGACCAATTGTTTCTCATTTGACACCACTGGAAAGCGACGTAACCGCTGAAGACGTTGAAACGGCAGGTGTCGAAATGGTCATCTACCTCGAAGTCCCGAGTCATGCAACCGGTTTCGAATTGTTTGCGTCGAAACCACGTTACCAGTAGTGTGGGATAAATGTCGTTGCAACACGGTTGCTGTGGTAAACGGCTTCCGCGCAACGCCTCTCAGAAGAATACGATCTTCACGTGATGTGATACATCTGGAAGTTCCACTACCTGATATCCGTGTCGTTTCGTTGTCTCTCACTAACTGTAACACACACGTTGAACTGTGCTCACAACACGACCCAATAGTTCAGCGATCCTTCGAAGGCTCAATCTACCCTCACATAAAACAATGATTTGTTGCCGTTTCGTTAACGACAACTGAACGTATGCGGTACGTCGACGTACTCGTGACATACTGTGATGATTTTTAAATTTTTACAATCAGAAACCAATGACACTATAATTTAGCAGTGATATCGCTCCTCCTTGACCTGACGCTTTTATGCTGCTTGACAAGGTGCTACGTCACTATGCGTAACAAAACTGTGATCATTTGCATATTTTGCCTTGCTGTTTCAATTACCTGATTTACAAAAAGTTACCCCTACAACTTTATGGTGTTGCGATTTCTGTTGTGAGCAGTGTATTACCATAAGTTTGCAAAGAACTTCTCAAACATTGCAGATCCTTACATCGGTTAACGGAAGAAGCCAAGAAATTTGCATTTACGGCTTAATGTGACGATGTCTTCAATCTGCTTAAGGAAATACTTGTTTCTGATCCCATTCTGTCATATCATCAACCAGCAGAAAGCTTTACACTGGATACCAATACTATTATAGATAGTTTGGGGTAGATCTCTCTCAAGACATAGGAAGGCAGATCCGGATACTTTACAAGTACTTGTCGAGGCAAGAAAGAAATTACTGCCTAACAAGGAAAGTATATGTAGGCAGCACATGACTTTCCATGCAGACTCATATTCATTATCGCTTTAATTCTTCAATAATTCATTTATTAGATTTTAATTGCACAAAATAACAGCCACAATTATTTTCAAGTACACTGAATTTAACTTTTTATTTCAGTTTTGGTATTCATTTGGTAACTGGATATATTTTCAAAAGTGGCGTAGCGAAAATGCGAAAAAACTAAAATATCTAAAGAACAGCAATTCCTAGAGTAATGGGGTTGGTTCTACTCTCTTCATAGAAAAAATTAATTACTTATAAAAAAAGTATTTAATTGATATATTTGAGCATACGTAGCCTTTTATTTTTAGATTTAAAGATTTTTGCGGGACATTTCGCAAGACAAGGCAGGTTTCTTTTATTCCGAATCACACCAAAATCTAGTCTGCAGCAGGTTAACCTACAAGGGACTTACCTACCAAATTTTATGAAATTCGGTCAATTAGTTTTTCAGTTAGAGTGGAAAAAGTATCTGCACAGACAGACAAACACACACAGATACACACAGATACACACACACACGCACGCACACACACACACACATACACACATCACGCTAAAAATTGTTTTTTCGTGTTCTAGAGGTCCCAAAACGTGTAGATCCGTCGAAAACTCGAGTTGCGATTTTCGGCATGATTCCAATACTTTTCCTATACATTACAATGTATTGCAGGGAAAGTAAAAATTGTTGGCAATTGTTACATCCATAGATTACTTTCATAATTCCCTCTATGGAAGGAAATGCCTGTTGCGGACTTTTGACGCTGAGATTATTTAAGTTCATTGCAGAAAGAAATTATTTTGGATCAAAGAGAGTAAATTTGCTAATTTTACTACTAAATATATCAAATAAATGTTTTTCTCTACAATTTTTACTTATGGAATTATATAAGCGTGGTAATAGTCCTTCATCCCAATCATTTTTATAACTGATAAAGTTTGAAGATCTGAAGAGATTGGCTTCTTTTACACGTTAGTTTTTGATCATATTTCAGTCCTCTTTGTATATTTTCTTTCTTCAGCACACTTAAAACAGACAGGGATCTTAACATATTGAATTGCAATGGTCTATAGTTAACACGTGTTTTGCAGAACTTATATTGCCAATGTTCTGTAAGAAAAAAAATGAAATTTACACGATTTTGACATGGCCTTAGATCATCTTAAATCTTAAATTCTGAACTCTTCAAAGTCGTCTCTTTTATGAGAAAAACTCGTTTCTTCACAGGCGGCGTGATCTTTCGGACTTGGCCTAGCATTTTCTAGGTCAAGGGGCTTAGCAACAACAACATGAGAAAAACTTATAATTTGCGACATTTGCGAAATTTCGAATATTCATTGAGGTTCCTCAAAATGTGAAAATTTGGAATTTTATCATTTGACCTTTACCGATTTCTATATGATACTCTGCATACACGATTTTCAAATGTATATCTTAAACATATTTTCTGTATAATTCTCGTTATAAATTACTATTTTTGAGAGAAAAACTGAGAAATATGAATTACGAGATTACTAATAGCCACTATGATCATGTCAAATTTAATAAATGAGAAATTTGTGTATTTTCCCTTATATGTTGCAGTGATCAATATTGCAAACATTATGGATTGTAACTTAATATTTGGCTGTAGAATGTAAGTGCAAATGTGAAAATGTCATAACAAAAATGTTCTATAATTGATACAAAATATTTTATAGGGCAAAATAAACCTAATTAATAACTTCTTGTCTCATCACGCTTGCCTGACAGAAAATCGAAAAACCAACATTCTTGTAGTTTCTGATATACAGGGAAAGGTGGAAACAAGAAAAAACAGGCCTGGTCAGAAGGTGATCGTCTTAATCTTTAACCTTGTATGCTATTATTTTAACAGAACTTGGCTGGTTCCTTAATAAGCCTGAAACTTTTGACTGGAGTTAAAAATCGCCGAAGATTTCAAAATTGCGCCGCTTTTTGTCCTTTATCTGTGCTAATATGTTTATTAACTTTTAGGTTTATAATCAAAGTTATTATACGACAAAGTTGGTGCTGAAGTGTGTAAATAATTTTAAAGTCAAACAAATCAGACGATCACACGGATTTTCGAAAAAAAACTAGAATTGAAATGTCCAAAATTGGATGTGTAAATTGTGGATGAAACTCCTACCACTTCCGGAATGTGATGCTCAATCCATGTCAATATTCATCTAAACTCTAACAGCTGATTTTTCAGAAATATATATTTCAGGAAAATTTCTTGGCAAAAACCCATATGCAGTTATCTCATCCTAGCTTGCCACAATCAAATTGCAGCATAGGTGTTCCTCGTCCAAACAAATATTTAGTTTATTTCGCTTTGGAAGATTATCTAGGAAGAGAACTAAAAAATATTTTCATTATGTTCCGAAGGTATTTTATGTTTTTGAATAAACGTTACTTGCAAATAACATAATCTATTGACCGAACATGATTTCTTCAATTTATCCTAAATGGTAGAAAAAATAATATGTTCGATATCTCGAGAACAGCTCTTGATACCTTTTAACAGTGTCCAATGATTTCATATACAATGCCCGTACAAATAACCTACTTAGTTTGTAATAGTGGAAATATTTGTTATGGCTTTTTTTCGCATTTCAGATATAAAACTGCACATGTTAGCGTCTTGTACATGTTAAATATTATATCGGTATTTGTGAGTTAAGATTCAGCCATCTAACTCACCTAAGGACTTCTGAAAGTCTGGAAAATCAAAAACACGATCGACAATTAAAGATATGTCTCTTGGAAGCATAAGAGGTTTTCGCGTTTTGAAATTAGCGTATGCCTCATATCATGCAATAGAGTACAGTGACTGACGATCAAATGGGAAATAGTGTAAAAAGTAACTTAACCGAAATTGTAAATAAAACTAACATTATTTCAATGCTGATGCAAAAATAAATAAATAAATGATTTAAATAAGATAATCGCTTAGGATATACTTTGATTTTCTTCCTTAAATAAAGGAAATCAAAAACCTATACACTAAATGAGATATGACTCACGCCATGCTAGCCATAATACTCATTTACAGCATAAGGTGTGGCAGCACAGATAGGTGACGAAATAGAAGTAAACGTGGCAAACGTAATTAAATAATGAAAATATAGATGCGAAGTATGTGTAGAAATAAAATACACTGGCGGAAAATAAAATCCTGACGCCAAGATGAAATTAGTTTAGAAGAAGGAAATTTAGGTAAAGGAATTGTGTAGGTAACATATTTATTTGATTAAAGATAACATATTTATTTGATTGCCAGCATACAGACGTGCATGCATCGTGTCGTACAGGTGCCGTTTGTCAATTCGTGGGATGGAGTCCCATGCGTGTTGCACTTGGTCAGTCAAATCAGCAACGGTTAATGCTGGTTATGGATGATGCTGCATTTGTCTTTCAATTATGCCCCATACGTGCTCGATGGGAGAAAAATCTTGTGATCTCGCAGGCCAACAACATATCGACACTCTGTAGAGCACGTCGGGTTACAGCAGCGGTATGAAGACGAGTGTTATCCTGTTGGAAAACATCCTCTTAAATACTGCTATAAATGGCAGCACAACCGGTTTAGTCACCAGTCTGATGTACAAATTTGCTGTCAAAGTGCTTGGGATAAGTGCTCCTGCTGTCACATGGAAATGCCTCTCCAGACCATAACTCCTGGTGTAGGTCCAGTGTGTCTACGTCGCAGACAGCTTTGTTCCAAGCGCTCACCTAGCCTCCTTCTTACCAACACACACGACCATCACTGGCACCAAGACAGAAACGGCTCTCGTCTGATAATACAACAAATCAACACTCAGCCCTCCAATGAGGTCTAGTTTGACACCATTGACGTCGCAGATGGCAGTGATTCGAAGTTGGTGGTATGAACGCTACAGGCCATTTGGCTCGAAGCTGTCCCTAAAGTAATCCATTTCTTAAAGTTCGCTGTGCGACTCTGGGGCCAACAGAAGCTCGAATTTGCTGCTGCAGATGCAGTACGATTCGCCAGAGCCATGCGGCGAATACGACGGTCTTCCATCTCAATAGTGGCCCGAGTGCGGCTGGAATCCGGTCTTCTTGAGATAGTGCCTTCCCGTGACCACTGCTGCCAACAATCATGCACATTGGTTAAATCCTTGCCAAGTCTTTCTGCAATATCGCGGAAAGAAAATCGACCTTCTCGTAGCCTTATAGACGAGTTTCACGTTCGCGATTCCACTGGACAGCGGCCATGTTCTTTGTAACATCGGCCTATCTGTACTATTGAAGAATGGGAGATTAAGATAACACTTGCGCTATATAATAAAATGATAACGTTCATATTACTTGACAAATTTATTTCCGCATAATATATTACATGGAAACTTACAGAATCAAAATGTACTTTACTTGTGAAATAGATAAAAATAGAATAATTAGGAAAATTTAAGGTGATAAGAATATCAACACACCCAAACGAATATACATTTTTATAGATTTTCATTGTTAAACATCAAATAGTTAGCCTTATTATCTATTAAATAAATAATATGGACTGATTATTTGGCAAATTAGTTAGTTTATTCAATTATAATAAATATATTAAGATTTACACACTATTGCATTAAAATAAATTAAATAAATAAGCATCAAAAGTACCTTGACTTCTTGTTTTTTAGCCTGATTTGGAGTAACTGTAAAATATAGCGTTACATCAGACCATTTGAGGGATGGTATCAGAACAGGCGACCGAGAAAAACTTTGTATTTTAATAATATATGGATTGTTAGATAAACCAGTAATAATTAATTTTTCTTTGTACCTCTGTTGGGTTTCTAAAGGCAATTTCTCGACGTAATTATATAATTTCATATTGTAAACCTATCTATATTAAGAAAAAATCGCTACACTATGTTAACAACTAACACTTTAACATTGAAAGAATACAGTGATGGCGGACGGCGTCTACAAAGAGTATAGCGGTGAATATGACGTCGGTGCAACTCATCTATATTATACGGCCTTGTTCAAACTCACTAAGTTGCAGATACTGCCTTCTTCGTCTCCTTAAAGGCATGCTTGACTCAAACTTAGCTTACAACGTCCAATCCGGACGATAAATTACCCTCACGAAGTTTACATCACGTATTTAAAACAAACGTGATTTGCATGATCATAGTGGCGCTACTAACGCCACTCTTATTCGTCTAGCGCGAAATTTGAATACGCGTCATCTTTCATATGTGCAAAAACTCGCCACCCAAATTTCGTTTATCTAGCACAGTGTTCTTCAACCTTTGTCATCCTGCAGAACCCTTTTTTTGAGATATTTTTTTATGGAACCCTTCTTTTCAGTAGCACACCCAGATTTGATTTTAGGTTGGATGTGTCATATTACGTATTACATGTTATGAACAAGGTGCGTGCCTGCCTTTGTTAACAAAACTTTATATAAGATATAAATTTGCATTAATTCGAACAAGAAGTTAAATATTCCATATAAAGAATTTGTATTATACATGCATATGTCATATGAAATTGAAAACAAAGAAAAACAAAACAAAAGCAAAAATTAAAAAAATATTTAAAAAAATTAATGACTTTTTTGTGCTTGTTCATTACTGCACAATTTATCAATATCCGGGTATATCGGTGATAATAGGAGACGCATATCGTTTCCGGCATTAAGTCGATTTCTATACTTGGTTTTTGTGGACCGGCGCGGCGTAACGTCCTCTATAGTTGTGAACGCGGATTAACATTCGAATTGTATTATCGACTCGCGGAACCCCTAAAGCGTTTGAGTGGAACCCTAGGGTTCCGCGGAACACAGGTTGAAGAACACTGATCTAGCACAACTGTTTCTTGGTTTTGGGATTTTATTTTCCGCCAGTGTATATCCAGTAATCGTGTTATACCTTCTAAACATTGATTACCAGTAATTCCATATTAGAAATATATAAAAAATTACTTGATATGTAACGGAAAGTTTTTTCTGTGATTTATCAGATTCAATATTTAAAATGATATTTAATATGATATTAAACATTTAATATATCATGAGAAACTGGGAATATTAACATTTTATAAATGTTAATGTTTTTTGTGTTTCTCATGCTGTACTTCACCACACTGTACTCCACTCTCATTTTATCGGTGTTTTTTGTTCTACTTATTTTTTAACACACTAGATGGCCCCATCAGTTACTGTAGTTTAGTATTTTTGTAGCATGAAATGATAAAACAATCATTTGACATTATCATCCTCTGCGTTTATTCACAGTAAAGCATTGAAACCATACGTTTCCGCATCAATTTACTTCTTTTATTCTCTTATTTGTTTAACAGTTTATGCCGCGCGTCCTGTATTCATTGTTAAATACAATTTTAGGAGTTTGGTTGCGCTATTTATAAATATATTTCTAAACATATTTCAACTGATTATTTTCAGGTAAAATAATATTTTAACCAACAGAATCTTTCTAAATTGTAATACAGAAAATTCAAACGCATTTAAGTAACATTTTGACAGTCGACAATTTAAATTATTTAATTTGATTTAGCACAAACTCAAATTGACTCAAACTACATACCACGCAAAACATGACTGGATTCAAGACACAAATATTTAATTAATAAACATCTTCATAAGCACAAAACCCACCCAAAACTCGGAAGACACGCCCATTGCAGATAGCAGCATCCATGGACCGGTTCCACGCTTTATATGCACTCGTAATCATGAAATAACCTGTGGTAGCATAAAGTTTCCTTCGAGTCACAATTTCTGCGAACTTCCATGGGAACTGACAATTTCAATTCTTCCAAGTGGTCAGCATAAAACTCATCGTCATGCTGAAGAGCGCTTAATAGGCCCGAAACTGGACCCTCTATACTAATATCTGCAATGGAAATCGTAAAGCGCCGATAGCGGACGGTAGAGGTAGCTGGTAACCGGAACATATAAAAAAGCGAAGTGCGAATTATGTTTTTATAATTAATCATATTTTTATAAAATACTACATCTTTAAACATTTGAGGTAATTCTTTTAATACTACACTTTAAATTTGAACCAATCTAAATGGAAGTGGCATGCGCAGAAATACACATTTCCGAAATCAACAAGAATTAAAGGAGTTCTTTGAAGCAATATATATCTAATTTTGCTTACAGAAAATTCCGAGAGAAATATATAAAGAAATTTTAAATGTATGCAAATAACTCCCTTTATTATGGAGTATTTTTTTCCACCTGCCATTATTATAAAATATAATTTCCAGATGCGAGAGAAAGTTTTTTTTTTTTCAGCATTTAAAGGGAGGTTTTGTTGAAGTGGGTGTTATTCGTTTCCTCCAAATTGCATTCTTTGGAAATATAGAAAAACTCAAATTAAACCAAATTGAAGCTGTATTTTTATACAGCAATTAAATGTTTAAGTAATTGGACGGTAAAAAAGTGTCCAAATTTATCTAATTACGATATTTTCTATTTAAGAAGTTTTTAACTTAAAATTAAGAATTCACGTTGCCTTATCATATTTTGATGTTGTCTTGAACATGAAAAGAGTCTTTACTGGAAGAACTTCTGAGAATTAAAAGGGACAAACAAGGAAGATCAATCATGCATAGCGCATTGATTATGAAACACTTTCCAACTGCAATGCAATTTTATTTAAACAACTCTAAAATGCGATACATTCAGCGATATGATATTTAATATTACCACAATACTACAATAATTTATTATAATTAAAAACTTTATCGAAAACATATGAACTTTATTCAAATGACGTCATCGAAATATAAATCGACTGGCTCTCTTTATATAAAAGCAGCATTTCATACATTAACTTTTTTCCATACCTTTCATTCATCGCAATACTACAATAATTTATTTTATTTACAAATTTTAAACTATGAAAGTATAAGTAATTTAACTCTATGCTTAAAACTTCATTGAAAAAATTATCTACTTCTCTATGTAAAATCAATTAATGATACATTAAGCTATATTGCAGACTCTAGAGCTAAATAATTTTGCGTTAAAGAAAATCAGCAATTCTTATACAACTCATCCTACATCTTTTTGTGTTTACATTCTCCGTAAGCGGAAATTAGGCTTCATTGTAGAAATAATCAAAGTTTGATGATCATTTAAACTCAAATGTACTGTAATAGCGTTGTTTCATAATGTAGATGCATAGAATTTAAGCAAAAATAAAGCGGTTTTAGGACGGATACAACACTAAATGCAAATTAAAAATAACTTTAAAAATCACTATTTTGACACAAGATGGATGCCATATTTTATTTTGAAGTGGATCACATGATATTTTAATATAATATGGGTGTAATTATTATTTTATTTTTATTTAAAAAACTACCGAATATATTTTGCTGATATTTTTTATGAGATAATTTGAATAAGTCCTAAAAATTTCGAAGCAATTTATGAATTTTAAATTCGCTTAAAAAATGTTTGAAAAATTAGGTCCCATAGAGTTCAAGGTATTTCATTTTTTCAACCCGGGTTCAATCCAAAACTAATTAGTAGTTTGTATTAATTTATATTCCCTTAAGTCCCATAGACCGTCTGAACAACATACTCAGATTTGATTTTGATAAATTCATTTTTACGGCAGTTTTCGTACTAATGGACAGACAGACAGAATGATCAAAGTCGAAAACACTTTTCAACTATGTTGTAAAGTGTTAAAAATCAAACATGCAGTCATCCCTAGGACGTCAATATAGGGTTGCACGATAGCACCGTTGGTTCAGGATTTCCAGATTTGTCGATGTATCGTCAATTTGGCAAAATTTCAAATGTTCGAGAACATTCTCTATATAACAAATATTCTACGAGATACGACGTTCTTCTGGAAGTTTCTACTGAGTGTATATATAAAAGGAGGCATCACTCAGTTGGGGAGCAGTTGACGTGAGACTTGCTACATTGAATTGAGGAGTAAGCCAATGTTTTAAGAATAGTTTTCGCTTTTTTGTGATATAAGTGAAGTATTTAATTGCTGTTTTACTGAACCTGACAGTGTTTAGTGTTCTTTTAAGATAGTTTTCGAGTTGTCTGATGTATATTTTTCCTGTTCCTACTGTGCTTGTAAATAAATGTTAGTTACCCAGAAATTTGAGTTCATCCCTGTATGCTGAGTGTACAACCGTGATTCCAGTCGCAACAATAATTTCACTCCTGTAATCTCATTTTATATGTATGTTAGAGCAATGTATCCAGTTCCGCAGCATCAGAGCTCGTTGCAATAATATAATTTCGCAGTATCTTCTAAATTTCAGGATTGTACTCTTAGGGTACAAGGATCGGTCTCAAGATCTGGATATGTAGAGCTTTAATCGTAAACAACAACAATATTGTTACAGAAATCTAAAATACTCACGGCATGTTCCCTGTCCCTGAGGTGAAACGACGTTTACCGGCAACAAGTTCGAGTAGCATGAAATTGGTGACAAATTCAGGCACCTTTTCGAAAAATTTCGTGAAATATCCTCGACTTGGCAAATTCTGGAAATTTCTCGAATTTAGCTCATTGGTTACAAAATCCTTGAGGTACGTGTTTTTTTACCCCCAGAACTTCCAAAGAATTTATATCAGCTGAACATAACTCAATTGTTTTGGAGTTGTGAGACCATAAATTGTTCTCACATGAGACATTTTTATTTGATTATTTATGGTGTCCTTTAAGGAAAAAAAAGCTTGAGTCTGGCTGGCGCCGAACTTTACGACAACTTGAACTTTTAGGTCAAATGCTATAAATTTAGGTGTGCCAATCCACAGGGGCTGAGAGGGGCTGTGAAGTGATGCCATTGGGTTCAGAAGAACCAATGAGCGCCAAGGGGAAGAAGGGCGGAGCTACCCCCCCCCCCCCCGCCGAAGGAACCACAAGTCTAAAAGATATTTAAAAAAATGAGCGAAGTGAAAAGGAGCCTTGCAGACATGACTTAGGGGTTGCAGTTAGAGTACGAGTATTTACACTATCATGACTTAAGAGTAAGAGTTGTGAAAATCAGTCGAATCACGAGTATTACACAACCATGACCTAGGGCCAACGGCCGTACCGTGCTGAAAATACCGGTTCTCGTTAGATCACCGAAGTCAAGCAGCATCGGGCGCGGTTAGTACTTGGTGGGTGACCACCTCGGAACACCGCGTGCTGTTGGCCATCTCGGGTGCGGTATCCCCGTGGTTTGCGCGCTAGATTTGCACACTACCACAAATGCCGCCGTGTTCATGCGGAGTACGATCACGTTAAACATGTGGGTCCGTAAGTCCTTCCGAGAGGTTGGTGGTAGGGGAAGGAGGGTACGGTCCCTGTGGATGCCTCCCCCACTGGGTTCCGGTCTAAATTGGGTGGCACTTCCCGGCCGTCCATACAGTTACCTTACACCTTTCTGGTAGGTCGGACGGTCTGGGCCTCAACAACAACAACCATGACCTAGCAGTTGCTGATATGAAGTATCAGTCGAAGTGAGATATACGAGGAGGAGCCACACACCACAGAGTTATGGCAGTATAAGACTGATGCAAGCGAGATGATGAGCCCAAGACTAAACTGGAAGGTATGTGCTCAAAATATCACAGATTCTAGACACTATTGCAAATCTAATAATTCTGGTCGCAAATCTCCCCTTTCTAAAATAATTAAATGAAAATTGATAATAATTGAAAGTTGATATTGATGAAAATTGGTGTTATTGATAAATTGATATTGTTAATAAATTATATTGTTTAAGTTTAAATAGTCTAATCTTGTTATATTAATTAATAATGCTTTTCAGGACTTACACAAAAGGTAAAAATAATTGGAGGGTTTATTGCGGCACAACATCGAGCGATGTACGATTTAAATGTTAATTCCCACTAATGAGTTTTAACGGCTATGTCAACGATAAATAATATAATTAATAATATTTAAAGGTTAAACTAAAACTTGTTCTTCTATTTCTATTTTATATGCCACAGTAGTGATACGAATAAAGGTAAATTGTGAATGTTTTATTGTCTTGGGAACATAAGTTTGTGTTTAGTAAATGAGTTGAGTGTTGATTTACTATACTTGACATTTGTTTTATGATCTTGTAAGATAGATAGAGAGCGATAGATGTATATTGTTCTTGCTTACGCCTATTGGTGCTTGAAATGAAATAGTTAGCTATCCAAAAACCGAGACTTAACCTTGTATTTTGTGACTATATCTTCGAGTCCAAAAGATACTTTGCAACAATGTACGAACAATACATTTTCACCTGAGGACGGTGATAGCTAAGTGGTTATGGCAAAATCATCGAACAAGGAGGACCAAAGTTTGATCTGCGCCTCCTCCTAAAATGATCTCCGCATCTACGTGCAGTATAAACGCGATAAATTTGTAGTTTCGAAAATCCTTCAGATAGGTGATGAGTCTTTCTTTCTGGCAACAAAGACCTTATAACCAATCCGAAGGTATAAAGTATGGGTTTGAACGCTGTAGATCGTGCCACCCAATTTAGACCAGAACCCTGTCGAGGCAACATCCAAGGAGACCGTACCCTCCTTACCTCATCACTTTCAGACCAACATATTTAGCTTGCCCGTGTTCCGGGGGAACACGGTGACAGGCTGGACAGAGTTGGGAATTGAACTTGTACGGGTACTGGATCAGAAGGAGGAAGTTACAATCCCTGTTGTTGCTACATCCATTGGGTTTGGGTCTAAATTAGGTTGCTTAATAGCGTAATGTGGTGCACCGTGTAAACGTATCCTGACGAGACAAAAGGAAACCCGTCAGTCTCTAAATAGGCGACTGGTGTAAATATCATTTCCTAGCCACTGGAAAAAAAATTAACTATCAACAGTATCACATAACAACAGTTGCATGCAATAAAATAGAGAAAATTTACTCAACAAATTCGTCATTAGGAAAATTGTCTTCTCAAATTACATATATACTCACTGTTCATTTTTAATAGCATTACAGAACGTTGCTCTCTGAGCAATCATATTTATTGGTGATTTATATAAAAATGTTAATTTGCACCTTCGTGGAAAGACATAGTCAAATTGTGGAATTCGCGACAAATCCATTTAATCCTCGATGTTTCCCTCACACCGCCAAAAGTCACCAAGTTGGTAAAAATTTCGTTAAATTTGGTGACGAGGTTAATTGGCAAGACCTTCCCGTATTACTGTAAATGTCACTTTTCCATAAACATAAATTGAATCGAGTGAAAGTGATATCAGATAATAAATATATAGTTATATTTCCCAAATAACGTCGAAAATCTCACATGGTTAGAAAATAAAATTGCAAACAAAATTTATTCATTTATGAATAAATTTTTTCTTGTTTTGTAAAAATGTTTTCATAATTCTTAATGAAATCACATTTTCCTTCATCTGTTGCCAATAACAGAAACCTAATGATGGAGCCAACGATGCAGTACATGATACAGTACATGTAGTTTGTAAGCAAGAGATTTCAAAGTTTGAAATGCTTCTTTAACCTAATAAAAATAATTTCAATTCTACATCAAAACAAAAATTTAATGGATTTCTTAGAGTAGATCATAAATGTTAATTAGTGAGTGAAATAAATATTTGAAAGACGCGTTACAATGTGCTAATGAAAATAGAGTAGTGCTTAATTAAACAAAACATTACGAAACCAACTATTCACAAAATTCATTATTTTAATGTATCCGAATACTTTAAAATCACGTGTGTTTTTAATTAATCTAAATGAATTGTAAAGTGTCTAAATGTACTTAATGTCTGTTATCAAAAAATGTGATATAAGCTTTACGATATAATTTACACCAATATATCTTTTTAGAAAATGTGAGAAATTAGTTGCGAATTTCAAAGTTTATAATAATAACGACGGTTTTGTAATGTTCGATTACATTTTTTTTCTAAAATAATAAGTCTCAAAATCGAGTAAATTGCTTCCGCATTTTCAAGGAGTAATCTTACAATTCGGTTTATATTTCGATGCTAGATATGAGCAGAGGGCTTTGATCTCGGATATTTTAATGACGATATCAATGCACTTAAAACAAGAAAGATTAATCATGCGTAAAGCATTGATTCTGAGACACTTTCCATCTGAAATGCAATTTTATTTAAACATCACTAAAATGCGATACATTAAGAGGTGATATTTTTACTTTCCTTATATATATAGTTCAATGTATAAGGAAAGTATCGTGACGTGGTCGAAAATTCGAATTACTGTTTTCGAAGGAAGAGCAAGCTGTAAGCATCCCTCAACACGAATCAAACGTTTTTGAGGAATGAACGAACACGAATCAAACGTTCGAACATAACCGTCGTCGTTATTATAATGTATCTGTGTGTGCGTGTGAGTATTAGTGAGTCTGTGTTGACGATATTTCACGAAAGATTAGAGCGATTCGAATGAAATTTGGTACAAAATTTACAAACCGTGAATACTGGAAGCCTATTTTTAAACACAATCGAATATTCGGAGGGCTTTGATCTCTAAATGTTCGAGTGAAATTTTGAAAAAAAATCATCAAAAAATTAAAACCTTTAATAAAGTTATGCAAATAGTCATTTCGTATGCATTTTCATTAGAAAACGATTGGCACAAACTTTAAAACGCTAGCATGAACCGTTATCGTGATATTGCATTCTTTTCAAATAAATGTATCAAAAAATCACATAAAATAAATAAATTACTAACTATTGTGAAATATGTTAACTTTTCATATTTAATATCATGCGATAAATTTGTGACATCATTCTCGTGGATCTAGCTCTTTCCATTCATGAGAAAAGATAGTTTGGGTAATACTTTTTCCAACGTTTTGGAAAATATTGGCGACGAATTTGGCGTAATATCACCAACTTGGCGAATTTTTCAAAATATTACCAAATTAACAAAAATGTCGCAAAATGGATAAACATGACGCTAAATCAATGAAAACGACCGCTAATTGGAGGAAATTTAATATCTTGGTAAGAATCTAAGCGTACTATAAAAATAACCTATTTTTTCGTCCATAGCTTTTGGATAAAATTTTGGTCACGAATTTTTCAGAATACCTCCAACTTACCGACCTTTTAAATGTTGCCAAATTGATGGGCATGTCACCCAATTGATGAATATTTGCCAAATTAATAAAACGAACGCTGAATCAATGAAATGGCCACTAATTGATGAAAGTTCAATATTGTGGAAAGAACATAAGAATAGACTATAAGAATAACCCATTTCTTCGTCTCTCAGTCGCTAACGCTTGGCGTGAAATTTAGCGAAGATGACTACTTTTTAAATGTTGCCAAACTAACAAAAATATCGCGAAATTGATGAAAAGGACTTCAAATGAGAAGTAATGTTTCAAAAATTTTCATTTTTGTCATATGACGGGCATACATTTTAGTATATGTTGTTTACAAATGCTGGTAGTTTGGCCGCTAGGTCATTAGACAGAGAGATCTCCATTATTTCTCAAAGATTGAATTAAAAGTCCCACCCAAATGGTTTCCAGACATAGACTGTCTTAAGTCACGTAAAATACAATCCAGAGAAGCAGCAATTCCAATTCGATGGAGATGCGCCCTAAGACAGTCATGACCAGTAAGAAGTCCAAACCCGTCAACTGCTTCTCGTCGAGGAACCTCTGGAATGAAAGATATGTTCTTGCTGAGGACGCTAAATGACTTTCCCTTAGATTACTCCATAGATTCTGCCTCGATTTCTTTATTGTGCAGCATTTTAATGCACAATTGTACTGAATGAAAATCACAGGCTTTTAGATTATCTTCTCTACCATAGTACCCTATTCGGGAAAAAAATACCGCTAATTTATTTCCTGGTACTTTGCAATATGCAGGCACGCTCTGTAAAGTGATTGAGATGTTTGGTCTTTTAAAATCGCCCTAATCTCTCAAATCCGTGTACCATTGTTTTTTTGGTTGCCAGAAATTGCCTGGAGAGTCAGAGGGGATAAATGCTTATCCGCCTCTGGGTCTCCGATTGCCAAATTTCGTAGCTCTGTGACGCGCGATCGCTGAGCCTATAGTGTATAAGACACGCAGACAGACACACAAACAGATAGACATTGCCTTTTATTATATAAATTGTGATAATTTTAAAAACATTCCCGCAGAATGTATGAGAATTTTTCAGTATTGTGATGAATGAAAGAAATGGAAAAAAGTTTATAAATGAAATGCTGCTTTTATAGAGAGAGCCAGGTGATTTAAATTTCGATGACGTCATTTGAATAATGTTCAATGTATTTTAAAGTTTACGCTTTCAATGTAGTATTATTATAATTTCAAAAATATTACCGAGGAATATATCGCATTTTAGAGATGTTTAAATAAAATTTTATTGCAGTTGGAAAGTGTTTCAAAATCAATGCTTTATACATGATTGATCTTTCTTGTTTATTTTGCAATGAGTCTGTGATCTCTTCATATAATATTGATGTAATTATTATTTCAATTTTTATTTTAAAAACTACTGAATATATTTTGCTGAATTTGTTTTATTTATTTTATGGGATAATTTTAATATTTCCTAAAACTTTCGGAGCAATTCGTGAATTTTAACTCTTTATTTACTTATTTATTTATTTTTTTAAAAATTGAGGTCCCTTAGGGTTCAATATGTTTTATTTCTGCACACCGAGTTAAGTCCAAAACAAATTGCATTGTTCTTTTATATTCCCATATGTTCCACAGACCGTCTGAAGACCATACTAAAATTTCATTACAGTAAAGTCATTTTTACGGCAGTTATCGTGTGAACGGACAGACATAATGAACAAAGTCGTAAACATTTTACAATTATGTTGGAAAGTGTTAAAAAATGTCCATGTTTAATTACGGAAATAATTCCAAAAAAGCTTCACATTTATTCAAGCCACAATTATTCATGCTTGATATTAAACAAAACCAAGGCCGTTGAATATACTCTTTAAGTCCAGATCTATCAAAGCCAGAACTATCAATTGAGTACAAAAACAAGGTCTTTG
Organism: Amaurobius ferox; assembly: GCA_951213105.1. Lineage (NCBI taxonomy): Eukaryota > Metazoa > Arthropoda > Arachnida > Araneae > Amaurobiidae > Amaurobius > Amaurobius ferox. The sequence goes on from OX578139.1 coordinate 73,396,561, forward strand.
TTTCGAAAACCGCATGTTGTGCAATACACATAAAGTGATTAACTCACATTGGAACCGCCAGGAGTCGCCAACTTGGCGGTAAACTTGGCAGATAGGAAATTATTTATGATGGATCATATATGACAAATGTAATCGACATGTATTGTATTTACCCTTCGGGATGGTTGACGCATCATCTCTGCCCGTCCCTAGTTATCCCACGCCATCAAGCTTGGGCTCTTTACCAAAAATTATATATTATGAGGATAACAAAAATATAGAGGTGAAGTAATTGACGTTAATAAAGTGAAGATGTGTTTTAGTGTGCGGTGATAGATCCTGCTTAGATAGAACTATTTAATACATTACAATGATGCTATAGGTTACCCTACTGATAATGCCAATCATTAAGATGATGCTAAAAACTCGACTAAAGATTGGATTAAAAAGTTTCGACTATTCTCTATTCTGATAATAATATGATTAATAACAAAGAAACTGAGAGAATTATCAAGAGGTAAGGCAATGACCAATATCACCGAACATTAGTTCGCATATTCTATTCTTGCTCAATTACATTACGAGGTTGAGTATTTATGCTAAAGGAATTTATGAAATCGGGTTTTAATTTGGACGTTGCTTTCGGATTTCGAAAGTTTTGAGAATTGATTTCACCCTCGATCCTATATTGCTGTACCGCAATACATATCTTTTTGGTTTAATAATAAACAAATTGAAATGAAAATGAGTATTTTCTAAACTTCCCTTAATTGCAAAATTTACTTTGCAGCTCAGGTTAATGTTCCGAAAGTTTTGAGAATTGATTTCACCCTCTATCCTATATTGCTGTACCGCAATACATATCTTTTTAGTTTATTTATAAACAAATTGAAATGAAAATGAGTATTTTCTAAACTTCCCTTAATTGCAAAATTTACTTTGCAGCTCAGGTTAAAGTTCCGAAAGTTTTGAGAATTTTTTTTCACCCTCTATCCTATATTGCTGCACCGCAATACATATCTTTTTTTGTTTAATAATAAACAAATTGAAATGGAAATGAGTATTTTCTAAACTTCCCTTAACTGCAAAATTTACTTTGCAGCTCAGGTTAATGTTCCGAAATTTTTGAGAATTGATTTCACCCTCTATCCTATATTGCTGTACCGCAATACATATCTCTTTTTGTTTATTAATAAACAAATTGAAATGAAAATGAGTATTTTCTAAACTTCCCTTAATTGCAAAATTTACTTTGCAGCTCAGGTTAATGTTCCGAAAGTTTTGAGAATTGATTTCACCCTCTATCCTATATTGCTGCACCGCAATACATATTTTTTTTTGTTTATTAATAAACAAATTGAAATGAAAATGAGTATTTTCTAAACTTCCCTTAATTGCAAAATTTACTTTACAGCTCAGGTTAATGTTCCGAAAGTTTTGAGAATTGATTTCACACTCTATCCCATATTGCTGTACCGCAATACATATCTTTTTTGTTTAATAATAAACAAATTGAAATGAAAATGAGTATTTTCTAAACTTCCCTTAATTGCAAAATTTACTTTACAGCTCAGGTTAATGTTCCGAAAGTTTTGAGAATTGATTTCACCCTCTATCCTATATTGCTGCAATGCAATACATATCTTTTTTGTTTAATAATAAACAAATTGAAAGGAAAATGAGTATTTTCTAAACTTCCCTTAATTGCAAAATTTACTTTGCAGCTCAGGTTAAAGTTCCGAAAGTTTTGAGAATTTTTTTCACCCTCTATCCTATATTGCTGCACCGCAATACATATCTTTTTTTGTTTAATAATAAACAAATGGAAATGAAAATTAGTATTTTCTAAACTTCCCTTAATTGAAAAATTTACTTTGCAGCTCAGGTTAATGTTCCGAAAGTTTTGAGAATTGATTTCACCCTCTATCCTATATTGCTGTACCGCAATACATATCTTTTTGGTTTATTAATAAACAAATTGAAATGAAAATGAGTATTTTCTAAACTTCCCTTAATTGCAAAATTTACTTTGCAGCTCAGGTTAATGTTGCGAAAGTTTTGAGAATTGATTTCACCCTCTATCCTATATTGCTGCACCGTAATACATATCTTTTTTTGTTTAATAATAAACAAATTGAAATGAAAATGAGTATTTTCTAAACTTCCCTTAATTGCAAAATTTACTTTGCAGCTCAGGTTGATGTTCCGATGATACGCAATTGGTGTGTTATTATAAAATACAAAAATGCAATGCCTAAGCAATGCCAACAAAAAGTTCGTTAAGTTTAAACTGATTAATGTATCAGCACTATTTAATTGTTTTTTTCCGATCTGAATAAATTTAATCAATTCAGTGTTACATACAACAACGGAATTAATTCTGCAATTAAAAAGAAACTATTTAATTTAAGTATATAATATATTCCTCAACTTATTCCGACAGATAATTACTACTTCCCACACCTAAACAGAAATTACGTATGTGAGAATATACTAAAAATATATTTCAAAGTAACTTTCTAACGTTTTGTCTTATTGCAAAAAATAAAAAAACATTCCTATACATTTTTCAATGCACTTCAAAAGGATTTTTTTTATTATAAGTGCAGTTTCAAATATTCCTCCTAATAGAGTAAATAATAAGAAATGTTTTTATTATAAGAACAGTTTCAAATATTCCTCCAAATAGAGTAAATAATAAGAAATGTTGTAATATTGTCTGTAAAACTTGTGTGTAATAAGTGAAAATTTTCCTTTTTCGATCATATGTGAAAATAAATGCAATGATACTGACATTACAGATATTACAGGAAATAAATTTATTGCAAAACCCATAGACAAAATTTCAAAGTGAACATTTTTAAAGTCATTTATTAGTACTTTAAATGAATGTATGCACATCGTTTCTAAAAATAAGTAATTTTAATATATTCTTCGATAATGGCAGTAAATAATAAGTGAAGTGTCTACATGAGTTCAAATGTTGAAACAAATGTGTTCAACAGATGACTTTCACAATTTTGATTTTGTAAGAAAATAAAAAAAAATATATGGAGTGTTAATCTAAATTTCACATACATTCATATTTCATATTATTGAACATATTTCTATCATATTAAACATTATTAGCGTTAATTACCAATTTGTTCTTTTAAATATTTTGTAAAGGTAAAAGTATATATCCATATTAATTACCCTTTACACACACACACACACACACACACACACACATATATATATATATATATATATATATATATATATATATATATATATATATATATATATATATATATATATATATATATATATATATATATATATATATATATATAATATATATATATATATATTTATATATATATATATATATATATATATATACATATATATATATATAAATATTTATACATATATAAATATATACACACACACACATACACACACACATATATATATTTATATAACCACACTAAAAACCCATCGACTTATACTAAATGCTGATTCAAATAAACAAGTGAAATCACATAAAATTCGATTCATTCTTTTGATAGATATAAAAATCCTTGAGGGTGAAAGCGCTTTTCCGTATATCTCGAAAATGACTGTCTTTTAAACACGTAATATGTAATTGATAAGCAATGTAGGCTATTTGATAAAACTAAGCCTAAGTATTTCTTTTACTATTGAGTTTTTGATCAGAACTAGCAAATTTCTGAACAACAGTGCATGTAAGCGTTATCTTTGAAACATATCATATTAGTAACTTATAAGTGATTAGAAAATGTGCCCAGCGTTGCTCAGAATTTAAGAAGAGATGTCGTTGCGTAGCCGTGTATGCAAGCACGCAACATTTTGTTGTTGTTATAAACTGAGTATTGTTAAAACATTCTTTGTGTTGCGACAAATCACAACACTGATTTATTACTTATTCAAAATTAATACTTTTTATAAACTTTAAATATTTTTATTTTAATTATTTTAATTTTTACTTTAATTATTCTAAATTACCTTACCCAAAATTGGTTTTATTTTTTTTTTAATTTCATTAATAAGTCATTTTGTTCCATTCTCTAATTTTAGTTATAAGTGCACAGTAATTCAATTTCACGTTTTTCCTTTTCGTCTGGTCGTGAATGTTTCTCATGAGTCTCACAGTATGCCCTACCGGAAGTTGCACAACTTTTCTTACCGTTGGGAGGAGTATCTTGTTGGATCACTTGATCTGACTCTTCCCTCCTTTCGTGCTTCGACATTTGAACCTGTTTAAAATAAAAGATTGGGAGGGTATTTTCTTGCGATGACTCATTCTTCTTCTGAAAATTTGTGAAGTGTGAAAGTGTGAAGATTAGGTGGTGGTGGTGGTGTGTGGGGGGGGGGGTGCTTCGGCAGCCCTTGCTCTAGCCACTTTTTCGATTTTGTGCATATATACTTCTATATCTACGTAATCTGAATTAATCAAATTATATTGACTTTGGTAATTAATGCAAAAATGCTACAAATAAAATGTGGGTGATAGAGTCAAAACAGAAACCTGTATTTGGTAATAATTTATGATTACTAGAATTTTTTAATCGCAAGTGTTACGGATGTCCTTGCTGCATCAGCGTTTTGATTGTAAATAATACTGTTTGCGATATGAAGGTATCAACTAGTGATCCTGTAAAATAATGCACTAGCTGTATGTAATGATCTCTCTGGAATATAAAAATTTACCAATTTTGATGAAATAATTCTGCCATCTATTCGAACATATTCTGAATTGAATGCATAGAATATTTTCTGCATAATGACTAAATTTTCTGCCTGTTGCTTTTATTTTTGTTTTTGAAGATAACTGCAATTCACATCCAAGCAGAATAATATGGCTCTATCTTTTTAATAAAGATATTTGAATAAAATATTTTATGCTTACTTGAATATACAAAAGTGAAAATGAAAACTGTGTATGACCGCGATCACTCCTGTGTGCTGCTCGCACATATAGAATTTGTTTTTACAGTAGTGAAACCCTTCACATGACAAAAAATCTGATGTGGGCAGCACATGAATTTTCTTATATAATGCTATAAATTTACTACTTTTACAGTAAAAAAATAAGTTATTCTTATAGTAGATACTTATATTCTTTCCAAGATACTGAATTTTTCTCAATTAGTCGTCATTTGCATTGATTTATGCCATTTGTATCCATTTGGCGAGAATTTCCTTAATTTGGCAACATTTAAAAATGTCGCAAAGCAGGCGAAGTCCGCCAAATTCGTCGCCAAAATCTCGCCAATCGGAGAAATAAGTTATACTTATAACAGATAAATGACTATTGCGTTCTTATTAAAAAGTATTAGTCAAAGTATCTTTTCTCATGAATGGAAAGAGCTAGATCCACGCCAATGATGTCACCAAATGAATCACATGATATTATATATGAAACGTGAACACGTTTCTCAAAAGTTAATATATTTTTTTTAATTTATGGGGTCTTTTGATAAATTTATTTGAAAATGTGCATTATCTCAAGAACGGTGCGAGCTAGCGTTCTAAAGTTTATGTCAATCGCTTTCTAAGGAAAAATTACATATGAAACATCTATTTGCGTAACTATATTAAAGGTTTTAATTTTTTGAAGATGTTTTAAAAATTTCACTCGAAAATTTAAGGGGGTTCTGAACACTTGATTGCGTTTAAAAACAATAGGCTTTCAGTATTCACAGATTGTGATTTTTTTACCAAATTTCATTTGAATCGCTCCATTTGTTCGTGAGATATCGTCTCCACAGACTCACTGACACACACACACACACACACACACGCACACACGCACACAGCCATCACCTCAAAAATGCTTGGTTCGTGATCAGCGATGCTTGAAACGTGCTCTCCTGTCGAAAACTCGAATTCGAATATTCTACCCTGTCACAATACTTTCCTTATACATTATGTATATAAGGGAAGTAAGAATCTCCAATAGATCTATTCGTTAAACTTTCAATAAAAATACTGACTTCAAAAGAAGTGTATATACTTTACAGTGTCTGCGTTTCTTCAGATGGTTATTTACGTAATGCAGTAAAAAAATTATCTAATCAATGATGAACAAATTCAAGTGAAAAGATTCTAAAAGAAAAAAAAAATATGGAACATTACAAAAAAAATTCCTTTTTTATTATATCATTGAATTTTAGGTGCAGGATACAGGTATGATTTCAAAATTGTAAAGTTTTCATGTATTAAAATAATTTGTTACTTTCCTTACATACATAATGTATAAGGAAAGTATTGTGACGGGGTCGAAAATTCGAATTCGAGTTTTCGACGGAAGAGCACGTTTCAAGCATCCCTGATCACGAATCAAATGTTTTTGAAGTGATGTCTGTGTGTGTGTGTGCGAAAGTTTGTGTGTGTGTGTGTGTGTGTGTGTGTGTGTGTGTGTCAGTGAGTCTTTGGAGACGATAACTGACGAACGAATGGACCGATTCGAACAAAATTTAGTACAAAATTCACAATCCATAAACACTGGAAGCTTCTTGTTTTAATATACAATCGAATGTTCAGAACCCCCCTAAATTTTCGAATGAAATTTTGAAAAAATCGTCAAAAAATTAAAACCGCTAATAAAGTTACGTAAATAGACATTTCTTATGCAATTTTTCATTAGAAAACGATTGACATAAATTTTAGAACGCCAATATGAACTGTTCTCGAGATATTGTACATTTTTCAAAAAAATTTTCAAAAAGACATATAAAATTAAAAAATATATATATCCTATTGAGATACATGTTCACTTTTCATATGTAATACCATGCGATAATTTGGGTGACATCATTCTCGTGGATCTAGCTCGTTCCATTCATGAAAAAAGATACTTTAAGTAATACTTTTGTATTTGAACGCCAATAGTTATTTATCTGCTGTACGAATAACTTATTTCTCCGTCCATAAGGCTTGGCGAGATTTTGTCGACGAATTTGGCGGAATATCGCCAACTTGGCAAATTTTTGAAATGTTGCCAAATTAACGAAAATCTCGCCAAATGGATAAAAATGACGCTATGTCAATGAAAATGACAACTAATTTTCGAAAATTCAATATCTTGGAAATAATATTAATATCTACTATAAGGAAAACCTATTTTTTTACTGTAAAAGTAGTAAATTCATTACATTATATAAGGAAATTCATGTGTTGCCCACAGCAGATTTTTTTAAACTGTAAAAGTAGTAAATTCATTGCATTATATAAGGAAAGTCATGTGTTGCCCACATCAGATTTTTTATTTGTAATTTTAAGGCGCCCATATGCAAAATGGTTATATAAAGTAATTTTAAGTTCATACGCTTTGTATTTTATATTCTAAGTTTTATTTCCCCACTATGCGATCCGAATTCATTAAGTATTTAACATTTTAATTTAATTCTATTTTTCGTAATTACATGGGGATGATCGATCAAATCAGGAGTTGTTATATAGCTGCTTATGTAAACATTTATCAATTAATTAAGTCTGCCTTAAGCAGTTGTATTGCAACACCTTGTTTTCACAAATTCTCTATGAATTTCATTGTAGTTTTTGTCAGACATTTGAATCTTAAATTTCACTGAATTCCTTTTGATTACAATTACACAGAAAATCATAGCGAATTCTCGGAAACCAAAAAACGATTTAACTGGTTTCGCTCATAATAAGAAAAGAAATACTGCACCGATGGTGTTAAGTTGGAAATTTTGTGAGAATTCCTCGCTTGCTAATATCTCGGGACTTTGCATAAAAGCAAAATATAGATATTTCGTAAAACCACGAAATTCGTCTATTAATAGTTTGAATTCTGTTTAATGTTCTGTTCTATCGTATGAACTCTGTTCAATCGTATGGATTCTGTTCAATGCACTTGTCTACCGCATGGATTCTGTTCAATGTTCTGTTCAGTCGTATGGAATCTGTTCAACGCTCTGTTCAATCGTATGGATTCTTTTAAACGTTCTGTTCAATCGTATGGATTCTTTTAAACGTTCTGTTCAATCCTATTGATTCTGTTAAATGCTCTGTTCAATTGTATGGATTCTGCTCGGTATTAATAAAGGAACTCTGAGATAATATTTTCTGTCGCATAGGAATCGAGTTATGTGAAAATCGTGCTGATACTTAATAACTGAAAAATTAATTAGAATTAAAAATAAATCTAGATTTTAAATTAATGGTAACAATAAGAAAGGGCAATGAACTAGTTAAGAGTTTATCCTGGTTTACACCAATACTTCAGTTATAGATTACTTTTATGATCTGACAGTATATTAGTTACAGGATCTATATGATAAATCTTTATATGACAAAATAGGAAATCTAATGCGACAACTTTTAAAAACTATTGAGATATAAAAGAAGAGTATAAAGCCATTCTCCAAAATACATCCATGGAATCTATAACTAAAACACAATAAGAGTATTTTCGAAGAATTCTCCAAAGAATTTTACAATCCTGTCATTCCGAAATGCACTTCAGGAGAGCCATCAAAGATTCCAGCTTTATTTTGGTATCGAGTAAAAGAAAAAAAATGAAGTGCAATAAAAGAAATATTTGTCAAAATGCAACTGTAATCATGTACTTACTATAAAAAACAATAAAAACGGAACTACATATACGTTTTCGTCACGATTTGGATTGTTATAAAAAAATGTGTAAAATTCCGAATTTCGTTTTCGATTATTGGATATATACATCTGAGAATCCCTAGCAGAAAACATTCAATTATCGATTTATATATAGGCTTTGAAGAAGATGGTGTTGTATAATTTGGGATAGTTTAACTACATGAATCCCTCTTCCAGTGCATTAATCATAATCGCTGGGCTAGTTTTAAAGAGCCTTGCTGTCCTATCCTGGAATCGAACCCTTTATCTCCGACTGCTTAGTTACATCTTTATAAAAATCAGCAGTAGCTAAATGCATAATTGGTCTGCTAGGTAGAAAAATTACTAAATGCTACAATTTTGTAAAATTCTATGGTAACTGACATAATTAGAACCATGAAACAAACTTACATCACATTATAAAAGTATGAAATTGAAATGTATGATACAAAATATATACAAAATATACAATCAGTTGCCCTGTTGGGTGGATAAACTCAGGTGCCCTGCAGAATGAAGAAAATCAGATGCATTGTTTTACGAAGAAACTCGGACAGCCTGAAAGATGAAGAAACTCAGGTAGTCTGCAAGATGAAGAAACTCAGTCAGTCTGCAAGATGAAGAGACTCAGATCGTTTGAATGATGAAGAAACTCAGTTAGTCTGCAAGATGTAGAAACTCAGATAGCCTGCAAGATGAAGAAACTCAGTTAGTCAGACGGATGAAGAAACTGAGATAGTCTGCAAGATGAAGAAACTCGGTTAGTCTGCAAGATGAAGAAACTCGGTTAGTCTGAAAGATGCAGAAACTAAATTAGTCTACATATTGAAGAAATCCAGATAATCTATAGCAAAGAAAAATTCAAATTCCTGATATGGTAGATAAACACAGATGTTCAATAGGATGAAGAAACTCATATATCCTTTGGAGCTGAAGAAACTGAAGCGATCCATGGGATGAAAAAAACTAAAAAGCCTTTCAAGGCGAGAAAACTCACTGAAGGAAATGAAATGAACTGTACGATAAAAAATACATCAATAGATATGAAGATATATGGATTCGTTGAACGATGAATCAACTCAAATGACTTTCAGAATGAAGAAATACAAATACCCCATAGAATGGGGAAATTCCCCGTAGGCTGAAGAATGACTTGTATTCTGAAGAAAACTCACTCAGATTTCCTGCAAGATGGAGGAATTCAGATGTGCTGTAGGATGTTTTTATAGTAAATTAGGTTTTCAGAATTTGGCTCTTCAAAAAATCGCACTGAATGGTAATATAATGTCGTTTCTGTTAATTGTATTTATTTACTTTTCTTTGCATTTCTAAAAATCTCTCGATATCTCGTAGATTATTCGTTATTTCGAGGTGGTTCTCGAGCATTCGAAAAGTCCCGAACCTTCGAAAAATTGGCGATAAATTACCAAATACGACAACCTGTCTGAAACTCAGCTAATGACAACTCTAGATTCAAGTCAGACAAAATGTTGCTTATATGGGTGTTTTATCCGTCTCGTTTTGAAAAGAGACTCCAGTGAGAGCATTTCACACGTTCGTACTAATGCGATGAATAAACTTACCCCAATTACATGTAATTAATTCCATTTGTTTTCAGGAGAGGTTTCAGAATTGACCCTATAAGTACTGTGTACAATTAGGTAAACTATTGGGTATGAAATATAACAAAGATAAATTATTTATAACCCCGAGTAATAGGTTATAGATTTTTGTTGTTATTATAGTTTTTTAAATTTTTAAATTGGAAATAATAATTTGAACACCTTAAAACATTTTTTGGTCACTTCTTTACTTTCCCTATCTAAAATAAAATAATGTCTAGAGAAAGTATTGTGACGGAATAGAAAAAAATCCAGCTCCAGTTTTCGACAGAAGAGCACGTTTCATGCATTCCCGAACTTCAATTGATCGTTTTTAATGTGAAGACTGTGTGTGTGCATGTATGTATATATTTGTGTGTATGTGCGTTTATGTGTTGTGTGTCTGGAAACAAAATGTCACGAACGAATAGAGCGTTTTCTTGTGCCATATGAAATTTTGTACAAAAATTACAATCAGTGAATCCGTGGTAAACTATCGATTTTGAACGATATCGATTACTCGGAAAATTCCTCTAAATTTCCGAAAGAAATATTAAAAAAATAATAAAGAAATCAAAACTTTTAATAATGTCATGTAACTAATTGTTTCTTATGTAATTTTTCATTAGAAAACAATTGACATAGATTTTAGAATGATAACATGAACAGTTTTCGATATATTGCAATTTTCCATATAAATTTATCGAAAAAAGACATAAAATTAAAAAAAGTATTACCTATACTGAAATATGTTCACTTTTTATTAGTAATATTATGCGATACATTTGTTAACGTAATTTTCGTACATCATATCTAGTTCATTCCATTTCAGGGAGAAGATACATTGTTCAATAGTTTTGTATTTTGACGCCTAACAGATCGCCAACAGTCACTTATATCTCGCATATAGGAAATGTTTTTTTCTCCGTTTTTCTGTACAGCTTGGTCCTAAATTCTGCGAACTTAGAGAATAATTTAGCGAAATATATCCTACATCTTAGCGATATTTCGCGCCAGATTGACTAAGATATGGATACAAATGGAAACAATTGACTCTAAGTTAGCTAAAATGACTCCAAATTCATAAATTTATTATCAAAATATTTAAACGTATGGACTATATTGCCTATTGCAGAGGCAATCAATGTGGATAATTGCTAATTTAGAATTGCGTGAAATATAAGTACTTTGAAAGAGTGTTACATGTTGTCACCCGGAAGAACGCCAAATGTGCAATTCAACATTAAAAATATTATGCCGTATATCTTATACATAATTTTTTTCAAGGTGAATTCAATGTAAATTCATAGCATAACATAGGGAAACTTCTGTGCTGCCAACATCATATTTTTATTCTTGTAGCAACGTTTTCTGTGTCACTGTCAACTTGCCCCTGGTTTTGGGCGAATTGATACATTTATACTTGGCTCACTAAAATATATTTCATACATTTCTGATTCTAGTCTCCTAAATTTAACTGTCGCAAACAAAAGAGGAAGATAAGAAGTACATTTTGATATATTTCAATTTTCAAAATATCAAATGGACCTCTATTCTTCTATAAGTACTCGAATATTCTTCTATAAGTAAATAAAATAAAATGTATCAATTTGTCCCTGTTTCTCCTATGTCGGGCAATTCATAATCCCTGTGTTTATTTCCCGGGAAATGTGTTTTTAATTAAAACTCAGTCTAATTTTTTTTACACTTAATTTAGAATGTTAAATTAAAAGTACGTGGAAAAGCTGATTTTTTTTATTTAAGAAATTTAAAGTACTTTAGTTACCTGCAGTCGCTCACACTGGAAAATGCATTAGCGTCATTCGCTCTAAATGAATTTCGTAGTAATATCCTATTTATTTTATTTGGTTGTTTCATTTCTCTCAAATGCAATTAAGTGCACTTTAGGAGGAAATGTATTTGGAAAGTTTCCATATAGGGCTCTGAGGAATATCAAGTTACTTTTGGGATGGAACATAAACGACCACTACGCAATTTAGAGAACAAAATTGACTTAAAAAGTATTATCGTCCAGCATCCTATAGATTATATCCAGTATTATATTTAAGTATCAACAACTATATTTACAGTTATATATTTTCACTATTGCTTATGATTTTAACACAAGGGAGATTTTTTTTCTAGAAATGTTTCAATCTATATAAATAAAATTGAAAATCTGTCTGTCTGTCTGTCTGTCTGTCTGTCTGTCTGTCTGTCTGTCTGTCTGTCTGTTTGTCCCATCATCACGGGAGAACGGCTGAACCGAATTTAATGAAATTTTGTGGGTGGCCTTGAAATAGCCCCCCATAAATTTTGCCCAAGTTTCAAGTTTCTAAGACCAGGGGTTGTCGAGATATTAATGAAAAACGGAACTTTTTTTATAGGAGTTCTACTCTCCAACTCCGTGGTTTATCCAAACGGAAAGGATAAAAATCGTTTGTTTAAAGCGTCAAAGGGAATTAAAACTTTATTTTTGTGTTTGATGCAGGATTTTTGCATTAAATAGTCACTATCTGAAAGCATGAATTGTTTGAAACATGAATTTAAATGGAAAAATCTACCTCCATGTATTTCACAAACTTTTACTCAACGATTAGAAGTATAAAGAAATTAAAATGGTTATTTAATTTCGCATTTTATGAGGAAGATTCTATCTTATATCATGTTGCACGGCACAGGAATGGAATTAAATGTGTTTGTTAATTATTATTATTATTTTTTCTATTTGTATAATAAATAAATGGATGTAAAAATATATTTTATAAATGAACGGTTTGATTGTTCTTTTAATTATATATATTGCGGACAGCGGACATTACTTTTATTTATTTTAGCAAAGAGGTTTCAAGCTCATATATTGTGTTTAGCTAATAAACTCATAATAAATGAACGGTTTGATTGTTCTTTTAATAATATATATTGCGAACTGCGTACATCACACTTTTATTTATTTTAGCAAAGAGGTTTCAAAGCTCATATATTGTGGTTAGCTAATAAACTCATATATTGTGTTTACCCAATAAATTCATTTAGCCGATTGTTGAAGCAGAAAAAGAGTAGAACGGATGTATGTATCTTCTAATACAATTTTAGTGTTTTCATTTAGTATATATACAGACGGGATATGGATATTTTATTCTTCAGATCTGTAAATTTAGAGCTACGAATTTAGCGGAATATCTCTAAATAACTTGGTAACTTTTCTTAAACTTTACCAAATTAGAGGAAATATCTCCAAATTGATAAAAATGACCCAAATCAATGAAATTAAATTTGTTTTTTTAGAATAGAGTACTGAAATGATGTTTCTGTAGCATTTGTCGGTCAGTCCATCCATCCTACTTAGTAACGCATTTAACTAATTTTTTTAATATCACTAAATTGATAAAAATATTTGTAAATCCATAAAAATATTATGGAGACGAAAATGTCGCAAAACCTTCCATGAAGATCACATTATTCAGACGACATGATTTCCATCAATTTATTTGAAGCAGATGATATCATGTCGCTTAGCAACGGATCCAATGTGTTATGTGTCATACGATTTTTATTAAATCTAATAAAAATGCGTATATAAAATAAATTTCATTGACATTGCATTTTTGACTGGATAATATCAATTACGGTCTTCAGGTTTAAACATCATTATTATTGATATTTCGGGGACAGTTGATTCAGGAATTATTGATATTTTCAAATTATTATGCCATTGTTTCATTATGACGAAAATTGTTGAAACTCATATATAGTACGTTGTACAAGTAATCTTCTACAAATGCACAGGTATATCTTCTAATCTACGAGAATATAAGTAGTACAGGTATATTGGCAAAATTTTTATATATATTGGCATATATTGGAATCAATTACGACCTTCTGGTATTAAGATTACGGGGATTTTTGATACTTTCAATTTATTACGTCATCTTTTTTATTTTGGTAAATATTTTTAAGACTCATATTACAATATGTTTAAGCTTCTACTAACACACTGGCATATTTGCGACAATATAAGTAATACGTGGTTGCATATATTGATTCAATTCTTTTTTTGTGTGTGAATTTGTTCACAAAAGGGGCCAGGATATTTCATTCTTCAGATTTGCCCGTGAAGATAATTTTGCATAGTGAGAACAGATATTCTTAAACTTCCCTTTATGAGCAATAAATTTAATATTTTATCAGAATTTGCACATGATTGCGAATTATAAGTTTTTTTATATTATGTACTCCGTACGAAGGACGGGTATGCTGCTAGTAATTAATATATTTAGGAATTTAGATTTGTTTTTTGTAAAGTTTAATCTAAGTTTCGAGAAAATATGTATTACGATAGTATGATGTAATAATTTCTTTAAAAAGTTTTATACAATTATTGGACTTTTGATCTTTTGATTTTTAACATTTTCTTCAATTTTTCTATTCCTTCTTTATTCCAATTTAGTTAAAAGAGGTATTTAGAAACATAATGAAGTCAGTAGCCATCCAGGTAGATAACAGGCATGATGTTAAAAACTGTCAAACTAATATTTATGCACTTTTAAATGTTTAAAATATTATATTTCTAATAACTATTTATTTTTATTTTGTATTCCGTTCTTATACCAATTTAGTTGTAAGAGATGTTCAAAACTACGATGAATGCAGCAACCTTTAAAATATTCAAGAAGTAAATTACATTTTGTGCAAAGGATAAAGAAAAGTTGACCAACGTATATAAGCACAAATAACATAATATTGCAGCATACAGCTGTTTCGAGAATCCCCTGTATCGCCTTCGTCAGTGCAAGGGAAACAACAAACCCGGAGTCCATTCTCCTCTTTTCGACTTCGGTTGGTTCTTTTTTGACGAAGGGGTTCTAGCGTATCTCGAAACAGTTGTATGCTGCATTACTGTGTTATTTGTGATTATATTTGTTGTTCAAATTTACCTCAACTTTCAAAATATATGGCTTTCTAGATATTTTAAAACATTAAAACTTCAAAATCCATGCACTTTTAAAATATTTTAAAATGATTATAATTTGAATCATAACTTCCATTTTTCTATTATTTTGTTATACTATAATTTAGCTAAAAGAAGTGCTTAAAATATAAACGGAATGCAGTAGCTTACAAGGCAGACAGCTGGCATTCTCTTAGAAAATTTTTAAACTGTAATATTTATGTTTAAAAAAAATACAATTCAAACAAGTTAAGTGAAGGTGCTAAATATCTACTAATGTTTAACACTTTCGGGATTAGCTCCTTCTGAACAATTATATAAAAAAATCTGATGTGGGCAACACATGACTTTCCTTATATAATGTAATGAATTTACTACTTTTAAAGTAAAAAAAAATAGGTTTTTCTTAGATACTAATATTTTTCCAAGATATTGAATTTTCGACAATTGGTCGTCATTTTCATTGATTTAGCGTCATTTTTACAAATTTGGCGAGATTTTCGTTAATTTGGCAACATTTCAAAAAGTCGCCAAGTTGGCGACATTCCGCCAAATTCGTCGCCAAAATCTCGCCATGCGTTATGGACGAAGAAATAAGTTATTCATACAGCAGGGAAATGATTATTGGCGTTCAAATACAAAAGTATTACTCAAAGTATATTTTTTCATGAATGGCACGAGCTAGATCCACGAGAATGATGTCACCCAATTTATCGCATGGTATTACATATGAAAAGTGAACATGTTTCAAAATAGGAAACATTTTTTTTTATTTTATATGACTTTTGATAATTTTTTTTAAAAAATGGGCAATACCTCGAGAACGGTTCATGTTAGCGTTCTAAATTTTGTGTCAATCGTTTTCTAATGAAAAATTACATGAGAAATGTCTATTTACGTAACTTTATTAGTAGTTTTGTTTTTTTAAAGATATTTTCAAAATTTCATTCGAAAATTTAGGGAGGTTCTGATCATTCGATTGCATATAAAAACAATAGGCTTCCAGGGTTTACTGTTTGTGATTTTTGTACCAAATTTGGTTCGAATCGGTCCATTCGTTCGTTAGTTATCATCTCCAAAGACTCACTGACACACACACACCTATACTTTCACACACACACACACACACAGACATCGCCTCAAAAATGTTTGATTCGTGATCAGGGATGCTTGAAACGTGCTCTCCCGTCGAAAACTCGAATTCGAATTTTTGACCCCGTCACAATACTTTCCTTATACATTATGTATATAAGGAAAGTAAAAAGAACACTTGTCTCAACAAAGAATCGATTTACCAATCCCCATCAGATCATACAACGCTCTATCAATTGAGCGCGCAAAAAAATCATATTTTATTCTATATATACAGTGGACCATGCATAATGATCGTAAAAGCTAAGCAAACATGAAAATAGTTCTCAAATTGGAGGGGGAAATGCAATATTATACCCTTAAATTGCAGAAAATATCTAAGAAGAATCCCAAATTCTCTGTGAAATGAAAAATTTGATGTGAGCAGCACATGGCTTTCCCTGCAGACTTATATTCACGTTCTCTTTATTTCAATTCAATTTAATTCACTTTTAATTCAATTTTCGTTCTCATGTGGTAACTGGACTTATTACTTTCCTTATATACATAATGTATAAGGAAAGTACTGTGACGGGGTCGATAATTCGAATTCGAGTTTTCGACGGGAGAGCACGTTTCAAGCAGCCCTGATCACGAATCAAATATTTTTGAAGTGATGTCTGTGTGTGTGTGTGTGTGTGTGCGTGTGTGTGTGCGTGTGTGTGTGTGTGTGTGAAAGTATGGAAAGTATGTGTGTGTGTGTGTATGAGTGTGTGTGTCAGTGAGACTTTGGAGACGATAACTGACGAACGAATGGATCGATTCGAACGAAATTTGGTACAAAAATCTCAATCCGTAAACACTGGAAGCCTATTGTTTCTATACGCAATCGAATGATCAGAACCCCCCTAAATTTTCGAGTGAAATTTTGAAAAAATCATAAAAAAATAAAAAGCGCTAGTAAAGTTACGCACATAGACATTTCTTATGTAATTTTTCATTAAAAAACGATTGACATAAATTTTAGAACGCTAACATGAACCGTTCTCGAGATATTGCACATTTAAAAAAAATATCAAAAAGTTATATAAAATAAAAAAATATATATTTCCTATTGAGAAACATGTTCACTTTCTATATGTAATACCATGCGATAAATTTGGTGACAGCATTCTCGTGGATCAAGCTCGGAAAAAGATACTTTAAGTAATACTTTTTTATTTGAACGTCAATAGTCATTTATCTGCTGTAAGAATAACTTATTTCTCCGTCCATAACACTTGGCGAGATTTTGGCGACGAATTTGGCGGAATGTCGCCAACATGGCGACATTTTTAATTGTTGCCAAATTAACAAAAATCTCGCCAAATTGATAAAAATGACGCTAAACCAATGAAAATGATGACTAATTGAAGAAAATTCAATATCTTGGAAAGAATATAAGTATCTACTCTAAGAATAACATTTTTTTAACTGTAAAAGTAGTAAATTCATTGCATTATATAAGGAAAACCATGTATTGCCCACATCAGATTTTTTTCAAAGGTGGCGTAGAGAAAATACGAAAAAATTAAAATATCGTGTAATGGGGTTGGTTTTATTCTTTTCACTGTTAAAAATTACGTATAAAACAAGCATTTAATGGATATATTTAAGCATACGTAGTTTCTATTTTAGATTTTGACGATTTTTGCGGGCCATTTCTCAATAAAAAGCTGGTTGTTTTTTTCCGAATGGTACGAAAACCTAGACAGAGCCAGAGTGACCCACAAGCTACTTATCTACCAAATTTTGTGAAATTCGGTCCATTAGTTTTTCAGCTAGAGTGGATACAGCAATTTTCGCGGGCCATTTTGCAAAAAAAGGCGGGTTCTGTTTTTACGAATCCTACCAAAAACTAATCATCAAACTCTTACCAAAAACTAGCACCAAGGTCTCATACAAGTGACTTACGTACCGAATTTTATGAAATTCGGTCCATTAGTTTTTTAGTTTGAGTGGATACATACATTGCACAGACAGATACACACACAGACACACAGACCCACACACACAGACACACACACAGACGTCACGCTAAAAATAGTTTTTTCGTATTCTAGAGGTCTCGAAACATGTGTAGATCCGTCGAAACTCTAGTTGTGATTTCGGTGTGATTCCAATATTTTCCCTTTATTACCATGTACTGCAGGAAAAGTAAAAATCTGATGTGGGCAGCACATGACTTTCACTGCAGACTTATATCCACGTTCTCTTTATTTTGCTTAAATTTATTTCACTTTTAATTCAATTTTCGAGAACGGCTAGTCCTAGTGTAATGGGGTTGGTCTTATTATTTTCTTCGCTAAAAATTATGTATTAAACAAGCATTTAATGGATATATTTGAGCATACGTAGTTCTTTAGTTTAGATTTTGACGATTTTTGTGGGCAATTTCGCAAAATAACGAAAGTTATTTTTTCCCGAATAGTACCAAAATCCAATCAGCACCAGGGTGACCCACAAAAGACTTATCTGCCGAATTTTGTGAAATCCGGTCCATTAATATTTCAGTTAGAGTGAATACAAGCTTTTGCGAGCCATTTCGCAAAAATAGGCGGATTCTTTTATCCCGAATCGTATTTAAAACTAATCAGCACCAGACTCGCTCACAAGTGACTTACGTACCGAATTTTGGGAAATACGGTACATTAGTTTGCTAGAGTGGACACATACATTGCACAGACAGACACATACACAGATACACAGACACACACACAGACGTCACGCTAAAACTAGTTTTTTCGTATTCCAGAGGTCTCGAAACGTGTATATCCGTCGAAAACTCGAATTACGATTTTCGGTATGATTCCATTAATTTCCCTATACATTACCATGTATTGTAGGGAAAGTAAAAATTGAATTTCAAATTTTATAAAATCGAACTGCGCCCAAAACTGCTGATTGTCAGCGTCCGCCATACGGTTAAAACGTACCCTCTGGATTCATGGTTGTATTCTCTGGGATCAAAAATGAGTTTGACGTTATGCATAACTAACGCTTTTTCAAAAGTTCCGTTAAGCATAAACAGGAATAATGCACAACTAATAACCCTCTAGTTGACTGAAAGGTTACAAAACTACAGTCAGATACACTATAATAGTAATTAAATGCTCAACCAATTCACGAAATCAGAGATTATATTTAGAATTCAGTTTTTACTCGCATCACGCTGTTTCATTCTAATTGAGAGATAACCGGCCAGCTTATGGACAATGATCCTATGTCGAAAGATCTCGAAAATTAAACGCAACTCTTGAAACTTCTAATCAAATTACAAAACGACATGTTTTCTAATATAGTCAAAAGTCTTCAAATTGTTAGAATTTTGTGGAAGTTGTCGCCAAGATCCAGCGATCCAGACCATCAAATAATAACATTGGTTGGCAGTATATTTCGATTTTGCCGATCCGGTGGTCGAGCGGTCAGGGGCATGCGTTTCCTTCAGATCGCTGGATTGCCGGGTGGCTGGTTCGAACCCCGCCAACGGGCATGGATGTTGTCATGTTGAAGCCAAGTTAGTCTTCCACCCTTCGGGGGGCTTCTATAAAAGTGAAGCTGCAAATCTCCTCCCCTTCTCCATGGGTGATTTTAGGCGTAATAACATTGTTCCAACCATCGTTCCACAGTGATTTTAGGCGTAAACCATCAGGTCGTCTCGCCGTGGGGCCTTAATTTGTTCCTTCCCCATGGGACACCCTGGGGGATCTTGTGGACGTGGTGCGTAGGCGTCCCTTCACCACGGGGGGATTAGTACACATATGTCGATTTTTCTTCAGGGACGGGCAATATGATATGATGGTATTTTAGGTGTTCTTAATATTACCTGCACCCTATGCCACGTGTAATGTTTCTACCCAAGAATTAAGTCAAATATGTTTTAACCCAATCCTTGTGTGTTAAATCTGGAACGTTACAAGGCTTCAAATTTGTAACAAAAGTTGCAGGAAGTAATTAAATCCATATAATAAGTAAGTGAATTTAAAAGAAGACTCCTTTAAGAGTAATTAAGTTGCACTTTAATTTGCATTGTTCGTTTCCAAATTTGTACATTGAAAGGTCAAGTTATTATGATCACTAATGCAACTTATCAAAAATAAATATCCAATAGTTATTGCTGGCGTTAAATCACTGAATCTATACCGAAAAAGAAGGTGGGACACGTACAAGTAGTGCAGATGCAGTAGAAGAAATAATACGTGAAAGAAGCGATCCGACTTATATTAAAAAGTGGAATAATCATTTGTACTCGATGCAGCAGTACAAGCATTAACGAAAAAACTGTGTGAGACCAGGAGGCACCATAATCAGTTTTCAATGTTTACGACGAAACAAAACGCAGACTTTTAGTCACCGTTTTATGAAAATCTTGTCCTGGAAATTTATGACCCCAATAAATACACGTCACATAAATTGCAGGTGTTGTTAGGGGAAAATATCCTAGGACCAATACTTAAACCACGCGGCATTGAAAACTGAAAGAGCCAATAATTCAAAGATACGACATCGCATTGAGGAACATCCAATGAAAGAAAGGAGGGCGTGTCTGAACCTCAGTCAAAATGACGCGGAGGCAATGAGAAAAGTTAACGAATATAAAAATGATTTCAAGAGTTGAAAAGAGAGAGCCGTGATTTCAAATAGTGTTATTCAGGGAGAGTTCTTATTCATTTGAGTATTGAGAATCCTATAGCAAAAAACGAAGTCTGACTCGAAATGTCAGAAAAGATTCGGAAAAGGTGACAGTCACGCTGAGCTACAGACCAGAAATACAGAGGTATATGCCAGTCTTCATGTATGTTAAGTAAATTTTTTATCTTTGGAATAAGATTCAAAATACACGGTGGTTGTCATCTCCATAAGCGTTTGTTAACAAATTCATATAATTTTAATCATAATAATATAGAGGTGTGAATAAAATGATAATTTATTTTAAAGGTTAAAATGTGAATTTTAATGAGTAGTGTTCTGATTTAATGATTACGTTATGAAACTTGAACAAAGAGGTAATGATGGGCTTTGCTTCCACGATAGCAATGTACAAATGTTATGAAACTTGAACAAAAAGGTAATGATGGGCTTTGCTTCCACGTGTGGTAGCGGTTTCAGTACCAAAATGCATGCACTGATTCCACTACACACAGTCCAGTGATCGTAATTTTAATATACCAAAAAGAACTGTAATTAACATATTTATCTTTATCATAATTACCAAAATAAACACCAGGTTCAAATTTAGAAGATATTCCCAGTTTAGGAGAATTAAATCCTAAATGATGTACAGTGAGTAAAACATGAAGGCATACACAAATAAACAGGCTCATTTATCACACAAAATAATATTTTATTTTAAGATTTTCAAAGGGACTAAATGTATATTATATTTCAAATTATCACTTATAGTATTCAGAGCTTCACTTTATCAATTAACGTTCTTACTTTTATGCTCTGGTCAAAATTATATAGCAAACAATATTTAACTTATTCATCAAACATATGGTTTCTTTAATCATGAAAATCAACTCAACATAAAGTTATTTCAAATCTGAGCCATTTAATATCAATTAAATTGTATTCACCTGTGCCTGTGATGCAACGGAACTTCTTGTTCCGAAAAAGAAATTTTACCTGAGCGGTAGAGTAATTTTACAATACGAAGAATGTCCTATTCAGGATACCGCGATCTGTGGTAGAATCAAAGAGTTCCCAAAGGTGGATGGTCGAGAAAACGATCCAAAATTTAGATGACATGACAGCATTCAAATATGGCAAGTAAGCCGACCTCTGCGAACTATAATCATCTCAGGCGACCGAACATAGGACTCCTGGAATAAAGAAAATAATTTTAGAAAGATGAAAATAAATTGCCGAAACTTTTCCAGGATCTTCACATTCTTCTCCATTCAGCTCTAGAAAGGCAGGGCGGTTTCCCTTAGAAACAAATGCCCAAATCCGCCAGCTTAGCCATTTTGGCCAAAACCCCTTTGTCTATTCCTAGACAAAAATTTCGATGCGACCTTTCAGTCGGAATTTCCAGCTCCAAACTCCCGTGAGTCCCTTGAGCCCACGCCAAAGAATTTCTCCTTGCGCCTCTTCCTGATTGGCCAGGCGCGCTCTCCTTCGCAACAGCCGATCACACGTCACGCATCTGAGCCAGACACAAATCCTAGACATTCTCAATGAATTCTCGACGAAACTCGCTTTTCAGTGCAAATTCAATAGAAACAAGTCTTAGCAAAAAACACAGCACAGGCACGGAGGGAAAAATATATTTCTCTCACAGAAAATACGAAAAGGCTCATGGCGCAGAAATGCGACATGACACACGATAGCAATGTACAAATGTTATGATTCACGACCACTTTAATTAAGATTACTAATTTAATCCACAAAATTCGTTTAAAAAAATAAATCCAATTCAACTTTTTATTACCACAGATTCTACTTATAACTGTACTTATGAAGCACAATAATTGGAGTTTGCAGAGAGTAGTAAATCACTAGAAAAAAATCGTGTTGTGAGCAAGAAGTGTGATCATCAACAACTACTAGATGTTTGTGATAAGAGTGCAGTTGACACACGCCTTCAGTCCAACACAGAAGGCAGCATTAACTTATCTGGTCGTCACATTACAGATAATTTGAATCAGGGACCAAGTCAGATGGTCATTCAGCATTATATATCGGAGATTATGTCGGATGAATTGCAAGAGCGGAAATACTGAGCAGGTGGTCATGTCATATAAATTTAGCCTATCAGCATAATATACTGTGATTGTATTGCAATTACAATATATAATAACGTATGCATTTATTCCACGTAAATAAATCATCTGCCAATATAATAATTTTTTGCTCTTGGAAAAGTAATGTTTTCCATTTTGTTAAGAACAAAAATATTCTCATTCTTGCAGTTGATTAACCTGCATCATCCAGAACTATCTATTTACTCAACAAATCTTCATTAAAAGGAAAAGATAAACTTTTTTTTTCTCCAACTTTCTTCTCTGGTAGCTAAACATTTGAAAGTACTTCTTTTTCGTTGAAATAAATTATTTTGGGGCGAAAATGGGAAATGTGCGAGATCTTTTACCAAACATACTGATGAATTATTTAAGCAATCCAAATGAATTTGCGAAGCAGATGGACACTATTCTATTTTCGTTCTTCATTACATTCTGTATTTCATTTTTTAATTAAGTGCAAAGAAGGATTACGCGGAAATAAATCATCTGTGAAAGAAAACGAAAGATTGAATATGCTACACGAGAAATAAAGCAATTTTGATTGTTTGGTACTGAAAAAGATTCTCCATCAGAATATAGCTCTATTCCATCACACGGCTCGGGGCCGTAGGGTGGTATACGATTTCATTGTTACCTTAATTTCCGCAACACGAGCAACGGCGTCTAAAATTTCATTTTGGTGTCGGACATGCGGAAAATTACGGTTTTTTCAGCTGAAGCTAATCAATGTAATAATTTAAATAGAAAGTTGTTAATTTTTGGACACAAATCTTTACGTATCAATGTTCTAATTCAAAATATGCATTTTGTTTAGCTATCAGAAAAGTTGTAATTTTTTAAATATTTTACAAAACCATGTTTACAAAACATCAATTTCTTAATTGCCGAATTTTATTGATGAGATATAGATAATGTTTAAATTATTCAAACATATGTTCGCATTATAAGAAAATATTTCTCTTTGCGATTTACGACCATATATTGGTTATTTTAGGGGTCGTACCACCGCGAAAATGCTTGCTTCCGCCTGTGTTTGATTAAAAGTCTAATTGCCATTAATTGGTCAACATTCAGTAATTATTGTTTTCTTTATTAAATAAAATATTTGTTCACTTTTATGTATTACTTCAATAAAACTGTATTACGGGGTATACACATTTAGTCATACTTATATCGGATTTAAGGACAACAAAAAAGGAATTTATTTTATTACTATTATTCATAGCGGCTATAATTCATGAGTTAATAATATTCATATTTGCTAATACATGCTAAATGTAGTGTTTCGGTTATTTTTTTCAGTGTAATTTTTATCTCTAAGGAAAGTATGTGACTTTGGTCCCTCAACCTGAAATTAAGGTATTTTCCCTAGTACAATGAAATTGGAAAGTGAGTACAAGAATTGGAATTCCCTAGTATACCTGCCAATCATCAGATTAAAGATGTTTTACATTTTTTAATGTTCTATACGTTTTTAGCATTTCGGAAATTAAAAGCAGATATTTTCTCCGTAATATGTGTGCCTATGGATCTGTGAACTAGATGAATAAACTGAAGAAACCAAATTAAATCCATTGTAAAGAACGTTGCTACCACAACCGGGAATAGAACCAAGAATCTTCATACTGGCCAGTCGACGGTCTAAAGTTGAGCTAGCTACTGGGATGAAATTGCAAGCTCTTATTGTCAACGTCAGCTCTGGAAATGCAATTTCTATGGAAGATTTATTGTTGGCTTTTCACTTTCGTTATGTACATAATGTATAAGGAAAGTATTGCGACGAGGTCGAAAATACGAATTCGAGTTTTTGACGGGACAGCACATTTCAAGCATCCCTGATCACGAATCAAACATTTTTGAAGTGATGTCTGTGTGAGTGTGTGTGCGTGTGTGTGTGAGAGAAAGTATGTGTGTGTGTGTGAAAGTATATGTGTGTGTGTGTGGTGTGTGTCAGTGAGTCTGTGGAGACGATAACTAACGAACGCATGGACCGATTCGAACGAAATTTGGTACAAAAATCACAATCCATGAACACTGGAAGCTTTGCTTTTATACGCAATCGAATGTTCAGCACCCTCCTAAATTTTCGAGTGAAATTTTGAAAACATTGTCAAAAAACCAAAACCGCTAATAAAGTTAGGCAAATAGACATTTCTTATGCAAATTTGTATTAGAAAACGATTGACATAAATTTTAGAACGCTAACATGAACCGTTCTCAAGATATTGCACATTTTTCAAAAAAATTATCAAAAAATCATATAAAATAAAAAAAAACATTTCCTATTGAGAAACATGTTCACTTTTCATATGTATTACCATGCGATAGATTTGATGACATCATTCTCGTGGATCTAGCTCGTTCCATTCATGAAAAAAAATACTTTGAGTAATACTTTTGTATTTGAACGTTAATAGTCATTTATCTGCTGTAAGAATAACTTATTTCTTCGTCCATAACGCTTGGCGGGATTTTGGATTTTGGCGACGAATTTGTTGAAATGTTGCCAACTTGGCGACTTTTTTAAATGTTGCTAAATTAACGAAAAACTCGCCAAATGGATAAAAATGACCCTAAATCAATGACGACTCATTGATGATGACGACATTGAAAATGACGACTCATTGACGAAAATTTAATATCATGGAAAGAATATAAATAATAAAATAATCTATTTGTTTTACTGTAAAAGTAGTAAATTCATTGCATTATATAAGGAAAGTTATGAGCTGCCCACATCAGATTTTTATTATTATCTAGACAATCCTTGGTCCAAAATTATCAGATCATGAGCGGTGTTACCTTTAGTAAAGTAGAGAATAGCTATATCAAATTTGAAAAACATTCATTAAATACTGGATACACAAATACATACAGGATACACAACAGGATATACAGGATTTGCATACTGGATACACAAATAGACAAACACACAGACAAATCGTCTTTCATTTTTATCTAAATAGATCATTAATATTTATTAATATACTTTTACTAACATAACATCACATACATCTGCTTGCATGCTAGCAGATCCGTGGACACGTCGATTTAAAAAACAGATCATTCTTCTCCTGGTCAGTATTTGAAAAAAATATATATAAATTGTTGTTGTTGTTATCCCTGGAGCACACACAATAAATATTGTATGAATAGAACCAAGTGATCGGGTGCAGAGAACTAATCAGATTATGAGAGATAAATTTGAGGTTATCTCAAAATCTCGAGTAGTTCAGTTGATACACTAATGATTTTGAAATCCCAAAACTCATATCTATCTCCCAGTTTACAACATGACCACGTATTTTGCCAGATGCTTTACACATTTAAATTATGCAAAATATAGTGTAAATAAAATAGTAATAATTTAAAAAACACTTCAAAATTCAATCCAAAATTCTTTTTTATCGATTTATACAAAATAATCTAACATTTCATGTCACTTACTATTATTTACAGCCATGTTCGCACCATTAATTAGGTATACGCCGAGTTGCCTATCTTATAGTACACTTGCATGCTTGTATTCATATTATATATTTTATAATTGTTTCCTTGACTTTTAAAAGTTATTACTTTCCTTATATACATAATGTATAAGGAAAGAATTGTAACGAGGTCGAAAATTCGAATTCGAGTTTTCGACGAGAAATAACGTTTCAAGCATCCCTGATCACGAATAAAAAATTTTTGAGGTGATGTCTCTCTCTGTGTGTGTGTGTGTGTGTGTCAGTGAGTCTGTGGAGACGATATCTCATGAACGAAATGAGCGATTCGAATGAAATTTGGTACAAAAATCACAATCCTGGAATACTGGAAACCTGTTATTTCTAAGCACAATCGGATGTTCCGAACTCCCCTAAATTTTCGATTGAAATTTTGAAAAAATCAAAATCATCAAAAAATCAAAACCTTTAATAAAGTTAAGCTAATAGGCATTTCTTATGCAATTTTTCCTTAGAAAACGATTAACATAAACTGTAGGACGCTAGCTTTAACCATTCTTGAGATATTGCCATTTTTCAAATAAATTTATCAAAAAATCAAGTAAAATAAAAAAATATTAACTCTTAAGAAACATGCTCACTTTTCATATGTAATATCATGCGATAAATTTGGTGATACCATTCACGTGGATCTAACTCATTCCATTCACGAGAAAGATACTTTGAGTAATAATTTTATATTTGAACGCTAATAGTCATTTATCTGCTGTAAAATTAACTTACTTCTCCGTCCATAACGCTTGGCGATATTTGGCGACGAATTTTGCAAAATGTCGCCAACTTGGCAACTTTTTTAAATGTTGCCAAATTAACGAAACTCTCGCCAAATTGATAAAAATGACGCTACATCAATGAAAATGACGACTAATTGAAGAAAATTCAATATCTTGGAAAGAATATAAGTATCTATTATGAGAATGACATTTTTTTAACTGTAAAAGTAGTAAATTCATTGCATTATATAAAGAAAGTCACGTGCTGTCTACATCAGACTTTTTTTAATGTGAATAAAAGTAGAAAAAATATTTTTAATAAATCTAAATTTTATAAATCAGCACTTAATTATTCAAATTCCTAACTTTGGCGTCATGTGGCATATGCGTTCAATAATTAGAGCCCGTATAAATGATCCAAACGATTGACCGAAATAGTTATGCTCGTACACATCTATGAAAAACGAATCCCACAAAGTTCACTTATGGTTAAAATCTACAAAAGCCAATTTTCCACCTTCACCTTGCAGATTATAAAGTGCTATTATCTTTTATTAGCAATATTTCCCGCATTATTTAATTTCTCAAACTATAGAATATAGTATAGCAAAATATTATTTTCTCAGACATTTTCGATTTTGATTAAAACCTCCTGAACTCATTTTAGCTATTTTTAGAGAAGTGTCCGTTTGTCTGCCTGTGGTCTATTTCTTATATGCATGATAGTTGCCATAAATATTAATGGATTTTAACGAAACTATAAATCCGGCTTTATTATAAAAGAAATATAGTAATAAATATATGTATTTTTAAATTCATTGAAAACTTCGAAACTTATTCGAAATTTTATATTTCCTTAACATGATGGTATAGGCCAAAATTTGACTTAATTACGCCTAAAAGGGTATATATATGGCTCAACGATTACAAAATTTAACAGTTTCAATCATTGTAGTGCAACATAGCCGCAATACAATTTTTATCGTCGTGTGGGCGCAGCCCCCTCCCCGGTTTTGATAAAGAAGGGTGCATTGTCGAACTTGGTATCAATAGAAATATTTTTAGAACCCGCTAAAATGAAAGGTAACATGGTATAATTGTGATCACTTGGATCAACATTACAGATTTTTCAAATGTTTTCTGTAAAATTTGCAAGAAAAAAAAGAACAAGAAAGTTCAATCCTGCTTAATTATTGATCAACTGAAACCCTTATCAACTGAAATGCAATTTTATTTAAACGTCCCTAAAATGCGATACATTCAATGCTGATATATCTTAAATTATCACATTACTACAATAATTTATTATTCACTCTGAGACAAAAAAATCGACGCAACAAGCGAGAATTATCCAAATCAGACAAAATTTGGTACCTGTAATGTGGATGTACAGAAAAAGAAATGATTAGAATTTCAGAACAATTGGATGATTTATTGCACTGAAAGATCTATATAAAGTGAGCAAGTCAATATGGCTTTGATCCACCTCTGACCTTGATACAAGCTGTTACCCGTCCTGGCATTGATTCATAGAGTTGCAGATGGTGTTCTTAGTGATGTCGTTCCAAATGGCCTCCAATTGATGAGCTAATTCGCCTACATTCTGGGATGGTCGCAGGTGACGCCCCATCTCAGCCCAAATGTGCTCAATAAGCGAGAGATCTGGGGATCTGTCTGAAGTGCGTCGTAAGCACGCAGATAATCAATAGAGAGGCGTGTCTGTCCGACATTATCTTGCTGAAAAGTTAGCTCGTTGTGTCGCCAAAGGAATGGCAATACAACGGGTCGTAGAATGTCGGCAACGTGCCGCTGTGCTGAGATGGTGACACGGATGACTATCAAAGAAGTCAGGCCATTAAACGAAATGGCATCCCAGGCCATAACTCCTTTATTTCGGGCCGTGTGGCGTGTGACAGTAAGAGCAGGAATCTGACGATGTCCGGGCTGTCTCCAGACACGTCTGCGCTGGTCGTCGGAACTCAGTTCGAAACGGGGCTCACCACTGAAAACAATTCGTTTCCAATCCGAGCAATTCCACTTTGATCGGCCCTGCATCATTGCAATCGCTGTTGACGGTGTATACTAGTCAGTGGTATGTGGTGTAATGGGCGCCGCGAGTATAGATCCGCTACAGTAGTATTCTATTAATGGTCAAGTGATCACTTCCGTGTTTTCCACACGTTGGATGGTTGATAACGACGAATCTCGTGCTATCACAGCTGCTCTAACAATCGCTATATCTTTCCGTTCTATCGTCGCTCCAGGCCGTCCGCTG
Source organism: Amaurobius ferox (assembly GCA_951213105.1). Lineage (NCBI taxonomy): Eukaryota > Metazoa > Arthropoda > Arachnida > Araneae > Amaurobiidae > Amaurobius > Amaurobius ferox. Next base: position 73,426,070 of record OX578139.1, read on the forward strand.
CCCGCTTGCCTCTGAAATCTGCCATTCTGGACCCAATCCTGACAACATTGTCTAATTGCTGCATCGCCCCTACCCAAATGCCGAGCGATTCATCTGTGTGCCCATCGAACCTCATGCAGTCGACCGCACGCTCTCTTTCAAACTCCTTCATATGCCGTAGTTGCCGCGAATTCGACGGCGATGCATTGTTACAACCAAGGTATGTAAACGCAATCGAAAACGTCATGTTCCTGAAAGCAAGGTTCGCTCCTTATATACACCACCATGGTGCTTAGTCTCAATGCGTTGTAGTTCCGCTTATTCATTCATTGACTGAGAATTTTTGATCATTGCAATATTCGGTCGAAAGATTTTTGCATGTAAATTTTCATTACTATCGGATTATTTTACCTCGGTGCGTCGAGTCTTTTGTCTTAGATTGTATTTGAAAACTTAAAACTTCATTGAAAAAAATGGACTTTATTCTAATGACGTCATTGAAATATAAATCGGCTGGCTCCCTATGTAAAAACAGTGAGAATTTTATTTATATAACTTTTATTTCAGACTCCAGAGCTAAATAGTTTTGCTTGAAAAAAATTCAGCAATTCTTATACAACTAAGCTCACAATCACTTGCTTACATTCTGCGTCCATTAAAATTAGATTTTGTTGTAGAAATAATCAAAGATGATGATCATTTAAACTAAAAAATATTATAATTACATTGGCACCGAATACAGATGCACCGAAAATGCGCAATAATAAAGCGGTTTCAAAACAGATGCAACACTAAATATAAATATAAAAGAACTTTAAACATCACGATTTTTACACTGGGAAAAAATATGGATGCTGTATTTTATTTTGAAGTGGGCCAATTCATAAATTCATATAATATGGGTTGTTGTTGAAACCCAGACCGTCCGACCTACCAGAAAGGTGTAAGGTAACTGTTTGGACGGTCGGGAAGTGCCACCCAATTTAGACCGGAACCCAGTGGGGGAGGCATCCACAGGGACCGTACCCTCCTTCCCCTACCACCAACCTCTCGGAAGGACTTTCGGACCCACATGTTTAACGTGATCGTACTCCGCATGAACACGGCGGCAGTTTTGGCAGTGCCTGGAATCGAACCCGGGCCTACCGAGTGCAACTCCAGCGCTCTAACCAATGGGCTACCGCGCCCCCATATAATATGGGTGTAATTATTATTTTAATTTTTATTTGAACTAGTACTGAGCATATTGTGCTGAGATTTTTTTTTATATGTTGTATGGGATAATTTGAATATTTCATAATTCCTTTTCAACCCGGGTTCAATCTAAAACTACTTGGGTGATATTATTCATTTACATTCCCATAGGTCCCACAGACCGTCTCAACAACATATTAAAATTTCAGTATGACGAAATCATTTTTACGGCAGTTACCAGACCGAACGTACAGACAGGTAGGCAGAATGAACAAAATCAGAAACACTTTCAACTATGTTGGAAAGTGTTAAAAATCACAAACTACTTCTGAATTCTGCTCCGAGAAAGTCAAGTTGAGCCACACATTTTTCAACCGATTATCTTATAAATCCATACCAAATGTGTTTGTTTAATACACTGATATGCAAATAATATACTGTTTAATAATGTTTAATACACTGATATGCAATATATACGACCTTGTAAAATTTCAGGCAAGTAGATTCAGTTTGAAATCTCGATACGATGATCAAATACACTCTCAATTGATATTGAGAAGATGATTAATATTGAGAGAATCGAAAAGATATACGACCCTGTAAAATTTCAGGCAGGTAGATTCAGATTGAAATCTCGATACAATGATCAAATACACTCTCAATTGATATTGAGAGAATCGAAAAGATATGCGACCCTGTAAAATTTCAGGCAAGTAGATTCAGATTGAAATCTCGATACGATGATCAAATACACTCTCAATTAATATTGAGAATATGATTAATATTGAGAGAATCGAAAAGATATCCGACCCTGTAAAATTTCAGGCAAGTAGATTCAGATTGAAATCTCGATACGATGATCAAATACACTCTCAATTAATATTGAGAAGATGATTAATATTAAGAGAATCTAAAAGATGTACGACCCTGTAAACTTTCAGGCAAGTAGATTCAAATTGAAATCTCAATGCGATGATCAAATACACTCTCCCTGACGACTATAGCATTTTCGCCATGACTGATATTGAAAGTATAAACTAAAATGTGATAAAATATACTATTGCAAATGTAGATATGTGATTTTGAAATATACCGACTAACGCAAATAAGGAGGTGATCAAGAACAAATGAATTTGCTGGATTCCTTAAGCAGCAGCAGCAGCAGCAGCTGGGTGATTTCTTGGAGCGCCTAGGCAAAAGTTGCCTGTATCTCCTGGGTGAGAATTGTGTAGCTGAATTTTACATTAAATGAGGTGCACCACAAGGGAAGGGGGGCTGAATTGTCAAAAGTTGATAACAATCAGACAGGATGAAAATTTTGATTGGCATAAGTCTCTTTCCGGTCACAAAAAAAAAGGGCCACATTTTTTTTTTTTTTTTTTTTTTTTTTTTTTTTCGCCAATTGGCTTCATGGGATTTTATTTGAAGGATCCATTTCTTCCATCCATTGATTGAAAAAAGTTGAGTTCACTTTCTTTCATGTTACTAACTCAGAATTAATGTCTACATATAAGAATTTAGAATTAGGAAACTTTATTTTAGAAGCTTGGTATTTTCTAACTTACTACAGTTTTAAATGATTCGTCATAAAAAATTTAGAATATCTTTTTGAATAGTTTAAAAGTTTATTGCTATTTTAGTATAGGAGGATGGACGAGGCTCTTGGCCGCTTGCGGTACTTCCATTGGTGGGGGGTCGTAATCCGGCAAGTTGCAAATTTCCTCGTTTGGGATTTTATTAAATTTATGACAAAATTTTTGAGCCAATTTAACAATTTGATGATTAATTTTGATGACTCCGAAGTCTCTGCGGATGACATCGTTCCGGAGGTATCGCGGGGCTTTTCTGATGGTTCTTAAAGTTTTATTTTGCGTTATTTGGAGTTTGTTAAGTAATTTGTAGTCAGCGAAACCCCAGATCGGGGCGGCGTAAAGGAGGATAGGTCGGAGGACTGTTTTATATAAAAGAACCTTGTTCTGGTAACTGGCATTGCGGGAATGTAAAATGGAGGAGAGTAGTTTTTTTGCGGTGTAGAATTTTGCAATTGCTTTTTTGATGTGGGGTTTCCAAGTGAGCTTTGAGTCGAAGGTGACTCCAAGGTACTTAGCGTTATCAACGTATGGGATAGGATTTTTGTTTATTATAATGGGGTTCGGTTTGGTTTTTTTCTTTACTTTGGAGACGATGATGCATTTAGTCTTTTTTTCATTTATTTTAATTTTCCATGCCCGAAACCAGGCGGAGATGATGTTAATGTGATTTTGTAGTCTTGAGCGAATAACATATTTTTTGGAGCTGCTTGTGTATAGTGCAGTGTCGTCCGCATACATGGCTATGTACGTGTGTTTGGCGCGCGGGATGTCATTAATGTAGAGATTGAAAAGGGTCGGGGCCAATTGGGAGCCTAAAGTTACAGAAATTCGTATTTAAGTCAAAATTGAGGTGCGAATTGTTCAGAGGTCTTGTGCTCAGTTACGCTAAAGATTTCGAGAAATCATACTCCTTATTATTGATATATTTTTTTTAGAAAATTTGTTAACAACAAATTGTAAGCAAACAAATGAATAATAATTTAATAATTGTGTTTTTTGGTACAACAGTAACGTTTATTAAAATAAATATATTTACATTAGAACTTAGGTCTCACTTGTCCCTGTATAATTTAATGCTTTCTATACAAGAAAATATTCAGAGTTACAAGCAGTTTTCTGAAACGCAGAGCAATTTGCAGTTTCTGAGGACTAACAACGCGATGTAGTATTCTTCCAAGATGAACTAAATATTTAATTTAAATTCCATCAGTAAATTATTAAATAACAAAACTCAGTATTGCACAAACGAAGATTTTTATAAATAAATCGATCTGCAAAGTTCAATGTCTATTAGAGTATGCATATAAAAGTTTAAACCTGTTCAAACGAGTCAAATGGTTTAGCTGAAGATAGATAACTCCTATGCTCCATAAGCTCGTCATATTATTTAACATTGTTATCTAAAACTCACAACATAACTGTCGTTATTTTTCTCCTTGACATATAAACAAATCAAAAAGCAAAGTTTTTCTGATCACAGAAGAATAAGATATTTTCACCGCTGAAATAAGGAGAGAATCCTTCTGATTGTGGAATTTGATAAATAAGTGCCACGATAAAAAGACAGCCATGACAGCTTAACGCCCACTTCGATATTGATCTCTCCCTGTCAGTTATTAAACCATCAATCTCAGTTCATCTCTCTTTGTTGGTGCTACAAACATGATGTTCGTATTAAAGAAAGTTATACAAACTTATGTGTTAAGATTTTTTTTTATGATTTATTAGGTATGAAAGAGGGTTTTTGAAAAGAACTCAGGAAAAATTAACTATATATCTGAAATACATTTTTTATTGTAGTCATGTACTTTGACTTTATATCTTAGTGAAATTATTTGGATAGTTTCAATATATTGTTAGCAGCGTAGTTACATAAAGTCGCATGAGTGTTACATAAAGTATAGTAGTTACATATAATGTAGTTACAAAGAGTTTAATCAGTGTATTTACAAAGTGTTAAAACAGTGTATTTACAAACAGCTAAATCAGTGTATTTACAAGCAGTTAAAGCAGTGTATTTACATAAAGTAATAAAATAAATTTTATTCGTGTAAGTAACATTGAAAGCTGCATGTAACCCGTTTGAATCGGCACAACGGGCGTGATACGCCTCTCTCCCCCCAAATCACAAAATCGAAATCCGTCACTTGCGGAGTAACTTTATTTCCTACATTAGCAGACACCTTTTAATTTAAACAATCTTAGCGCAATTAGACCAATTTATATATCGGCCATGTCTTCCGAATAAAACGGAATTCTTAAATTTCAAAAGTATATAAATATTAAATAAACGCCCGCTACCTAAATGATAGATACAGGTAACACCATACTCTTTCCAAATTGCCTGATTTGTAATGAAATCATTCTCACGATACAAATAAAAGCTCCAAAACTCAATTTCCAAATCGCCTGTTTTGAACTAAAATCATTCTCGCCACTACAAATAACACCGCCAAATCTATATCGCCAAATAATATCACACATTAAGACGTCATGCGAGAATGGACAACACGATTCCCTCGTGCGTAGGCATTAATTCGGTAGGTAGAAAAGCTCCTGAAATGATATTTGATCCGCTCGGGTTTAAGAAATTATTGTTTTGGTGTAATCTGTGAAATATTTAGAAGCTGCTGTTAAATTATAAACGTTAGACAGCACGTCATTATTTTTATATCGTAATATAAAAATTGAAGATGTTTACAACACACGAAAAGTATATACGTATTAAAAATTCACTGAAATCCGTCTATTGAAAGTACATATTCCTCTTAAAGTTTGTTTGAAATATAATCAAGGAAATCAGGCTGAAATATAAAATAACTATACAACTACTTCCAAATTTTGAAAAAACCTCACCTAAGTGTATTATCTTGAGTCCTGAAGTACCAAATATCATGCTCATATGTCGTTTAGATTTTTCGCTACAGACAAATAAACAGACGACTGCCTTTATTATTACAGATATACAAGTCATGTAGTATAGTGCAGCACTTTGCAACCAGACTCACGCTCTTCTAAATTATACTTAAGATATATATTATATATTAAAAAATCTGATGTGAGCAACACATGACTTTCCTTATATAATGCAATGAATTTACTAATTTTACTGTAAAAAAATTGGTTTTTCTTCTAGTAGATACTTATATTCTTTCCAAGATATTGAATTTTCGTCAATTAGTTGTCATTTTCATTGATTTAGCGTCATTTTATCCATTTGGCGAGATTTTCGTTAATTTGGCAACATTTTAAAAAGTCGCCAAGTTGGCGACATTCTGCCAAATTCGTCGCCAAAATCTCGCTAAGCGTCACTATTGGCATTCAAATACAAAAGAATTAATCAAAGTATCTTTTCTCATGAATGGAACGAGCCAGATCCACGAAAATGATGTCACCAAATTTATCGCATGATATTACACATAAAAAGTGAACATGTTCCTCAACAGTTAACCTATTTTTCTTAATTTATGGAATTTTTTAATAAATTTATTTGAAAAATGTGCAATGTCTCGAGAACGATTCATGCTACCGTTCTATAGTTTATATCAATCGTTTTCCAAGGAAAAATTATATAAGAAATGTCAATTTGAGTAAATATATTAAAGGTTTTGAATTTTTGATGATTTTTTCAAAATTTCACTAGAAAATTTAGGGGAGTTCTGAACATTCGATTGTGTATAAAAACAATAGACTTCCAGTGTTTACGGATTGCGAATTACGGATTATTTTTGTTCTAAATTTCGTTCGAATCTCTCCATTCGTTCGTGAGATATCGTCTCCAAAGACTCACTGACACACACACACACACACATACTTTCACACACACATACACACACACACAGACATCACCTCATAAGTGCTTAATTCGTGATTAGGGATGCTTGAAACCTGCTCTCCTGTAGAAAACTCGAATTTTCGACCCCGCCACAATACTGTCCTTATACATTATAAAAAGTAATAAATTTATAATAATAAAGGAAGATGTCTATCTTTTCGTTTCGACTACAGTCGATAATATAAACGAAGTATGGCTTAAAGAGCTAGTATTAATAGAAGTAGCATTTCCATTGTTTAGCCATCTTAGAAGCATAGCCAGTATTTACCAGAATCTCCTCCTTCGCTTCTCAAAATAACCGCCAGATTTGGCACATTTCCGGTAGAATGGAACATTGTAGCAGTACCAGAAAATAGTAATAATGTGCCATTGTGGGAGTTTGTTAACTATTATACACCATTTTTTTTTCAGAATCATAATCTACGTATTTTGAAATCTCTAAAATATACAATTTCAAAATGCGTGGATTAAGATACTTCAATACTTTCTTTTCTTTCACATCTCTCTTCGCATATTGCTTCAGCTTTCCTTTTCAAATTATCATTGCAGAAAATGATTTCAAATTATTGTTAATTGCTATTTCAGTTTGTTTATAATAAACCATAAAACATATCGATATTATATCGATAGATAACATTGTTAATATTGTTAATGAGATATATGTAATAATTGAGAAAACGGCTGCAGTAAACGTACTTCTATTAATTATTGAAAATTTTCCATAATAAATCGAACTTTTCTTACCTTTTGGCCTTAATTTTTACTTTCCTTATATACATTGCTATTATATACATAATGTATATAAGGAATATGTCAGTATTGTGACGGGATCGAAAATTCGAATTCGAGTTTTCGGCAGGAGAGCACGTTTCAAGAATCCCTGATCACGAATCAAACATTTTTGAAGTGATGCCTGTGTGTGTGTGTGTGTGTGTGTGTGTGTGTGTGTGTGAAAGTATGTGTGTGTGTGGGAAAGTATGTGTGTGTGTGTGTGTCAGTGAGTCTGTGGAGACGATGACTGACAAACGGATGGGCCGATTCGAACGAAATTTGAAACAAAAATCACAATCTGTATATTTAATATATATATAATATATAATATCATTTTTTAACTGTAAAAGTAGTAAATTCATTGTATTATATTAGGAAAGTCATGTGTTGCCCACATCAGATATTTTCAAAATAAATTATATACATACCTAATTTATCTGTTTTCACAATATTGCAGTACATGACAAATATTATCTGCATTCGTTAATAATGGATTTTTCATCAGGGTAATTTGATTAAAAAATAAATCAATGGTATGAAATGAAACTTCAAAGGACTTGGATTTTAATATTTTCAGAAATGTAAGAGGATGCAGATATTGTTTGTCATACTTTTGCAAAAAAAAATTAAACATATTCTTAGTATATGACTTTGTTACATTTACGTACCTTAACTTCATATAGATTAATTTTTCTATTCTAAAAAATGATTAGTAGAGTGCCTATTACAATTGGAATCATGTGGATAGAAAAATATGTTGTTCATGGGTTCTTATAAATGTACTATCTTGATAACTCTGTGCAAAATTTAAAGTATTTATTAAAGAGTGTAATCTTACATGATTACAAAAATGTATATTAAAATGAAATAAAAGTAAATCGAATTTCCTAGGAAAGTGAAAAGCAATATTTCTATTAATGCTTTGACATTTGATTTATCCATCTGAAGTTCTTTGTAAACCTTAGCTCTCTATGACATAAATGTATTTCAAAATATTCAAATAATATGGATTTTATAAATATAATTTCATGGTTTTCTACAGGATCTTTATAAAATATGATGCTTGAAAATAGAAAAGAGAACTGGATTTAGTTGAGTTGCAAAAGTTTAAGCATTTGCATATAACTGTGCTGCTTAGTAATTTTCACATAATTCTAAATATGTTCTTCTATTTTGCGGTGTTCTTCAATATTTTAATACACACAAAATAATTATTCAATGCATTTTCGCGGATGTATAAATCCCCTCCCCTACACGTCTTTATATTAAATGCCGTTCAATATTTTGAATAATATATTCGCAAATTAACCCCTTGCCTTTGTCACCCGAATCCAGTTCTGGCAACCCATCTGCGGTAAATTTGGAATGCCCGAACTGACTTCGGGCAAGAATAAACTCAGTGTTTCTATTCCGTTGATTCCGAATGGAGTTCGTTTTGCCTTATTAAATGCTTTACAATATAATTCACTGCTTTTCCAATTGATGGCGATACTTGTCCACATTTTTTTTAGAATTAGGCGTTATCAGCTAGCTGGATTAGGGGGAGATATAAACTTAGTTTATTGTAAAGAGTGTGATGTAGGCTTGTGTGCCGTGCCATGTTTTCATATATATCATACTATAAAGTATTTGTGAAATTCTGAAAAATGATTCTGTGAAATGTTATGCGAAATTCAAAAGATTATTTGATTTATTTTGCTATAATTAAGCAATTTTGAATAAAATATGAATATAATCCATTAATTTTCCAGATGTATGTCAAAATATTAAATATAGTAGTTATTTCTTATAAAAATCTATATTTTTGTAAAATAAAATTTTTCTAACCTTTTTAAATGTTATAATGCACAAAACTGAAGCATAAAAAAATTTCCATTTTTGACACATTTTCCTGAAATATACTCCACAGGTAAGAGATTAAATTCCATAGCTGTAATTACACGGATTAAGTTATCTTACCCGAAGGTAAAGAGACAAATATGTATACATATACGCACACACCCAGACAAACATCTTGGAATAAAATGTTTAAATTGTTTTCAGGAAATCTTGAAGCATACTTTACTGAGAAAATCTCGATTTTGAAAATTTTTGGGAAGCTAATACTATTTGTATTCAATATTATGAAAAACAATTAAAATTTACTTTCGATTTTAACTTCATTTATCGCATTTTTACTAATATACAAATCCTTATAAAACAGAACTAAGATACACTGACTCTACAATTCTTTCATTTTATACACATAAAATGACTTTTCAAATCATTAATATCATATTAAAAAATTTGACTTATAATATAGTACACTAAAAAAATACCGGGAAGTAAAAAATGCACAGGATTGCAATATCAAATTTGTATCTTAGGAAACAGAAACTAGTTCTTGCACTCATTCAGAGAGCGCTTGCATCAGTCAGTTACATTTTCCAGTACATATCTCTAAATACACATGTGCATTTATCGTACTAGATATTTTTTTATATATTGTGTTGCCTAATTTAACGTGTATTATTTCAAACAAATAACTATTATCTAATGCTATTTATAAGTATATCAGTGTTTATTACAAATGCGAAATAGTTCTTAAAGGTATTTTTTTTATAAAAATGTTCATTATATTCAAAATTCCGTTGTACCAAAAGTTTGTTATAAGAAAATTCCAACATGCTATTATCGTTCACATTCATGTCATATCTATAGACAAATAAATCAGAACTCAAGACAATTAAAATATATCTTATTTATCTTTAAAATGAAGTAAAAAGATATTTTTAATCTCATGCGATACCGAAATATAAAAAAAATGTAATTTCTGATATCCCGAGATGTAAAAAATGCCAGGGATTGCAATATCAAAATTATGTCTTTGGAAGCACAAACTATTTCTTGCGCGCATCTAAAGCACGCGGGCGCGATCTCGCAGTTTCGTTTTCCAAAAACCGTCAAATATCGTCAAAGTGCAGTAAGACGCAGTTTAAGATGTTTTAATGAATAATTTTTGATAAATACATTAATAGACAAAATTTCATCACGAAGCTCATCAATATCTCGTACAATTTTTTTTATCCTCCAAAGCTTATGGGGAGCAGAAATAAGCAATAATATATAATTTTGTCCTTCTTTAAAAGCTTTAACGTTCACCTTCTCCCGTTGAAATACAGGGGAAACGGGACGCCCTAAACGGAAATAGTCCTTCTAGTCACATGAAACTCATTTTCTATCATTCGTTAGGGTTGCCCTAATTACTTAGATTACACCTCGAAGATACGGCTATGAAATTTGGTACAGGTGTACCTTGGTGCCCAAGATGATATACCTCATTGATATTTTTTAAATCTGAAATTAGTTTTTTAGTTATTAAACCTTGAAACTCCATTTCGAGAGATTATCGCAAAAATCGATTCTTATAAGATCAAAAATATTATTGCAGAGTGCAAACTTTACAACTTAACACAATCGGAAATACCGAAAAATTTTAATTTTTCAATCAAATTTTAAGCGGAATATGCACTATTAATAGGCGAATTTTCGCGCATTTTTTAAAATATATACTTTTTGTGTTCTGAAGAAGTCCTTGATTTTCAAAATTGTGATATAAAAATTGACTGACAACCAATCGTTATAATTTAACAGTATCTCCTTTCAATATCCCGCACTACTCCTGAACTGAAACACGCTGAACACACTGCTGAAATTAAAAAAAAAATTCTAAAGCCATCGGTCCATAAGTTATTATATATAAATATATTTCTTATTTTTTACAATTCATTGCATTTCTCAAATGGTCAGGTCTAAAATTATCCCATTCGCGCAGGCGCAGAAACGCTGATATAGCCGCGGATTGGGATGTGACGACTCCGTGTCTAGGAATTCGGGAAGGAATGTCAGATGACAACATGTAACGTCACTCTCCATATCAAACACTGTCCCTAAAGAAGTTCTTTAGGGACTGTTTTCTCAGAACACTGTGAAAAACAAACTGGATTATAAAAGACAAATATGATGTCCCGAATGAATGTTTTTAATTTCAATGTTTTAAATTTAGTAATAGCACTGTCAATATTAAGCTGAAGGCTTTATTTGGGACATATACCGTGTTAAGGTGTATCGGTCAACTTGTCAAGTACCATGCCCATGGCATATTTCGAGACCGCGCAATGAACTAAGACGTGTTTAGACACTTACATAACGCGTATTACTCCCACTTAACAGACGTGACGTAGCCGCGAGTGTGTTTGCGCAGTGGGCAACTACACTTTTTGAAAACTTTAATGAATGAATTCAATAAATCCCTGCTTAAATTATAGACAACGTCGGGTATAATCTCCAGTAATATATAAATAACCATTTGTAGATATGTTTTGTTATAATAATATATTCAGCTTTGGATATGCTATTTTTTCATATCTAATATAATCCTTCACACACAAAAGAAATGCGCACTACCTGCGGTGCCTGCGGATAACGCCCCAATTAGGTCCTGGTCTAAATTAAGTGACACTTCTCGGCCGTACAAACAGATACCTTACACCTTCGGTTAAATCGGGAGGTCTTGGCCAAAGAAGAAGAATTGTTAAACCAGCTTTCTATACACAATACCAAAATGCACCGTTCCATTCGGCGCATGCGCAAACCGATTTTTTAAACCGGTTTTCCACCATCTCTCACTAGAATGGAAAGTTTGTCTCTGAACCGAAATAAAAGCAAGAATTTTCCGTTCTAATCAGTGAGCCGTTATGCTTCTTACGGTCAAGTAAACTCCGACGGCAATACCGATTTTTGTCTCGCCTCTGATTAATCTCTTGGTCTATTGTCAGAAATATTTAAAAAATAAGTCATATTGCTTATAAATCAGCTCAAAGTGGCGGATAAGGACGAAAATGTTGTTTGAGAAAATGAAATTTGAGATACATATATTCAATAGATATCGTTGCCCATTTTCATCTCTAGAACAATGTTCAGTAGTGTAATTCCGCCTGAGTGACGCAAAGGAGTAAAATCTCTTGGACTTCTTAAAACCACAGACCCCAATAAGCATCTCACGAAAACAAAGACAGACAGTAGCAGCGAACGGCAAGAGCGATTTCAAAATTTGAAGAGCGGTTGAAAAGACTGGGGAGAGCGATTGAGCTCGGACAATTTGGCACCGAAAATGAGCACAGACCAAAATATAAAACACCGAGAGAGACTGATAAGGAATGAAAGCACCTGAAAACATTAAAGAGAGTTAATCTCACTATAGAGAACAATTTAAGAACAAAAATTTCGAATTAGACAATGCTGTTAATATCAAAAATAAAATTGGAGGTACATATATTTAATAGATAGCAGCAATTGAAAAGGCTATCTCAAAAACAATCTGCTGCCCCCCTAAAGAGTCACTATCCTTATTCCCTCTATCCCTTTCCAACTCCTTGTCCTCTAGGATTCCAATTGCTATCCATGATATAAGGACCCGACTATTATTTGCAGCAAAACAACCCTTAGCGTCCTCCTCTAAATGTGATACTACTGCCCCTTAAGAAAAAAATCTCTCAAGGTAGATCTCTCAAGGTATCACCAGAATCTTTCGATCTCATCAAACTTCCCATCATCACTATCAGCATCTCCTGTGACCTACACTTCTTGGACTAAAACAGTGAAAGTATTGAGCCACATAACTACTATACCAATCCGGGTATTTGTGCATAAAAAAAAACTCTACAAATCTATATTAAAAACCATTGAGAGCACATATTACAGCATTTTATTTCAACTATGGTAAATTTGTAATCACGTGCCATCTTACACCGCAAACTATATGAACCTACAAACTATTTTATAACGAATAAAAAATTAATTTACTGAAGAAATGTGAGTTGTTTTAAAGGTATTTTCACTAAGCATCTTACGAAATTAAGCAAAGTATACAGTTGTGAAAATTTCTCCTCACGAAATATTAATAACCCCAAATATATCGCTCACCAATCTGGAGTGTATAAATATTATATATTATATTTATCCATCCATTTCAAAACAAAACTAACTTCTGTGAATGACGCAAAACGGATATTTCCACTGCACTAATTTAAGGGGGAACCTTATGAAACTTGAGAAGTTACTGCGGTGATTAAAGACAGCTTAACGCCCACACTAAAATTGATCTTTCTCAGTCAGTTATTAAACCATCAATCCAATTTCTATCCTCTCTGCTGGTGATGCAACGATATTGTTTGGCACTTTCTGAAGTTCCAAAATTGTTTTCCGAAACTGCGAATTTTTAGCATCTTCTTTGTTTTTCTTCTTTAATATTAAAACAATACTTTTTCTTCAGCAATGATCAATCATTTTAATCATATTCATTATAACAAGAAATATCAATCATGCATAAAGCATTGATTGTGAAACACTTTCCAACTGAAATGCAATGCTATTTAAACATCTCTAAAATGCGATACGTTTAGCGCTAATATATTTTAAATTATCACAGTACTACAGTAATTTATTATATTTGAAAACTTCATAAAAAATCTGATGTGGACGACACATGACTCTCCTTATATAATGCAATGAATTTACTACTTTTACAGTTAAAAAAAATGTTATTCTTATAGTAGATACTTATATTCTTTCCAAGATATTAAATTTTTTTCAATTAATCGTCAATTTCATTGATTTAGCGTCATTTTTATCAATTTGGCGAGATTTTTGTTAATTTGGCAACAATTTAAAATGTCGCCAAGTTGACGACATTCCGCCAAATTCGTTGCCAAAATCTCGCCAAGCGTTATGGACGGAGAAATAAGTTATTCTTACAGCAGATAAATGGCTATTGGCGTTCAAATACAAAAGTATCTTTTTGTTATGAATGGAACGAGCTAGATCCACGAGAATGATGTCACCAAATTTATCGCATGGTATTACATATAAAAGTGAACATGTTTCTCAATAGGAAATATTTTTATTTTTTATTTTATATAACTTTTTGATATTTGTTTTTAAAAATGTGCAATATCTCGAGAACGGTTCATGTTAGCGTTCTAAAATTTATGCCAATCGTTTTCTAATGAAAAATTACATAAGAAATGTCTATTTCAGTAATTTTATTAGCGGTTTTGATTTCTTGATGATTTTTTCAAAATTTCATTCGAAAATTTAGGGGGGTTCTGAATATTCGATTGCGTATAAAAACAGTAGACTTTCAGTGTTTACAGCTTGTGATTTTTGTTCCAAATTTCGTTCAAATCGGTCCATTCGTTCTTCAGTCACCGTCTCCACAGACAATGACACACACACACACACAAACACACACAAACACACACACACAGAGACATCACTTCAAGCATGTTTGATTCGATATCAAGGATGCTTGAAACGTGCTCTCCCGTCGAAACCTCGAATTCAAATTTTCGACCCCGTCACAATACTTTCCTTATACATTATGTATATAAGGAAAGTAATAAAGCGGTTTTAGGACGGATGCAACACTGAATATAAATTTGAAATAACTTTAAAAATCACAATTTTTAAACCGATTGATGCCATATTTTATTTTGAAGTGGGTCACGTGATCTTTTCATATAATATGGGTGTAATTACCATTTCAATTTTTTTTTTTAAAAACTACCGAACATATTTTGCTGAATTATTTTTTCATATATTTTATGGCATAATTTGAATGTTTTCTAAAATTTTCCAAGCAATTTGTGAATTTTAACTATGTTTAAAAAATGTTTGAAAAATTAGGTCCCATTGGGTTCAATGTATTTCACTTTTTCAACACGTGTTCAATCCAACACTAATTGGGTGATATTATTCATTTATATTCCCATATGTTCCACATACCGTCTCAACAATATAGTAAAATTTCATTTTGGTAAATTCATTTTCACGACAGTTATCGTGCGAAAAGACAGACAGAATGAAAATGACAAAGTAAAAATCTGATATGGGCAACACATGACTTTCTTTATATAATGCAATGAATTTACTACTTTTACAGTTAACAAATGTTATTCTTATAGTTGATACTTATATTCTTCCAAGATATAGAATTTTTTTCCATGAGTCGTCATTTTCTTTGATTTAGTATCATTTTTATCAATTTGGCGAGATTTTTGTTAATTTGGCAACAATTAAAAATATCGCCATGTTGGCGACATTCCGCCAAAGTCGTTGCCAAAATCTCGCCAAGCGTTATGGACGGAGAAAGAAGTTATTCTTGTAGCAGATAAATGAGTATTGGCGTTCAAATACAAAAGTATTACTCAAAGTATCTTTTTTCATGAATGGAACGAGCTAGATCCACGAGTATGCTGTCACCCAATTTATCGCATGGTATTACATATAAAAAGTGAACATGTTTCTCAATAGGAAATATTTTTTTTTATTTTATAAAACTTTTTGCTAATATTTTTGAAAAATGTGAAACATCTCAAGAATGGTTCATGTTAGCGTTTTAAAATTTATATCAATCGTTTTCTAATGAGAAATTACATAAGAAATGTCTATTTGCGTAACTTTATTAGCGGTTTTGATTTTTTGACGAGTTTTTCTAAATTTCACTCGAAAATTTAGGGGGGGTTCTGTACATTTGATTGAGTATAAAAACAATAGGCTTCCAGTGTTTACGGATTGTGATTTTTGTACCAAATTTTGTTCGAATCGGTCCATTCGTTCGTCAGTTATCGTCTCCACACACACACACACACACACACACACACACACACAGACATCACTTCAAAAGTGTTTCATTCGTGATCAGGGATGCTTGAAACGTGCTCTCCCGTCGAAAATTCGAATTCGAATTTTCGACCCCGTAACACTACTTTCCTTATACATTATGTATATAAGGAAAGTAATAAATACTTTTCAACTATGTTGGAAAGTGTTAAGAGTGTAGAAATAAAACGCAAATTAAATAGTTTTACGAAATTATCACAAGTGTATGAAGTCGCGATAATTTTGCTAAAAGAAGTGGTGGTTAAATCGTAAGCACCTCTCAGAAGGCATCGTAAAAAAGTGTTTTCATTATATATAGCATTTCTGGAATCAGTAAGCTTAAAATACTATTCAATTTAAAACTTTCTATAGTTAACAGCGTATTTAAATAAATCCCACAGTGGAGAAAATTTATGTGAATACAAAATGTAAAATCTTGAATCCCTTGAACCAGTTGAACGCAATCCTTGGGTCTATTAACGGGGTTTATTAAGGCGCAGTCAAAATCTTTTTATGAAAGGCAGAGAGGATACGAAAAAATCTGATGTGGGCAGCACATGACTTTCACTGCAGACTTATATTCACGTTCTCTTTATTTTAATTAAATTTAATTCACTTTTAATTCAATGTTCGTTCTCATTTGATAACTGGACTTATTTTCAAAGAGAGAGAGAGAAAAAAAATACGAGAAAATACGAAAAATTTAGAGAAAATACGAAAAAATTAAAATATCGGAACGGCTGGTCCTAGTATAATGGGGTTTGTCTTATTATTTTCCTCGTTAAAAATTACGTATTATACAAGTATTTAATGGATATATTTGAGCATACGTAGTTCATTATTTAAATTTTGGCGATTTTTGCGGGCCATTTTTCAAAAAAACGGCAGGTTATTTTTTTCTGAATCGTACCAAAATCCAATCAGCACCAGAGGGTCTCTCAAGTGACCTATCTACCGAATCTTGTGAAATTCAGTCCATTAATTTTTCAGCTAGAGCGGATACAAGCTTTTGCGGGCCATTTCGCAAAAAAAGGCGGGTTCTTTTATCCCAAATCGTACCCAAAACTAATCAGCACCAGATTCGCCCACAAGTGACTCGCCTAAAAAATTCTATGAAATTCGGTCCATTAGTTTTTTAGTTAGAGTGGATACAAAATATGCACAGACAGACAGACAGATACACACACAGATACACAGACACACACACAGACGTCACGCTAAAAATAGTTTTTTCGTATTCTAGAGAGATCTTGAAACGTGTAGATTCGTCGAAAACTCGAGTTGCGATTTTCGGCATGATTCCAATACTTTCCCTATACATTACCATGCATTGCAGGGAAAGTAAAAAACCAATGCTTATTTTTTCATTGAATACATAAATTTAAACATAAATTTAACAATAGGACAGTCACACATTGTGTGTTATTATTTTTTTTTATATTTTCTTTTTTAGAATGTTTCTAATTATATATTTAATTATAACTTTCGACCTCTTATTTCATTTACATGATGCCGTAGGATAAAGAGTGTACTTCAGTGAGGTACCACCAACAAAAAGACAACGAGCCACTACTAAGCTATCAACCATTTAATTTACCGTTTAACTTTCTATAACAATTACACAAATTTACTAAAAGTATATGGAATATGGAATTTTGTGCATTCACCAATTCACTCAGCTATCACATATATTTTTTCCAGAAATTATTTATTATCTTGATCTGAATTTCCCATTATATAGTGCCGTCATGATTATCTGATTGAGCAATGCAGACTTCCGAAAGTTCCGGATTCCAAAGTTGCGTTGCTAGGGTTGCGATAGAGACAAATATTTGTGATGAAAATAAAATGTCCTTGTGAATTAATTGCTAGCTTATTTCGGCTTAAAACTGAGCTAAGTACTTCAAACTATGCCTGTAATGAATCAGAAGTATCAACATATACTGACATTAAATACACCATTGTATCAATAGTATCTGAAAATTTATTTAAATCGTATTACAAAACTTATCTCTTAATAAATCTATTTACAGTTATTCGGTTTCCTACGTTTTTAAATGAGTTAAATCTTTATAAATAAAACACTATATTTATTTATGTAACGGTTGGTCATAATTGAACATCACTTATCAAGAAATACCGCGTACTAACAACCTGGTGGTTGCAAACTTGGCCACATGATAAAGACATCACCGAAGTCAAGCAGCATCGGGCGCGGTTAGTACTTGGGTGGGTGACCACTGTTGGCACATTTCGGGCGCGGTAGCCCGGTGGTTTGCGCGCTGGATTTGCACGCTGCTACAACTGCCGCCGTGTTCATGCGGAGTACGATCACGTTAAACATGTGGGTCCGCAAGTCCTTCCGAGAGGTTGGTGGTAGGGGAAGGAGGGTACGGCCCCAGTGGATGTCTCCCCCACTGGATTCAGGTTTAAATTGGGTGGCACTTTCCGGCCGTCCAAACGGTTACCTTACACCTTTCTGGTAGGTTGAACGGTCTGGGTCTCAACAACGACATGATAAAGACATGGGGAAAATGATTTCTCGATAAATAATTTAATCAAATGTCTGTCAATAGCATAAGGGGTTTATAACACTCAACCAGTGTAAAACATCTTGAAATAATAAGTGAGACAAAAATTAAGTGGGTAATAAGTGAGGCAACAAAACAAGAAATGAGGCAAAAAATAACAAATTTTATTAACAGGGTTCAGAAGCAAAAACTGTAAAAGTACACACCTTGCCGTCGTTGCATGAAGCGTTCTGTTTTGCTTACTCTAACGATTAAACACACACTTTTTTCCAAACACCAGTTAATAAGAAAAAAAATGTGATTCCAATTCCTTGCAAAATGTTTATTGCATGTATTTTAATCATATATCAGCACATCTGTTTAGGGTTTTATCGTAGACGGTCTCTTCCTCCTTCCCTTTTGGTGGACATTAAAATTATTTACTACTTTCCTTTACATAATGAATAAGGAAAGAATTGTGACGAGGTCGAAAACATCATAAATTTGGTGACATCTCGTGGAACTAGCTCGTTCCATTCAGGAAAAAAGATACTTTGAGTAATATTTTTGCATTTGAACGCCAATAGTCATTTATCTGCTAAAAGAATAACTTATTTCTTCGTCCATAACGCTTGGCGAGATTTTGTCGACGAATTTGGTGAAATGTCGCCAACTTGGTGATTTTTTACATGTTGCAAAATTAACGAAAAACTGGCCAAATAGATAAAAATGACGCTAAATCAATGACGATTCATTGATGATGACGACATGGAGAATGACGACTCATTGAAGAAAATTCAATATCTTGGAAAGAATATAAATAACTACTACAAAAATAATCTATTTTTTAACTGTAAATGTAGTAAATTCATTGCATTATATAAAAATAGTCATGTGCTGCCCACATCAGATTTTTTTCTTGTGGAATTGTTTCCCCCATATTTACTGTAATGAGTATTGTGTCGACCTCGTGATGCTCATTTAGACATTTTTGCTCACGGAATTTTGCTCACTGAATGTGGTATATTATGCACTGCCTTTTGAATGTAAATTCATAGATTTATTGGAAAACTATCTCGCAAACTTCATCAACGTCCGACAGCTGTTTGAATTGAACTTCATACATTTAGTGGAAGAGTATCTTCAGTAATCCTCTTCTATAGCAGAATCTTGAGTAATTAAGTTCCGAGTCTTTATTCATAATGTGTATACTACTGGAGTCTTCTTAAATTGCGGACTAAGGAATCTGTACATGTTGCATTGGTTGCAATCGCATTTCTGCAGTCACACTGCCTGGTGATATACGTTGGTTCTCAAATTGTACAAGCATCCTTAGACTTATCCCATTCCTGTGAATTTTGCCAAGTAGTTTAGCAAGTTCTAGAGAAGTAATTTCTGCTTATGTGCTATGCGCAATAGACCGGGTCTTAAATGGGATGCTCAGCTAATATTCTGTACTCCAAATATGCCCTTAGCTGCTACACGCTATTTGTCAATTTCTACATCCACTGAAAGCATGTATCTGCTTATCTGATGTGTGATATCCTTTAGACGCATTGTATACTTTTACAAACTAGTTGTCACGAAAACTGCACATGGAAGTTAACATAAATGTGACACATTTCAAATTATTCCTTTTCATTTACTTTTAAACTGAGGTCATTTATCTATAGTGATTTCTCGACGTTTGTGAATTAAAAAAAAGTTGTATATGTAGTAAATTATTTGGGCCGATAATTTGTACCCAGGAATTCAGCAATGGATTCTGTTACGGAAGCGAATTGTTGGCAGCCGTCTATTACGATGGTAATACATTTGTAGAAGATGTAAGTGTGGGAATTGAAATTTCTGTAAGAGGAGATTTTTTATAAAGTTCTCTGCATGTGTGTGATGGTCGTGGACTCTATTTTAAAAGTTGTGTTGTACGTTCTCTGCTTTTTTAAGGAACATGTTCTTTTAAATCTCATGAGTCATATTACTATATAAGATGATATAAGAATTATATACGATGATAAACAAGGGGTGATATACGAACGGCTTTTTTCGGAGCTTTTTCAAAGCACCACCGATCTGTTCTCTAAAGGCATCTTACTTTTAATTTTAAAAAATTAATAGTTACTTTATATGTACTTTTTCTTAAAACCGATATGCATAGATTATAAGAAGCTAACATACTGCCACAGGAGTAAGGGTATTGCACGCCTTTGATCTGAAATGTCAAACATCATTAAAATAAAATAAATTAAGTTTAACAAATGGGTGTATCTTTTATGTGTATTTTAACCAGATGTGATTAACAGCACTGCATGTCAGTTGTGATAAATCACACTCAAGATATCATACATTTTTCTTTCTACATATTAAGACTCCGGAAATATTGAATAATTGGGGTAAATTCTGTGGGTATAGACAATTACGAGAAACTTATAGATTTTGTTTGATATCGAATTATAAGAAGACCCCTATTGTGTCTTCTCTCATAAAAATGCAAAATTTTGTCAAGTTGTGCTAAATATTATGTATTGGTTTCTGATTGTCATTAAAATTTGATGTTTGTAATGCTCAAAAGTACCGATAAAACGATCTATTGAATAATGCCACAAAAAACACACTTAAACAATTCGTTTTTTAATTAATTTCTAATATCTGAATATTTTAAATTTATATTGAAGAAATGTTATAACCGTATATAGTAGTCCCTGCAATTATATGCATTATTTAATTTTCTCAATAAATTTTCTTAATTTTTTCAATGTAGATAAAGAGTTCCTAAAACGTTCAGAAATATTTTAAGCGCAAAAAAATTTAATTGGATCAAGCACATAAAATAACACGAAATTACAAACTGAACACCCTCTTTGAAATAAAATATGCATATCTATCTGTTATGAATTCTCGTTTAAATTAAATTTAAGAAATAAAATTCTTATTTTCTTACAAAACTGAAAATATTTTAAAGCACATAATGCAAACAAACCCCTATTTACGCTAAACCTTTCTCGATAAAATTCGTAAACGCTTCGCTTTTATGAATATTATACATCAAATATGCGTAGTTACTTTTCTATGACGTAGCAGTCTGGTGAATAATAATTTGATATAGAAATAAGTTTTCTTTCAAAGTGGTATCTAAATGTTATGTAACTTTACGAGATACGAGGAAGCTGTGGTGAATATTAACTCATATTTTAGTCATGAATAGTCAAAACTTTTCAAAGTTTCTGAGCGGAGCGTATAAGATGCATTAGTATTCACAAATTAGGGAAAACATAATTTGAACTTAATCATATTTATTAATTTAGAAAGTTTGTTATGCTGATGTAGGTAAACGTCAAAGGTTCTTCAAAATCGTGAGTTGCATGGGAACTGTTGCTATATAAGGAAAAGTGACGACCAGCCATTATTTAAATCACTGGTACAGTACGAAACTTTAACAACCCTTGCAAATTATAAAATTTTCATATTATTCATATTATTTAAATTTACACGGTGATTCTAGGCTGGAAACTAAATAGTTTACATATATTTAATGCATACAGAACATTAGGCTCACACATTAACTCGTAAAAACACATTAAGACGTAAGGATTCTCTCACAAGACTTAATTTATATATTTTCTTAATTTCCCCTAAATTTTATAAGAATTCATTCTTTTCACAAACCTTTGTTTAAGTGAGTGGTCGAGGCTGTGGCTGAGCAGTAAAGGTAATCGTGTTCATTCGGCTGCTAGGTTGTGGTTTTGAGTTCCACCTGAGGGCATGGATGTTGTATTTTTGGGAGCAGTGTATTCCACTCCCACTGGTGCGCAGGGGCGACGTCATGTGACGGCTAAACATGCTTACGATTCTGGCCGATGTATAGGCGAATGATGGAATGTATCAAGTGCCCATTCATTTAAACTAAATGATTAAATATTTACGTGAGTGAAACCATGGGAATGAAACCATGTCAGCTCATACTAGGTACAAATTATCGTGACCTTTTGGTTGGTTAGTTGGTTGATTGGTGTCGTGTCCACTTTAAAGTCAAAGAGATCCATAAGCATGAATCACTAGCCTTGCCAGATCCACTATCCTCTCAGCATAAATTTCACACCGAAAAGGGAACTCTCCCAAGCTTTGCAGCGCTGCAATAATAGCCGAACCTGTAAAGATATGTCCTAGAGAAAGCCCCTCCCCAGGCAATTCCTGCAGTTCTTATATGTCCTGGTACCTTTTTCATTAATTGTCATGCCACCGAGGTGACACGTTCTCAGTCTGGTAATGGTCTTAGTGATTTCTCTATTTGCATTGATTTCACATATCTGGTGACTCATCTTGATAGATTTCTCGCTGAGTCTATATCTGGCAATAGCATTTGCATCATCTAGGGTGAGGCGGTTTGTGTTGTTATTGTTTAGAGTTCTCGCCTCTTTAGCCAATTCATCTGCTGTCTCATTACCCTCAATTCCGACATGTGCAGGAATCCATTGCAAAATGCATGCCTTTCCCATCTGGTTTGTTTATTGAATCTAGCTGTCTGTGAATATCTTGAGTGAATCGTGAGCGTAGTTTCAGTAGTTCAATTGGATGAATGTTAGATTGCCATTATGCACACACTAACAAATGAACCATGTAGGTCATTGCAGCGATGTTGGAAATCTGAAGATCCCAGACCGTGCGACTCACATAGTGGGTTTAGAGTAGCTAGCTGCACGGCCGGGAAAGGATACCTCCTGCACTCAGGACGCACCCAAGGTCTACCATCCCGCCAAACGAATATTTATTTAGATCTAAAAAGATAACAATTGATGAAAAATATTATGATTAAATAGACAGTTTCACATTATATTTGAACTTGACAAGTACGTCCATTTTTCAAAAATGGGAAAAAGGTTATTGCGAATATAGATAAAAAGATCATTGAAAAACAAATTTAAAGTGAGGTATATAACATAATGAAAAATAGATTAAAATTAAAGAAAATTAATTAAAGAAATTAAGAAAATACGAAATTAAATTAATTAAAGGAGTTGGAAGTCTGAATTAGACCCTAGTACAATCAGTATGGAATAATTGGACTCAGGCATATAGGGCACCGATTTCAAATGAGGAAGCTAACGACCACGCAGGATACAAACCTGGATAAAAATAGTAATCTCAGAAGGCCAGCCCGAGGAAATAAAAGCAGGAAGTCATCAGTCAGATTGTCAAGTTGCACGCTGATCTGATATTGGAGGTAGAATAATGCAGAGTTCAATTCCACGATACGAGCTTCCAATTTCGTCCCAGTAGCTCGTCGGCTGCGCAGAACAAAGATGGATATTTTGAGTCCAGGCTGCGATGGAAACGTTGTGTATAAAATATAGATGGTAGATGAGGAAAATGTAAAATCCTTTCACAAAATAATGTTATTTAAGAGAAATGTAAATCTTCTGCAAGCGAGTTTCAAACAAGGGACATACTGTTACAAAATTGACGTTATATTGATCATTCCACAGAAACCATATCGAGGATGCACAGCTAAAGAATGAAAAAAGTAGAGAATTTTCAACTACTCCTATTAAAAGTCTGACGTTTTCGGGAAGGGATTCTATACTCTATTAATTCGGAAAATATCAGCTTTCAGACAAAATTAATTTCAAAAATGTGTTCTATAAATTCCTCAAACATTGAATGACAATAAAACGGCGTGTGTTATAAATACAGGGTGGTGATAGAAAAGCTTCTTCGATATATGAACCCCTAGCGGCCTATCCGCTCAACCAATCGAAAGGAAATTTCAGATATTGTTATTTGAAGGTATGCTCTTGAGATTGTGATGATTTCAAACAATAGAGTTCTCACGGTTACGGTTACAGTGAAAAAAATTCGAAATTTTCGAATGGCAACACCCACTTTTTTTGCCTACGCAAATTGATCAGTGCATTGAAAAACCATAAATGGCGTTGGAACGATACAAGTATGACGAAAATTGGCGGCGTAAAACATTTGCAAAAAAGAGCATTGTAAAGGACCAATGGCAACACAAGGAGAGGAGAGGGAAAAAACTTTTATTGGAATTACAAGTTTTCAACGCGCCCACCTTCGCAGACGATAACGCATTAAATGCGGGAGATCGTTGACAACAATGACCAACGTAACCTCGCAGGAGAAAACTGTATAACCTCACGTTTCATGGCATCTTTCTATTCTGACAAATCTCGTGGATTTGATGTGTACACCTTAGATTTCAGGTAACCCCAGAACCAGAAATCCATTGGAGTGAGGTCGGGGGAACGCGGTGGCCACGAAACTGCAAAGTTACGGGAGATGATCCTATCACCAAAGTTCTGCTGCAGCACTTGTTGAACACATGTAGCGACGTGTGGAAGAGCACCATCTTGCATCCATACAATGTCATTAACGACATTTCTCTGCTGCAATTCTAGAATTACGTAATTTTGCAACATTGTTTTATACCGAGGACCTGTGATGAAGCACGTTTGCATACCATTAGAAGTGACCTCTTCGAAGAAGTACGGACCGAGAACTAATGTGCTTGCAATGCCGCACCACACAGTAACTTTAGATTCGGGTAAAGACACTGGTGCCACATTGTGAGGATTTTCGTCAGCCCAGTGAACGCAGTTCCTAGAGTTTACTTTTCCAGTTAAGGAAAAATGTGACTCATCCGTCCATAATATCTGCAGCGGCCATCTATATCTTCGTCATATCTGATGAGGAAAAAATTCGCAAAGTCGACCAAAGTGTTACCATTGGTCCTTTACAATGCTCTTCTTTGCAAATGTTTTACCCCGCCAATTTTCGTCATACGTGTATCGTTCCAATGCCATTTACGGTTTTTCAATTCTCTGATCAATTTGAGCAAAAAAAAAAGTGGGTGTTGCCATTCGAAAATTTCGATTTTTTTTTCACTGTTACCGTTACCGTGTGAGCCCTATTGTTTGAAATCATCACAATCTCGAGTACATACCTTCAAATAACAATATATGAAATTTCCTTTCGATTGGTTGAGCGGATAGGCCGCTAGGGATTCATATATCGGGGAAGTATTTTTATGACCACCTTGTATATAAATCGTAGATGAGCTAAATGTAAAATATGTAACATGTTTCCTCAAAATAATTTTATTTCAGTAAAATAATTTATGTCAGTTTTATAGTCCCACTTGGCGATAAATTTGGCGATTTTTTTAAAATATCGTTAAATTGACGAAAATATCGCCAAATTGATAAAATGGCGCTAAATTCATCAAAATGATACCGAATCGATAAAAATTTAATATTTTACATAATTTAGTACGATTTTCTATATAATCTCTGTCGCTTTGTGAGAATTAAAAATATTTTTTCTAAATTCGTTTACAAACTGGACCAACATGTTTTATTCTGCGGATATGTCTGTGAAGATAATTTTGTATATCGAGCCCAGATTCTTATACATTATTTCGAAGAATTAAATTAAATATTTTAAAAGAATATTTTAATAAAAAAAATAAAAATAAAATAAAATTTTGTTGGGATCTAGTATCGCCGCCAAAATTTCAAACAATTGGCAGGATTTGTAATTTCTGCAAGTAATGCTGTTGTTCAACAGATACTTTCTCTTGTAACTGCAATAAAACAAAATCAATAACCATATTGTAACTTCATCTTCTAGGTGCAATAATTAGAATCAGGGCACATTTTATCAAAAAGCCCATCTCTTTCTCATGCTTTCAATAATCTATATAAAAAAAGTCGTTAGTTTGCTTCAATTTAAATTTACATACTGTTAGAATTTTTGATTGGGTCAAAAGTGTCCCCCAATGTCCAAGTAAATGATGGCGATTAAACATTCGTTAATTTAGCGGGCGAAACGTGAACAATTTCAACGTCAAACAACGAGCGGTTACCTTACACCTTCCTGGTAGGTCGGACGGTCTAGGTCTCAACAACAACAACAACAACTCATACAACACTTCTCCAATGCACCACATGGGGCTGATCGTACAATATCCTTTAGTCACAGATCACTGACTCATTAGACTCACAGATTTAACTCACAGATCACTGACTCATTAGACTCACAGATCACTGAATCATTAGACTCACAGATCACTGTTCGTTTGCATGGGGATAGCTTAGGCAGCTCGGGATATTTAGTTCAAGTTCTATGAATGTAATCTATGTGCCTCAACCGCTGGGATATCACAACCCTTTACAATGGCGCCCGAACGAATTAACCATGTCAATTAGTGTTAAGATTTCGGAGATATGAAAATGTCCCTAGTATGACTAGCATGAATTCAGTGGACACTGGGATATTGAACGCCGATTTAAAATTAAAAGGACAACGACCACACTGGATATTAACCTTGGTAAAAATAGTAGTATCAGAAAGCTAACCTGAAGTAAAAATAGCAGGAGGTGGTCAATCAGATTGCCAGTGGTCCGCCAATCTAACATTAGAGGGTGGAGAGTGCAGAGTCCACTTCTACGACAAGAGCTTGCAATTTCGTCCCAGTAGCTCAAAGGTAGACCGTCGACTGGCCAGTTCGAATATCGAGGGTTCGATTTCCAGTTGGGGCAGCAAGGTTCTTTGCAAAGTGTCGTCAGCATTTATACTTATAGTTTAACAACTATTTCCATATTTGGCAGAGAAAACCATATGATCTTAAATAAGCAAAAATACGCTGAATATGCGTTTTCCTTGAACATCCGAACTATTACTTGTAAAATAAGCACTTGCTGATCTTCTTCGATAAACGCATGCATTTATCATGTAGGTAACTACAATTGCTTCAAAGGCGTTATAAGCTCCCTTTTTTACTATTTCTACTTGACTATTTTTGCTCTCTCTAAACTCCTTCATTTTTTACGAATAATTCAACGGTTCATGCATTTATTCTCTCTATTTGATTTTAAATCACATTTCAATACTTTATATTTCCTTTGCAGAACCTGCTTACGTCATCTTCGTGGGTGGGGGACATACCCTTTATCGTCCTGTAAAGATATGTTTATTGTTTATTTTATCATGGCTGATATCACCCACCTGCATGCAAATTTTTTCTGCGTATGTGTTTCATTTCTATTTTAAATTCTTTATCACCTGCTTCACCGCAGTTCATTCTTAGTTAACGTCTCATACTGTTGTACCTGTTTTCCTGGCCGGAAGAAGGGGCTTATAAAGCTTTTGAAACAATTGTAGTCATTTAACTGATATGTGCCTGCTTACATTAGGGAAGTTCTATAAGTGTTTATCTTGCTAATAGAACCGACATTTTAAAAGTAAAACATTAACATGTATTAATCACATTATCGTGTTTAGATTTTTGCTTTATTTACCTTGAAATTATACACTTTGAATTCACTTTTAGGTCTGCTTTATTTTCTTCAGCAACCAATTTCTTTAGGTTGGAATTTTCTACATTATTATTTTCATAAATTCACTTTGACATGCCTTTATTATATCATAATATTTCACTGATATGTAATTTATTACTATATATGCATTTGGACATATATATTTCTATTAAGTTGGGTTAACATTCGGTCAATATACATCTATGTAAAAGACATTGAATATCAATCTAATACTCGTATAACCCTTAGTTTAATCATAATCAAACTGTAATCCAAATACCCATAAACAAATATTATAGTATCTCATAGAAATGTATAATTTCCTTGCCTATTCATTTCTGACATCTAAGTATGCATAATATAAAAATATATTTCATTTGGCACAATTGATCTTTTATATTCTCAAGAAACGGGTAACATAAATCACGTAGAACAATAAATAATGCACAAAATATTTATCATTGTCTGGATATGATATATTTTGCAATGTGTCTATTGACCATGGTGTGGTGCTAAAACCTCTTGCGACCGTAAATAGTATGGGCATTATTGTATTTCTTGCTCATTATAAATTGTAGGGTGGCATTGTGCTCTTTTTTCAAACATCCACCTTTATTTTCTGCATTC
Organism: Amaurobius ferox; assembly: GCA_951213105.1. Taxonomy (NCBI): domain Eukaryota; kingdom Metazoa; phylum Arthropoda; class Arachnida; order Araneae; family Amaurobiidae; genus Amaurobius; species Amaurobius ferox. Next base: position 73,454,607 of record OX578139.1, read on the forward strand.
AGTGCTGAAAAGAGGATTGCACTACTGTAGAAATTAATACTAAAACTAATAATATTAATAATAATAATAATAATAATAATAATAAACTTTATTTTGCCACACAACATACACAATACATACAACTCAGTAAATACAAGTAATTTAGTTAAATCATTCTATTTTTATACTTATTATGTCTAACCAATTCATCAAATTTTACTAATTATGTTACTTTAAACTATAAATAACTCACAATGAGCATGAAATTTGCTAAGGTACATTGTTCCTTTGTCAAAGGTACATTAAGGTACATTGTTCCTTTGTCAAATTTTAACACACTCACTCTGTGGTGCATATTCATACGCATGTGAAACCCAGTGCACATCCATATTTGCAAGTATTGCTTTCACTCGTTCTTTCCCATTCCTATGTGAATGTTCGCAATTTTTTTAAGCGCTGTATCGCTCATGTTTAGTCCTGTGTTGAATCCAGTTGCAGAGGCCACTTCGATGACAAAAACTTGCAGTGCTGTTCCAGTAGCTCAACGGCTAAAGGTCGATTGGCCAGTACGAATAGGCGTGGTTCGATTACCGGTTAAGGTAGCAAAGTTCTTTAGTATGTCTATCTTCCTCATTGGATTAGTGCATATTTGGTAATGTATTTTGCAGTGTAAATATATGACTGTGCATTTTTTCTCTTTTCTTCCTGCTCTCCCGTTCCTCCTATGAAAATATTCACACATTTTCAGTCATGAGGTCAGCTCGTAGCAATACCCGTGGCGATATTCACTTCGGAAGCTCCCTACGTAGCTGTCCTTGAAAAGGAGAATGGTAGTAAATATACAATAATGGTACACAAAATGACAAAATGAACTTTAATCAAATGACGTCATCGAAAGTGTCATTTGCGAAGTGTTAACGATGCTGCTACAGATAATGTAACGTCACAATTATAATATTGTTGCTAACGCGCAATATTCGTGACGTGGGCACAGGGATGCCAGGATTTACCAGTTTGAGGAGAGATTGCCAGATTTGGCAATTTATCGCCAATTTGACGACATTTGGCGACTTCTGGAATGTTACAGAAACTTCACGAAATAATAATTAGTCCATCAGATATGAAGGGATTTCTAGAAGTTTCTATAGAGAGATTATAAAACGGCTCATCCCGTCATTCGAGAGGAGTTGACGAGCTGACAATATGTACGAGTTACAGTCAACTGTGACTTTTATCAATGTTTTGAGAATGGTAGCAGTTGTTTTGTGAAATTTCTTTCGTCAACATTCTGTGAATAATATCAGTTATTTTATGAAATTATTTAAGTGCTGTTTGATTGTTGTTGTTGAGATCCAGATCGTCCGACCTACCAGAAAGGTGTAAGGTATCTGTTTGGACGGCCGGGAAGTGCCACCCAATTTAAACCGGAACCCAGTGGAGGAGACATCCACAAGGACCGTACTCTCCTTTCCGTACCACCAACCTCGCGGAAGGACTTACGGACCCACATGTTTAACATGATAGTACTCCGCGTGAACACGGCGGCAGTTTTGGTAGTGGTGGGAATCGAACGCTGGCTTACCGAGTGCAACTCCCGCGCGCTAACCACTAGGCTACCGCATCCCTGCTGTTTGATTGTGTATTGCTCCTGTTTAATTCTTTTGTTTTTTTATTTTTTAAATGAACGTTAGTTATTCAGAAACTTTGATTCGTTCTTGTATCCTGATAGCACACCCGCGATTACAAAGTATACGTTCGTAACAATATTTTCTTATTACACAATCACCATCGTTTTCATATCTGATGTTAAATTAGTTCTACGAAATTGTTGTAACTATGAGAAATCAGTTTATTTTATAAATTGTCTGCCTCTCTATGTAAAACCAATGACTATTTCATGCATATCACTTATATTCCAGACTCCAGAGCTAAATAATTTTGTGTGAAAAAAGTGCTTATGCAACTCACCTTACAATCACTTGATTTGTTTACATTCTGTATACTATAGTTCAGTATTAACATTAGGCTTCGCTGTAGGAATAAAGCCAGCTTAGTGATAATTTAAAATAAAAAATAACGTAATTGCGTTATCACAGAATTTAAATACACCAATGATATGCAAAAATAAAGCTGTTTTAGGACACATGCTACGCTATAACTATAAGCGTTCCTTAAAAACCGCGGTTTTCACTAAGTGACCAAAAAAGGATGTCATATTTTACTTTACAATGGGTCATGTGATCTCTTCATATAATATGGATGTAATTATTATTTCAATTTTTATTTAAAAATACTACCCAGCATATTTTGCTGTAATTCTTTTTCCACATTTTATGGACGAAACAGACATAATTGCTGCTCTGTAGGTGGATCTAAGGACCAATAGTGGTGGTTTTATGGCAAGGTTTATGACCTGTCATAATAGTATAGTGAATAAAGTGGGAAAGATTAAAGTTTCAGTTCCTCTCCAAACGAGAATTCGAAACTAGTTGGTTTTAATGATGACAGTTATGATTGAGCAAGAAACACTGATTGCGGTCCAGATGGGTCAATTAAGTGCAACAGAAATGTCTGCTTCATATGCACAAGTAGTAGAGAAGGTAGGGGAAGGAGATATATCCATGAGTAAGATACGGATTACGCATTTACTGACCATTCATCCAACTACTGAGCGAAGTTTGGATAAAACTAAAGCTGAAGTTCAAAGCCTGATTAATCCCCATAAGTTGGATATAAGTGTAAAGGGAGTTAGAAAGATAGCGAAAGGAGGAATTATAGTTGGAACTGTTAAAGAGGAAGATATTGATCGGCTCATCAAAGAATTCACGGACCAAGATGAGTTAAAGTGTTTTAAAGTTGGTAAGCCAAAAAAAAGAGACCCTCAATCGATATTGTACAATGTTGAAGTACTATGTTTGTACAATGTTTGTACATTACTGAAGAAAACTTAAAAGAGAAAATTGTTTCTCAGAATTAAGGGATGAGGAATAAGACGAGATTTACTGTTAGATCTCATTTTAAGGGAAAGGAGGTAACAATTGGGTAATCTCTTTAGATCCAGTGACCTTAGGAGTGCTTATTAATCGAGGGAAAGTGAACGTGGGTTGGACCAGGGTGGATTGCATGGAATTTCTTAGACTTAATGTTTGTTATAATTGACGACACTATATGGACATATTAGCAAGTATTACCCAAGCAAAGAAGTATTTGTCAATTGTGGTAAAGAGGGTCACAAAGTGGTAGAATGTGAAGGGAAAATTGTGTGCATGAATTGCGCTAGTCATAATGCCACATTTAAGACGATGTATAAAACAGACCATAGGTGTACACATCATGAATGTAATATTTACATTAAAGAGATAGACTTCGCTTCTACCAAAATGGACTAAGAGTAACCCAAGTTTACTTGCGGACACTTTTTATTTGAACTGTAAATTGATTTTTGAATATTTTGAATTGCTCTTTAAACTGACTTTTATATGCGATCTACTTTTGCTGCTATTTCTTTCCTTGTGTTGTTGTAACTATGTGTTACTTAATGTTCTTTTTGGTTGCTTGGTGCATGTAATTTGTGTATACTGTAATATGTGTTTGTTTTGTATTCTTTCCCGACCAAGTAAGTCAGTTGAATTGTTTTCTTTTGTTTTTCCCAATAAAGTGGTTAGGAGAGGATGATGAGTCTCGACAGACCAGTGTGATGGTCTGCGTGGGTTTTTGTTGTGTTTCTTTTTTGCTCGGTCTTTAGCGCGAGTTTTGTTGTGCCGTGGTTGGAGAGGGGTCCGTCTGGGAACCCGTTTGTCCTCCTAGGGTGGTGTCCTCGTGGCCCTGGCCACAAGGGGGGAGGGGTCGAGTCGTACCCTGGCGGGGTTGCTGTCGTGGCGGCTTTTTATCTACCGTGTTATGTCGCCATTCTGTGCGTCATGAACTTTGTGTGTTTGAGAGAAAAGCTCTCTCTCTTCCTTCGTGCCTGTTAGGAGCTGTGCTAGGACTTGTTCGTATTGCTTTTGCATTAAAATCTCGTTTTCGTCGAGGAGAAACGTTTTTGCGAAAAGCGCTTGTCTCCGGTTGTGTGACGTGGATGTCTGGCTTTGAAGTTGCGCCTCTCTCCGCCAATGAGAGTCGGCGTTGAGGAGAGCGTGAAGTTCGTTTTTTCTTTTTCGTTCTTTTTGGACATAGTTCGCCGAGAGGAAGGATGGACAAAATTTTGTCTTAAGTTAAGACAAAGGTTTAGCTGAAATGGCTTTTTTTGACGGAGGGAATATTGGTTTCGTTAAGAAACTTTTCCAAGGAGTCCCTGGAAGATGAATCTAAAATCCGGGCTAAATTTATCTGCCAAATTTTTAATTATTTTTATTTTATTTTAGGAAGAATTCCATGCCAGGCTTGAGATCCTTTGTTCGTGACCTTTGCGCCATGATGACAAAAGTGTCGGAATAGAACGGTTTTTGATTTTAATCCTTGAGTCCAGCAATAGAGAGGGATTCCCATTTTTCCTTGATGAACAATAACGCAATGCAGAACATTGGCATGATTCTAAATTTTTGGAATGAAGGTAAATTTGGTGATTAATTTTTATCTCTGATGGAAAATGCCAGAGAAAGAACTTATTTAAATAAAGGAATAGCAGGCACGTAGTGAAATTTAAGAATTGATATTGTTGATAAGTGTTAATTAAAGATTATGATTATTAACATCATTTAGTGAAATTATAAGAAATTTGTGGAAATCTTAAAATATTGGTTTTGTTTTACCCTGGTGGATTATAATGATAATGCTTTTTGTATGATGAATAATAACTAAGTTAAAAAATAATAATATTTAATAAATAATTTTTGGTTGATTAAAATTTGTAGATTTATTTTCATGTATTCCACCTGTGTGTATTTACTTCACGGCTACCATCTGGAATCTAATTCTTCCAGACAGAAAAACAGTTATTGCATACAACTTGAAATTTTACAATGTACTAAACTTGAAAGCCACTATACCCTCACAGATCGTGCTATCTTTATTTCTTGTGCCGATCGGTTTGCTAAATCTTTGTCACGGTGTACCGAGTCATCTCTTTCATACTTAAAACTTAATGCTGGTGTCGCTTGACTGTGGGCGCCGTGACAACCGTATACCTTTGCGTACGTCTGTTATTCTTTAATATTACATATTTTATGTGATAATTTGAATATTTCCCAAAAATTTCAAAGCAATTTGGGAATTTTAATACCGCTTAAAATATGTTTGGAAAATTAAGGTCCGGGGTTTAATGAATTTCATTTTTTCAAGCCGGATTAAATCCGATACTAATTAGGTGGTATACACTACCTGACATAGAAAATGCAACACCACGAAGCTTTGGTCGCATAATTATACGAATTGCGAGATAAACACAGGTGGTCAATGTATGCAAATGATCTGAAATGAATGCAAGTAGGTCGTGTGATTATAGCGCTGAATAAAAGGGATGGAAACGGCAAATAATAGTTGTTACTGTCGGTTGCCTGCAGAAAACCGTTTTCCGAGCTGGCTTTCGTTTCAGAAGACACGCGTTGTTGAAGAAATGACTGGCCGACGACGCCGAAATCCGTTTCAGCATTTGGACGATCGTGGGGGGCGGATTCATTTTAGGCCTACGTACGGCTGGATGGTCATATCAGCGAATTGTTACTGAAATACGCGTAAGCGCGTCCAATGTGCAAAAAAATTTGAGAAGATGGATATAAGAAGGGCATGTGAATCATCGCAGTGGTACAGATGGACGTCAGAACGCGTTGATCGACGCATTCGAAGTCATACGGTGGTGTCCCCACAAACGACGAATGTCGATATTCTGCTGAATTTGCAAGGCACATTGGATGTTTCAATATCAGCGACAATAGTTTCTCGTCGATTTGCAGAATGCGTCTTGCACTCAAGCCATCCTTTACGAAGACTGACATTGACGACAAGACACCGACGTGAGTGATTGTAATGGTGTCGCGCCCAAGCTTCTTAGACGACTGAATGGGACAGGGTAGTGTTCAGCGACGAGTCTCGGTTCTGTTTGTCGAGTGACAGCCGCAGTGTGAGAGTCTGGAGCCGACTTGAAATTTTAGTATGTTGTTCAGACGGTCTGTGGGACATATGAGAATATAAATGAATAATATTACCCAATTAGTTTTGGATTGAACCCAGGTTGAAAAAATGAAATACATTAAACCCTATAGTCTCTAATTTTTCAAATACTTATTAAGCAAATTTAAAATTCACTAATTGCTTCGAAAGTTTTAGGAAATATAAAAATTATCACATAAAAATATAAAAAAATTACAGCAAAATATATTCGATAGTTTTTTTACATACAAATTAAAATAACAATCACACCCATGCTATATGAAGATCAAGTGGCCCACTTCAAAATAAAATATGGCATCCATCTTGTGTCAAAATAGTGATTTTTACAGTTATTTTTAATTTATATTTAGTGCTGTATCCGTCCTAAAACCGCTTTATTTTTGCTTAATTTCTGTGCATCTATATTTTAAAACAACGCAATTACAATATATTTGAATTTAAATGATCAATGCCATCCCTCTTGTGTGAAATCGTGATTCTTATTCTTTTTAATTCATATTTAATGTTGTATCCGTCCTAGAACGGCTTTATTTTCGATTTTTTCTGTGCATCCATATACTGCGACAATGTAATTACAATATTTGAGTTTTAATGATCATCAAACTTTGATTATTTCTACAACGAAGCCTGATTCTCAAGTATGGAGAATATAAACATATCAAGATGTAAGATGTGTTATATAAGAATTGCTGAGATGTTTTAAAGCAAAAATATTTAGCTCTGGAGTCTGCAATATAGCGGATGTGAATGAAAAATTAATTGATTTTACATAGATAAACAGACGATTCTATTGTCATTTTCGATGAAGATTTAAGCATGAAGTTGTACAGTACTTTTACCTCCATGGTTTTAATATTTTAAGTGAAATAAATTATTGTAGTATTGTGATAATTTTAAAAATATCGCCGCTGAATGAAGGAATGGAAAATGGTTTATGAATGAAATATTAACTGTTTTTATATAGAGAGCCAGGCAATTTATATTTCGCTTACGTTATCTGAATAAAGTTCATTAATGTTTGATGAAGTTCTACATTAATGAGAACTTTATTCAGATAACGTAAACGAATTATCACAATACTACAGTTATATATAATAAATTGTAGTATTGTGATAATTTTTAAAGTATCACTGTAGAATGTATCGCATTTTAGAGATGTATAAATAAAAATGCATTGCAGTTGGAGAGTGTTTTATAATCAATGAATTATGCATTATTGATCTTTCTTGTTTTTAATATAGCGATATAAAGCCAGTTTATATATAAGATTTTTATTTAGACTTTAATCTCTTCATTTACATTTTTAATACGTATCGTGCCGAATTTATTGCACGTTTATGCTCTAAAATGAAAACTATTATGCCAAAATAAATATCACTGTTGCTACATATTATTTAATTCTTTGAAAATTCAAAGTTTTTTAAACCAGAAGTAAATTAGCACCATTGTTTAGCAGTTATAGCAAAATTTTCTTGCAATATTAGTTGCTTTACTATTCTACGGAAAGCTCTATATCTCCTGAAAGTTTGAAACGATTCCCATGCAATTTTGTGAAAATGTTTTAATCCATAACAACAATCTGAATATCTATTTTCAGAGATATTTAATCCTTAGAAAGAACTAATTAATTTAAATGTTTTAGTATATTATATTAATTTGTTATTCCGTAGTTAAAGTAATGTGTTGATTCATTATTATGGGTATATTTATGCTATATCTGTTGCATTAATGATAGTGATAATACTGGCATTGCAAATTTCCAAGCCAGCATTTCTCCTCCTGTGTTTGCAGTTGTTTATTAACTCTACATGAAGTCAATGATCGCCTTGAGACCATTTTAATGCTGTTTGGAAGCCATTAAACCTATTTTATTGGGCAATCAGAAGTTCCAGCCATATTTTATTATCCTAAAAACATATTTTAGATTTGCATTCAGCTAATAGAATAATAAAAATCAATGTATTAAATAAATTGATTGATAGGTTTTAAAATATTCTTTAAGTAGTTCTCTAGAGAGAGAGAGAGAGAGAGAATATAAAATTTGAAGTAAATCGCTTAAACTGTAACAAAAATAGTTAAAAAGTAAAATATGCTTTCGAAGCACAGCTTGAATTAAATTAGCAACGGTGTCAGCCGGTTTCGTATACAAAAGACAACGTATTTTTAAGATATAAATACATAGCAGCCACTCCAACAAAGATAAGCAGTCGGTTTCCAATGAATTGTTGAAAGACGAGCTCATAGTTTGCACAAACTGAATGTTCTCAAAGCGTAATACACACTTTGTAAATTCTAAATTTTCAGGTCAAAGTAACCCAAACTTATATAAAATTTATTAATTTCACCCAGGACTCATGGGAGTTTTGAGTAGGGCTAGACATTTTGAGCTCCCAAAACTAAATTTGTGCTCCAGTATTTTCACTATATCTTCCGAAATAAACACTTCACCTAATTATCTTTTTATTTACATTTTAATAATCAACACCACAAATAAAATCTATGCTGCTTGGAATTTTCAAACTTTATTATTATTTATTTCTTTATAATTAACAAACTGTATTATTAATTATTTCTTTATAATAATTATTAATTATGAAACTAATATTTAAAAACATTATATGAATGGAAACGTGATGAAATGTATATTACGATCAGTCCATCAATGCCTCAAACTCAGGTGTAAAAAGTTTTACTTCATTCCTTAATATGAGATAATACAGACCTTTAATGATTTTGGAATTTATTGGGGCTGTATTTAATTTCCATTAGATTCGGTTTCAAATCAGTGGAATATAAAATTTAATACATTGTCATTATGCAGCAGGTGGTCAGCCATTGTTCTTATATTTATAATTGATAAACAATCTGAAGTTTAAAGTGTAAAGTGTGTTGAAAGAAAATTAGAAAGTCCAGTTATAGTTGTAGTTATAGTTTGTTGCTGTTGAGACCCAGACCGTCCGACCTACCAGAAAGGTGTAAGGTAACTGTTTGGACGGCCAGGAAGTGCTACCCAATATAGACCGGAACCCAGTGGGGGAGGCATCCACAGGGACCGTACCCTCCTTCCCCTACCACCAACCTCTCGGAAGGACTTTCGGACCCACATGTTTAACGTGATCGTACTCCGTATGAACACGGCGGCAGTTGTGGCAACGTGCAAATCTAGCGCACAAACCACTGAGCTACCGCGCCCGAAATGTGCCAACAGCACGCGATGTTCTCAGGCAGTCAGCCACCCAAGTACTAACCGCGCCCGATGCTGCCTGACTTCGGTGATCTAACGAGAACCGGTGTTTTCAGCACGGTACGGCCGTTGGCTCCGTAGTTATAGTTTGTGTCATAATGCTTTCCAAGTCGATGTTATGTATATTACTCTACTAATAAAATCTACTACTACACTAAATATGTAATACAATATGTTTGCTATATATAAACGAGTAAATCCCTACTCAGACCGTCCGACCCACTCGAAAGTGTAAGGTATCTGTTAAAAGAGGACAGTGTCACCCTATTTAGACCCGAGTCCAATGGAGTTTACAACCACAGGAGTCGTACCATCGCGCCACTAACACATCAATTCGCATATGTACCATTTAATGTCTCATATGTACCATTTAATGTCTCATATGTACCATTTAATGTCTCATATGTACTATTTAATGTGTCCATATTTCGCGTAAATACGAATAAAGATGTTATGATTCCAAATTATTCCAGAACATAATTTAATTTATATTTTTAGTGATCAGGTTTAAACAAATGTTTTTCCATGAGAAGCCAAAAACTTTCATTTTTCACTCGATACCATATCCTTACAAATTGCTGTGGAATGTTGAATAATAATGATTTTAATTAAACAGTTATCAGATGGAAAATTTGTTGTCCGTATGTTTTCCCATTATACAGGGTGTCCCAAAAAGATTGAAACGCACTTTAATTATTTACCTGTTGGAGATAAGTGTGTGTGTGTGTGTGTGTGTGTGTGTGTGTGTGTGGTCAATGTAAATTGTAAAAGTGTAAGTAAGGTAGGAAATAAGACTACGTTAATGAAATAGTCCTCCCAGTAATTTTCAAAAAGTTACACTTTTTAAAATTTTATGCGATCCCCTTAGACAAATTGGGTCAGTCAGAAAATTTTGTTTTTAATGCAACAAGATCATTAAAAACAAGAAAGATCAATCATGTTTAAACCATTGATTATGAAACACTTTCCAGCTTCAATGCAATTTTATTTAAACATCTCTAAAATGCAATACATTCCTCGATTATATATAAAAACTTATCACAATACTACATTATAGGCCAACGGCCCTACTGTGCTGAAAACACCGGTTCTCGTTAGATCACCGACGTCAAGCAGCATCGGGCGCTTGGGTGGGTGACCACCTGGGAACACCGCGTGCTGTTTTCACATTTCGGTCGCGGTAGCCCGGTGGTTTGCGCGCTGGATTTGCACGCTGCCACAACTGCCACAATGTTCGTGCGGAGTACGATCACGTTAAACATGTGGGTCCGTAAGTCCTTCCGAGAGGTTAGTGTTAGGGGAAAGAGGGTACGGTCCCTGTGGATGCCTCCCCCACTGGGTTCCGGTCTGAATTGAGTGGCACTTCTCTGCTTCCAAACAATTCACTTACACCTTTCTGGTAGGTCGGACTGTCTGGGTCTCAGCAACAACAACAACAACAATACTACATTAATTTATTATATTTGAAAATTATTATATTCGAAAAAAATGAACTTCATTCAAATAACGGCATTGAAATATAAATTGTCTGGTTTACACATCTCTAAAATGCGATACATTCCTCGGTAATATTATTAAAATTATCATAATACTACGATAATTTATTATATTTGAAAACTTTATCGAAAACAACTGAAATTCATTCAAATGAATTTATAGAAAAAATAACACGCCTGGCTATATAAAAGCAGCATTTCATTCATAACATTTCCCCATTCATGTCATTCATCACAATACTATAATAATTTATTTTATTTAAAAGTCAAGACCATGGAGCTACAAGTAATTAAACTCTATGCTTAAAACTTCATCGAAAAAAATCGTCCTTCTCTCTGTAAAATCAATGAACATTTCATTCATATCAGCTATGCAGACTCCATGAGCTAAATATTTTTGCGTTAAAGAAATATAGCAATTCTTTTACAACTCATTCTACATATTTTGCTGTTTACAGTTTATATACGTAAAAAATAGGCTTCGTTGTAGAAATAATCAAATTTGGATGATCATTTAAACTCAAATATATTGTAATTACGTTGTTTCAGTATGTAGATGCACAGGATTTAAGCAAAAATAAAGCGGTTTTAGGACGGATGCAACACTTAATATGAATTAAAAAGAACTTTTAAAATCACGATTTTGTGACAAGATGGATGCCATATTTCATTTTGATTTGGATCACGTGATATTTTCATATCATGGTCAGGTGATCGCTTCATATAAGAGGTGTAATTATTATTTTAATTTTTATTTAAAAATCTACTGAATATATTTTGCTGCATTTTTTTATATATTTTATGGAACAATTTTAATATTTCCTAAAATTTTCGAAGCAATTTGTGAATTCTAAATCCGCTTAAAATCTCTTTAAAAAATTAGGTGCCAAAGGGTTAAATGTATTTCATTTTTTCAACCCGGATTCAATCCAAAACTAATTGGGTGATAATAGTCATTTATATTCCCATAGGTCCTACAGACCGTCTGAACAACATACTAAAATTTCATTTTAATGAGTCATTTTTACGGCAGTTATCGTGCTGACGGACAGACAGACAGACAGACAGACAGAATGAACAAAGTCATAAACACTTTTCAACTTTGTTGTAAAGTGTTAAAAACCGCACATCTGTATATTTTAATTCTGATAAAGGAAAATATATGATTTATGCCTCTTTTCCGTACCATATGAAAGGCTGTTTCTTCAGTGAAAATAAGGATAATAAACAAATTGACGATGGAAATTGTTTAGATCAAAACTACGTTAATATGTGTGAATTTTTTTTTCACAAATGCATCTATGCACAAATGGAATGCACAAATAAAGCATTGCACTGACAGAGATCATATAAAGCAGTGGTACTCACTACGCGGTTGGGTATCCTATGTATCCTATGTATCATCCAGCTTTATCTTTTTGTGATATGTCACAAATTTTTATTTCTATTTTGATGGATGGTCATTCACAATGTTCAATTTTCAATTAAATATAACTCGCTCAATTTTAAAGATCCAGGTCTGCGGGTTTCTTTAATGATCTTGTTACATTAAAAATAAAAAAGTAATAATTGACCAAATTTATCTAAGGGGGTCGTATAAAAATTAAAAAAGTGTAACTTTTTTTAAATTAATGGGAGGACTATTTCATTAACTTTGTCTTATTTCCTACCTCACTTTCAACATTTTTGCAATTTACATTGCTCACTTACATGGTTCACTCAATATGTCTCCGGTCTAACTAAGAAAAACAATTTTTTTTTAGAAATTCGTCTTTATTCATCAACATACTCTCCTTCAAGAGTGATACATTCATTCCAACGCTCCTCTAACTTTTCGATGCCTTTTTTGTAGAATGATTTGTTTTTGCTCTCAAAATAGGCCTCACTTTCGACATTCACTTCTTCATTTGAGCCAAATTTATTTCCCTGGAGCATCTTTGTGATGTCAGCAAAAAGCCAGTAGTCGCTGGGGGGCCAGATGTGGAGAGTTCGGTGGATTCCTCACCCACCGTACTCTCCAGATCAGATCTTTGCAGAAGCAATTCGAAGCGTAATTCATATAATTTAACCATTGTTTTCATCGACTTGTGACACGGGGCATTGTCTTGGTGGAACAGCACTTTTTACTTTCCCTGCAATACATGGTAATGTATAGGGAAAGGATTGGAATCACGTCGAAAATCGCAACTCGAGTTTTCGACGGATCTGCACGTTTCAAGACCTCTAGAATACGGAAAAACCATTTTTAGCGTGACGTCTGTGTGTGCGTCTTGGAGTCTGTGTGTCTGTCTGTCTGTTTGTGCAGATTTTGTATCCACTCTAACTAAAAAACTACTGGACCGAATTTCACAAAATTTGGTAGGTAAGTCACTTGTGCGCGAGTCTGGTGCTGATTAGTTTTGGATACGATTCGCGATAAAAGAACCCGCCGATTTTTGCGAAATGGCCCGCAAAAGTTTGTATCCACTCTAACTGAAAAACTAATGGACCGAATTTTACAAAATTCGGCAGATGAGTCACTTGTGGGTCACCCTGGTGCTCATTAGATTTTGGTACGAATCGGAAATAAATAACCTGCCTTTTTTTGCAGAATGGATTGCAAAAATCGTCAAAATCAAAACTAAAGAACTACGTATACTCAAATATATCCATTAAATGCTCATTTAATACGTAATTTTTAGCGAAGAAAAGACTAAGACCAACCCCATTACACAAGGCCTAGCCGTTCTCGAGATATATTATAGTTTTATTGTATTTTCTCTACGCCACCTTTGAAAATAAATCCAGTTAGCGAATGAGAACGAAAATTGAATTAAAAGTGAAATAAAGTTAATTAAAATAAAGAGAACGTGGATATAAGTCTGCAGAGAAAGTCATGTGCTGCCCACATCAGATTTTTTTTCTTTTGCATGTAGGCTTTTTTTCTTGATTTCTACACTCAATCGATCCAATAATGCCATATAATATTCGCTATTGATAGTTTTACTTTTCTCAAGATAGTGGATGAACAAAATACCATGCGTGTCACAAAATACGGATGCCATAACCTTGCCAGCTGACTTTTGGTTTTGGGTCACTTTGGACGACTTTCACCGGCTGCTGTCCACTCAGCTGACGATCTTTTTGATTCAGGTGTGTAGTAATGGATCCATGTTTCATCCATTGTCTGTCACATACCGACACAAGAAATCCTTCTTATCTCACTTGAACAGCTAGCTCTAAACAGCGCTCTGAATCGTCGACGCGTGGTTGTTTTTGGTCCGGTGTGAGCAAACGCGGCACCCACTTCGAAAGCAACTTACGCATGCTAAAATTTTCGTGTAAAATTGTAAACACACCACCTTCTGATATCTTTAAGTTGTCAGCTATCTAACGCAATTTCACTTTACGGTCTTTCAAAACTATTTTGTAGACTTTTTTACTTTCCCTGCAATACATGCTAATGTATAGGGAAAGTATTGGAATCATGCCGAAAATCACAACTCGAGTTTTCGACGGATCTACACGTTTCGAGACCTCTAGAATACGAAAATACCATTTTTAACGTGACGTCTGTGTGTGTGTCTGTGTGTCTGTCTGTCTGTGTGTCTGTCTGTCTGTCTGTCTGTGCAGATTTTGTATCCACTCTAACTAAAAAACTAATGGACCGAATTTCACAAAATTTTGTAGGTAAGTCACTTGTGGGCGGGGTTGGTGCTGATTAGCTTTGGGTACGATTCGGAATAAAAAAAACCCGCCTTTTTTTGCGAAATGGCCAGCAAAAGCTTGTATCCACTCTAGCTGAAAAACTAATGGACCGAATTTCACACAATTCGGTAGAGGAGTCACGTATAGGTAACCCTGGTGCTGATTAGATTTTGGTACGATTCAGAAAAAAATAACCTGCCTTTTTTTGTAGAATGGCCCGCAACAATTGCCAAAATCTAAACTAAAAAGCTACGTATGCTCAAATATATCCATTAAATGCATGTTTAATGCGTAATTTTTAACGAAGAAAAGAATAAGACCAACCCCATTACACTAGGACTAGCCGTTCTCGAGATATTTTAGTTTTTCGTACTTTCCCTACGCCACCTTTAAAAATAAGCCCGGTTACCGCATGAGAACGAAAATTGAATTAAAAGTGAAATAAATTTAGTTAAAATAAAGAGAACGTTAATATAAGTCTGCAGGGAAAGTCATGTGCTGCCCACATCAGATTTTTTTGTTTTCCGGAGCAACTGCCGATTTAGGGCGACCAGAGCGGTCAGCATCATCGGTGTTTGTACGACCGCGTTTAAATTCATCATACCAGTCAATAATAGTTGATTTCCCTTATGCAGAGTCTCCATAACGCTTATCAAGTCACTGTTTGGCTTCAACAGTATTTTTCCCCATCAAAAAACAATGTTTAATCAACACACGAAATTCTCTTTTATCCATTGTTTTGAAAATTACAAAACTGGGATCACTAAAACCACTGTAACCTACAAACTAATTGTCAGAATATCATGAAATTTTGACACGTGTCGTTTGAAGGTTGGTACTATCCAGAAATCATATGAGTCTGTCCACAGTGTTGCCATATATGTGTCAGACCGGAGACTTATTGAGTGAAGTGTTATCTCCAATAGGTAAAGAATTAAAACGCGTTTCAAATTTTTTGGGACATCCAGTATACTGTCACACTTTTTATTCATCCATATCTTGTTCAAGATTGCATACTCCCACATATACTTCGATAAATATATACAATCGCGAACACAGTTGAATTGGAGAACAGAAGAAAAATATCTAATCGGTTATTACAGAGGTTAGTAGACAGACAATTGTTTTCTGAAAAGTTGATCTGAATAAACCTCTTGCTCAAGAACAAAATGCCATTCCTACGTTCCTAGTAATGCATTGTATAAGAAAAGAAAAATAGATATTGCTGAATCCAGCGTTAATTTTTTCCTATCATTCTTGTTTTTAAATTTTGGGTTTAAATTTTCAAACGCAAATGATGTCATTTACAGCAGTTTAACTTGAGGTATTCTCTAGATTTTGCATGTTTTGTATTACATGATAAAATCATAAAATTTATATATGCTCACGATTATCAAATGAGTAAATGCATTGTAAATATTATTAACAGCACTGATGTCCATAATTTAGGCATCATACTGTCTTTAAATACAGTTATGAGGTCCTGACTTACAGTATGATTTATCTGGGTGCAACAGAGAATATATTTACCCCAGAAGGCAACAATGCTCGTCTGCACCAAGCTAAACTGGTATAGCAATATCTTTAGATGGCAGAAGTAAACAATCATAAGTACAAATATAGACAATACAAGTCTTCTGACCTTTATTCTACAGAGCATGCCTTTGGGATGCTCTGCGTGAAGGGCGTTGAAGACCCAGGTCACGCGACTCACCCTAGGGTATGATCAGTTGATTGAGAGGCCGTGTGTGAAGGACGTTGTTGTTGAGACCCAGACTGTCCAACCTACCAGAAAGGCATAAGGTAACCGTATGGACAGCCGAAAAGTGCCACCAAATTTAGACCGGAACCCAGTGGGGGAGGCATCCACAGGGACAGTACCCTCCTTCCCCTACCACCAACATCTCGGAAAGACTTACGGACGACCCACATGTTTAACGTGATAGTAGTCCGCATGAACACAGCGGCAGTTGTGGCAGCGTGCAAATCCAGCACGCAGACCACAGGGCTACCGCGCCCGAAATGTGCCAACAGCACGCGGTGTTCCCAGGTGTGTGTGTGTGTGTGAAGGACGTGTCGCAATAAGGTATTTAAATCTGTAACGAAAGTCATTTGCTGTCCACATTCAATTTTTTAGAACTGTGCTAATTGTCCAACGGGTTTGTAATTATTTTCAATATTTAGTCATATCTAAAGAAGTAGTTATACACATTCACATTAAATACTTATAATTTAGAAGATTTTTTTAATATATCTCAGAAAAAAATTCATTATAACACTGTGCCTTTAACATTGTCAATTAAAATATTCCCCTATGTAACAAATTGCCAGTAAATGGAATGTTATTATCAGCTTCGACATATTCTCTACTAGCAGCATACCCGTTCTTCGTACGGAGTATATAATATAAAGAAATTTATAATTCGCAATCATGTGCAAATTCTGTTAAAATATTAAATTTATTGCTCTTAAAGAGAAGTTTAAGAATATCTGTTCTCACTATGCAAAATTATCTTCACGGGCAGATCTGAAGAATAAAACATCCTGGCCTTTTTTGTAAGCAAATTTACAAAAAAAAAAGGAATTGAATCAATATATGCCACCCAGAAAATATGCCAGTGTGTTAGTAGAAGCTTACCCGTATTTAAATATGGGTCTCAAAAATATTGGCCAAAATAAAAGAGATGACGTAAAAATTGAAAGTATCAAAAATCCCCGTATCTTAAATAATAAAAGGCAATGTCTGTGTGTGTGTGTGTGTGTCTGTGTGTCTGTCTTATACACTATACGTTTCGCGACCGCGCGTCGGAGAGCTACGAAATTTGGCAATCGGAGACCTGGGGGGGAGGGAAGGGGACACGTCAAAACCGATTTTCAAAATTCTAATTATTTTTTTATTTATTTAATGTTTTATGCGATTTCGACTTTTTTTTGCCCTTTTTGCCCTTTTTTCTCCACGATCCAGACGTCGTAGAAAAAAACAACTCACACCATCGGAAAGAGCAGACAATTGCGAGTAAAAATATATCAATTTCAAATCTCCATTTCGATTTCTAATATTTTTTAAAGATTTTAAAACAAAAGTCACTTTTGGCTCAAAAAAACGATTTTTGGTTTTTAAATTCTCGCATAGTAAAAAGTACTCATAATTTCGACTAATAATTTACATTTTTAGAAAGCTGAAATATCTGGCATTCTTACAAGTCTAATCTGGTCCAGAAATAATGAAAATTGCCTTCAGGATCGCAATTTTAAAGACGTCATGATTTTAAATTTCTCGGCGTTCCGCTCGGCGTGCCGCTTCGTTTCTCCCCCGCTGAAGCAGGGAAGGTGGTGGGTGGGGACGTCAAGGTGGAGGTGACGTCACGGTTCTGAATAGAGCTCCTTTGCTCTATATAAATTATTATATTTATATTTTAAATGATGGGACGATCTGGATTTTTTAAATGTATATTTTAACTTTTGGATATTTTAAATGGATATTTTAATTTTATGGATATTTTAAATGATGGAACAATGAAACAATGGAATGAGGATGATGGAATTAAGCATATGGTCATTTTAAATTGCAAATTAGCGCGCGGGAAGTTAGCGGTAGGCCCGGGTTCGATTCCCGCCACTGCCAAAACTGCCGCCGTGTTTACGTGGAATACGATCACGTTATATATGTGGGTCCGTAAGTCCTTCCGAGAGGTTGGTGGTAGGGGAAGGAGGATACGGCCCCTGTGGATGCCTCCCCCACTGGGTTCCCGTCTAAATTGGGTGAATATGTAGAAAGTTATGGAGATTGTCGCGGAGGGCGCGGCAGCCCAGTGGTTAGCGCGCGGGAATTGCACTCAGTAGGCCCGGGTTCGATTCCCGCCACTGCCAAAACTTACGCCACGTTCACGCAGAGTACGATCACGTTAAACATGTGGGTTCGTGAGTCCTTCCGAGAGGTTGGTGGTAGGGGAAGGAGGGTACGGTCTAAATTGGGTGAATAAAAAGAAAGTTATGGAGATTGTCGCGGAGGGCGAAGTAGCCCAGTGGTTAGCGCGCGGGAATTGCACGCGGTAGGCCCGGGTTCGATTTCCGCCACTGACATGGAGTACGATCACGTTAAACATATGGGTCCGTATGTTTTTCCGAGAGGTTGGTGGTAGGGGAAGGAGGGTACGTTCCCTGTGGATGCCTCCCCCACTGGGTTCCGGTCTAAATTGGGTGGCACATCCTGGCCGTCCAACCAGTTACCAGGCCCGGGTTCGATTCCCAAAATTGCCGCCGTGTTTACGCGAAGTACGAGCACGTTAAACATGTGGGTCCGTGAGTCCTTCCGAGAAGTTGGTGGTAGGGGAAGGAGGGTACGGTCTAAATTGGATGAATAAAAAGAAAGTTATGGAGATTGTCGCGTAGGGCAAAGTAGCCCAATGGTTAGCGCGCGGAAATTGCACTCGGTAGGCCCGGGTTCGATTCCCAAAATTGCCGCCGTGTTTACGCGGATCACGTTAATCATGTGGGTCTGTAAGTCCTTCCGAGAGGTTGGTGGTAGGGGAAGAAGGGTACGGTCCCTGTGGATGCTTCTCCCACTTGGTTCCGGTCTAAATTGGGTGAATAAAAAGAAAGTTATGAAGAATATCGCGGAGGGTGAAGTACCCCAGTGGTTAGTGCGCGGGATTTGCACTTGGTAGGCCCGGGTTCGATTCCCAAAATTGCCGAATAAAAATAAAGTTATGGAGATTGTCGCGGATGGCACGGTAGCCCAGTGGTTAGCGCGCGGGAATTTCACTCGGTAGGCCCGGGTTCGATTCCCGCCATTGCCAAAACTGCAGCCGTGTTCACGCGGAGTAAGATCACTTTAAACGTGTGGGACTGCAAGTCCTTCCGAGAGGTTTGTGGTAGGGAAAGGAGGGTACGGTCTCTTTGGATGCCTCCCCCATTGGGTTCCGGTCTAAATTGTGTGGCACTTCCTGGCCTTCCAAGCAGTTACCTTACACCTTTCTGGTAGGTCGCGCCAACGAGTTTGCCACGGTCAGAATTTTCAAGGGTAGCGAACAGGCTGGTCGCCAAAGGCGGCTAGAAAGTTATGGAGATTGTCGCGGAGGGCGCGGCAGCCCAGTGGTTAGCGCGCGGGAATTGCACTCAGTAGGTCCGGGTTCGATTCCCGCCACTGCCAAAACTTACGCCACGTTCACGCAGAGTACGATCAGGTTAAACATGTGGGTTCGTGAGTCCTTCTGAGAGGTTTGTGGTAGGGGAAGGAGGTTACGGCCTAAATTGGGTGAATAAAAAGAAAGTTATGGAGATTGTCGCGGAGGGCGAAGTAGCCCAGTGGTTAGCGCGCGGGAATTGCACGCGGTAGGCCCGGGTTCGATTTCCAAAATTGCCGCCGTGTTCACGCGGAGTACGATCACGCGGAATAAACATGTGTGTCTGTAAGTCCTTTCGAGAGGTTGGTGGTTGGGGAAGGAGGGTACGGTCCCCGTGGATGCCTCTCCCACTGGGTTCCGGTCTAAATTCGGTGAATAAAAAGAAAGTTATGGAAAATGTCGCGGAGGGCGAAGTTCACCAGTGGTTAGCGCGCGGGAATTTCACTGGGTAGGCCCGGGTTCGATTCCCGCCACTCCCAAAACTGCAGCCGCGTTCACGCGGAGTACGATCACTTTAAACATGTGGGATCGTAAGTCCTTCCGAAAGGTTGGTGGTAGGGGAAGGAGGGTACGGTCCCTGTGGATGTCTCCCCCACTGAGTTCCGGTCTAAATTGGGTGGCACTTCCTGGCCGTCCAAACAGTTACCTTACACCTTCTGGTAAGGTCGCGCCAGCGAGTGTGCCACGGTTACAATTTGCCACGGTCAGAATTTTCAAGGGTAGCGAACAGGCTGGTCGCCAAAGGCGGCTAGTAAATAATAAAAGGCAATGTCTGTGTGTCCGTGTGTCTGTGTGTCTGTGTGTCTGTGTGTCTGTGTGTCTTATACACTATACGTTTCGCGACCGCGCGTCGGAGAGCTACGAAATTTGGCAATCGGAGACCCGGGGGGGAGGGAAGGGGACACGTGAAAACCGATTTTTAAAATTTTAATTATTTTTTTTGTTATTTAATGTTTTATGCGATTTCGACCGTTTTTTGCCATTTTTGCCCTTTTTTTCCCACGATCCGAACATCGTAGGAAAAAACAAATCACACCATCGGAAAGAGCTGACAATTGCGAGTAAATATATATCAATTTCAAATCTGAATTTCGATTTCTAATAGTTTTTAAAGATTTTAAAACAAAAGTCACTTTTTGCTCAAGAAAAGTATTTTTGGTTTTTAAATTCTCGCATAGTAAAAAGTTCTCATAATTTCGACTAATAATTTACATTTTTAGAAAGGTCAAACATCTGGCATTCTTACAAGTCCAATCTGGTCAGGAAATATTCCGTATTGCCTACAGGATCGGGATTTTAAAAGTTTCCGAATTTCAATTTCTCGGCGTTCCGCTCGGCGTGCCGCTTCTTAACCGGAGTTTCTCCCCCGCCGAAGGAGGGAAGGTGGTGGGTGGGGACGTCAAGGTGGAGGTGACGTCACGGTTCTGAATAGTTCCTTTACTCCATATAAATTATTATATTTATATTTTAAATGATGGAACGATATGGATTTTTTAAATGTATATTTTAACTTTTGGATATTTTAAATGGATATTTTTATTTTATGGATATTTTAAATGATGCAACAATGAAACAATTTAATGAGGATGATGGAATTAAGCATATGGTCATTTTAAATTGCAATTTGCGCGCGGGAAGTTAGCGGTAGGCCCGGGTTCGATTCCCGCCACTGCCAAAACTGCCGCCGTGTTTATGTGGAATACGATCACGTTAAATATGTGGGTCCGTAAGTCCTTCCGAGAGGTTGGTGGTAGGGGAAGGAGGATACGGCCCCTGTGGATGCCTCCCCCACTGGGTTCCTGTCTAAATTGGGTGAATATATAGAAAGTTATGGAGATTGTCGCGAAGGCCGCGGCAGCCCAGTGGTTAGCGCGCGGGAATTGCACTCAGTAGGCCCGGGTTCGATTCCCGCCACTGCCAAAACTTACGCCACGTTCACGCAGAGTACGATCACGTTAAACATGTGGGTTCGTGAGTCCTTCCGAGAGGTTGGTGGTAGGGGAAGGAAAGTACGGTCTAAATTGGGTGAATAAAAAGAAAGTTATGGAGATTGTCGCAGAGGGCGAAGTAGCCCAGTGGTTAGCGCGCGGGAATTGCACGCGGTAGGTCCGGGTTCGATTTCCGCCACTGACACGGAGTACGATCACGTTAAACATATGGGTCCGTATGTTTTTCCGAGAGGTTGGTGGTAGGGGAAGGAGGGTACGTTCCCTGTGGATGCCTCCCCCACTGGGTTCCGGTCTAAATTGGGTGGCACATTCTGGCCGTCCAACCAGTTACCTTACACCTTTCTGGTAGGTCGCGCCAACGAGTTTGCCACGGTTGGAATTTGCCACGATCAGCATTTTCAAGGGTTGCGAACAGGCTGGTCGCCAAAGGCGGCTAGTTCTTAATACCAGAAGGTCTGAATTGATTCGAATATATGCCAATATATATCAAAATATATGCCAATATACCTGTACTACTTATATTCTCGTATATTGGAAGATATACCCATGCATTTGTAGAAGATTACTCGTACAACGTACTATATATGAGTTTCAACAATTTTCGTTATAATAAAACAATTCCATATTTGAAAATATCAGTAATCCCTGAATCAACAGTCCCCAAAAATATCAATAATAATGATGTTTAAACCTGAAGACCGTAATTGATAATATCCAGTCAAAAATTCAATGTCAATGAAATTTATTTTGTATACATATTTTTACTATTCAAATCGGAAAAGATTTAATAAAAATCATATGCCGCATAACATATTGGATCCGTTGCTAAGCGACATGATATCATTTGCTTTAAATAAATTGATGGAAATCATATATCATCTGAATAATGCAATCTCCATGGAAGGTTTGGCGACATGTTCGTCAATTTAGCTATAACTTAAAAAATCGCCAAATTTATCGCCAAGTGGGACTGTAGAACTAATAGTCCCATTTTGCGACAAATTGACGAAACATCATCACAATACTATTCCCTAACAAAACACAATTAATTTCATTTATTAAGCGCGATTTTATCAATTTCTTAATATTTTTATGGATTTAGAAATATTTTTACCAATTTGGTGATATTAAAAAAAATTCCTTAAATGTGTTACTAAGTAGGATGGATGGACTGACCGACAAATGCTACAGAAACTTCATTTCAGTACTTTATTCTAAAAAAACAAATTTAATTTCATTGATTTGGGTCATTTTTATCAATTTGGTGACATTTCCACTAATTTGGTAAAGTTTAATAAGAGTTAACAAGTTATTTGGAGATATTCCTCTAAATTCGTAGCTCTGAATTTGCAGATCTGAAGAATAAAATATCCTGATCCCGTTTGTATATACTAAATGAAAACAGTAAAATTGTATTAGAAGATACATACACCCGTTCTACTCTTTTTCTGCTTCAACAATCGGCTAAATGAATTTATTGGGTAAACACAATATATGAGTTTATTAGCGAAACACAATATATGAGCTTGAAACCTCTGTGCTAAAATAAATAAAAAAAAAATACAAATAAAAATAATAATAATAGATATTAACAACACATTTAATTTCATTCCGTTGCCGAGAAACATGATATAAGATAGAATCTTCCTCATAAAATGCGAAATTAAATAGCCATTTTGATTTCTTTATACTTTACATCGTTGAGCAAAAGCTTGTCAGAGATGAACCATGGAGGTAGATTTTTCCATTTAAATTCATGTTTCAAACAATTTATGTTTTCCAATAGTGACTAATTAATGCAAAAATCCTGCACCAAACTCGGAAATAAAGTTTTATTTCATTTTGGCGTTTTAAACAAACGATTTTCATCCTTTACGTTTGGATAAACCACGGAGTTGGAGAGTAGATATCCTTAGAAAAAGTTCCGTTTTTCATTAATATCTCGACAACCCCTGGTCTTAGAAACTCGAAACTTGTACAAAATTTATGGGGGCATATTTTAAGGCTATCCACAAAATTTCATTAAATTCAGTTCAGCCGTTTTTTCGTGATGATGTGACAAACAAAAATTTTGTTTTTTAGTAATATCTCGAGAACCACTAGTCGTAGAAACTCAAATCTCAGACTAAATTTTAAGTTGGCCTATTTCTAGGCTACCCACAAAATTTCATCAAATTCGGTTCAGCCGTTCTCCCGTGATGATGGGACAAACAGACAGACAGACAGATTTTCAATTTTATTTATATAGACTAGCAGCATACCCGTTCTTCGTACGGAGTATATAATATAAAGAAACTTGAAATTCATAATCATGCCCAAATTCTTATAGTATACTAAATGACATGTTTAATCAAAATATTCTGTTAAAATATTTAATATAATGCTCCTAAAAAGAAGTTTAAGAATCCCTGTTCTCGCTATACAAAATTATCTTCATGGACATATCTGAAGAATAAAACATCTTGGACCCCTTATGTAAGCAAATATAAAAAAATATGGAATTGAATCAATATATGCAAAATAAAAGCGTTAAAATTGTATGGGACCCGTACTAATTATATACGCGAATATTAGAAAATATAACATGTATTAGTAGATTACATGTATAAATTGAAAATACCAATAAACCCGTAATCTTTAAATCTGAAGACAGTCATTTATTCCAATATATGTCAAAATTAAAGTGCTAAAATTATATGTGAAGATATACACGTACTACTTATAATGTCCGATTATTAGTAGAAGATTATCCGTTTTGCAATAAGAGTCACAAATGTTTTTTGGTAAAATACAACAGACGACGTAATAAATTGAATATATAATTAATCCCCTTAATCTTCATACCAGAAGACTGTACTTGATTCCAATATATATGCCAATATATGTCAAAATATATGCCAATATACCTGTACTACTTATATTCTCGTAGGTTAGAAGATATACCCGTGCATTCCTAGAAGATTACTCGTACAACGTACAATATGCGTGTGTCAGCAATTTTTGCCGCAATAAAACAATGGCGTAATAACTTAAAAATATCAATAATCCCTGAATCAATAATTCCGGAAAATATCAATAATAATAATGTTTAAACCTGAAGAGTATAATTGATATTATCCAGTCCAAAATGAAATGGCAATGAAATTTATTTTATATACATATCTTCATTATTCAAATCATCAATCTTCATTATTCAAATCCGAGAGGTTGGTGGTAGGGGAAGGAAAGTACGGTCTAAATTGGGTGAATAAAAAGAAAGTTATGGAGATTGTCGCGGAGGGCGAAGTAGCCCAGTGGTTAGCGCGCGGGAATTGCACGCGGTAGGTCCGGGTTCGATTTCCGCCACTGACACGGAGTACGATCACGTTAAACATATGGGTCCGTATGTTTTTCCGAGAGGTTGGTGGTAGGGGAAGGAGGGTACGTTCCCTGTGGATGCCTCCCCCACTGGGTTCCGGTCTAAATTGGGTGGCACATTCTGGCCGTCCAACCAGTTACCTTACACCTTTCTGGTAGGTCGCGCCAACGAGTTTGCCACGGTTGGAATTTGCCACGATCAGCATTTTCAAGGGTTGCGAACAGGCTGGTCGCCAAAGGCGGCTAGTTCTTAATACCAGAAGGTCTGAATTGATTCGAATATATGCCAATATATATCAAAATATATGCCAATATACCTGTACTACTTATATTCTCGTATATTGGAAGATATACCCATGCATTTGTAGAAGATTACTCGTACAACGTACTATATATGAGTTTCAACAATTTTCGTTATAATAAAACAATTCCATATTTGAAAATATCAGTAATCCCTGAATCAACAGTCCCCAAAAATATCAATAATAATGATGTTTAAACCTGAAGACCGTAATTGATAATATCCAGTCAAAAATTCAATGTCAATGAAATTTATTTTGTATACATATTTTTACTATTCAAATCGGAAAAGATTTAATAAAAATCATATGCCGCATAACATATTGGATCCGTTGCTAAGCGACATGATATCATTTGCTTTAAATAAATTGATGGAAATCATATATCATCTGAATAATGCAATCTCCATGGAAGGTTTGGCGACATGTTCGTCAATTTAGCTATAACTTAAAAAATCGCCAAATTTATCGCCAAGTGGGACTGTAGAACTAATAGTCCCATTTTGCGACAAATTGACGAAACATCATCACAATACTATTCCCTAACAAAACACAATTAATTTCATTTATTAAGCGCGATTTTATCAATTTCTTAATATTTTTATGGATTTAGAAATATTTTTACCAATTTGGTGATATTAAAAAAAATTCCTTAAATGTGTTACTAAGTAGGATGGATGGACTGACCGACAAATGCTACAGAAACTTCATTTCAGTACTTTATTCTAAAAAAACAAATTTAATTTCATTGATTTGGGTCATTTTTATCAATTTGGTGACATTTCCACTAATTTGGTAAAGTTTAATAAGAGTTAACAAGTTATTTGGAGATATTCCTCTAAATTCGTAGCTCTGAATTTGCAGATCTGAAGAATAAAATATCCTGATCCCGTTTGTATATACTAAATGAAAACAGTAAAATTGTATTAGAAGATACATACACCCGTTCTACTCTTTTTCTGCTTCAACAATCGGCTAAATGAATTTATTGGGTAAACACAATATATGAGTTTATTAGCGAAACACAATATATGAGCTTGAAACCTCTGTGCTAAAATAAATAAAAAAAAAATACAAATAAAAATAATAATAATAGATATTAACAACACATTTAATTTCATTCCGTTGCCGAGAAACATGATATAAGATAGAATCTTCCTCATAAAATGCGAAATTAAATAGCCATTTTGATTTCTTTATACTTTACATCGTTGAGCAAAAGCTTGTCAGAGATGAACCATGGAGGTAGATTTTTCCATTTAAATTCATGTTTCAAACAATTTATGTTTTCCAATAGTGACTAATTAATGCAAAAATCCTGCACCAAACTCGGAAATAAAGTTTTATTTCATTTTGGCGTTTTAAACAAACGATTTTCATCCTTTACGTTTGGATAAACCACGGAGTTGGAGAGTAGATATCCTTAGAAAAAGTTCCGTTTTTCATTAATATCTCGACAACCCCTGGTCTTAGAAACTCGAAACTTGTACAAAATTTATGGGGGCATATTTTAAGGCTATCCACAAAATTTCATTAAATTCAGTTCAGCCGTTTTTTCGTGATGATGTGACAAACAAAAATTTTGTTTTTTAGTAATATCTCGAGAACCACTAGTCGTAGAAACTCAAATCTCAGACTAAATTTTAAGTTGGCCTATTTCTAGGCTACCCACAAAATTTCATCAAATTCGGTTCAGCCGTTCTCCCGTGATGATGGGACAAACAGACAGACAGACAGATTTTCAATTTTATTTATATAGACTAGCAGCATACCCGTTCTTCGTACGGAGTATATAATATAAAGAAACTTGAAATTCATAATCATGCCCAAATTCTTATAGTATACTAAATGACATGTTTAATCAAAATATTCTGTTAAAATATTTAATATAATGCTCCTAAAAAGAAGTTTAAGAATCCCTGTTCTCGC
This sequence comes from Amaurobius ferox, assembly GCA_951213105.1. Taxonomy (NCBI): domain Eukaryota; kingdom Metazoa; phylum Arthropoda; class Arachnida; order Araneae; family Amaurobiidae; genus Amaurobius; species Amaurobius ferox. The sequence goes on from OX578139.1 coordinate 73,481,781, forward strand.
TATACAAAATTATCTTCATGGACATATCTGAAGAATAAAACATCTTGGACCCCTTATGTAAGCAAATATAAAAAAATATGGAATTGAATCAATATATGCAAAATAAAAGCGTTAAAATTGTATGGGACCCGTACTAATTATATACGCGAATATTAGAAAATATAACATGTATTAGTAGATTACATGTATAAATTGAAAATACCAATAAACCCGTAATCTTTAAATCTGAAGACAGTCATTTATTCCAATATATGTCAAAATTAAAGTGCTAAAATTATATGTGAAGATATACACGTACTACTTATAATGTCCGATTATTAGTAGAAGATTATCCGTTTTGCAATAAGAGTCACAAATGTTTTTTGGTAAAATACAACAGACGACGTAATAAATTGAATATATAATTAATCCCCTTAATCTTCATACCAGAAGACTGTACTTGATTCCAATATATATGCCAATATATGTCAAAATATATGCCAATATACCTGTACTACTTATATTCTCGTAGGTTAGAAGATATACCCGTGCATTCCTAGAAGATTACTCGTACAACGTACAATATGCGTGTGTCAGCAATTTTTGCCGCAATAAAACAATGGCGTAATAACTTAAAAATATCAATAATCCCTGAATCAATAATTCCGGAAAATATCAATAATAATAATGTTTAAACCTGAAGAGTATAATTGATATTATCCAGTCCAAAATGAAATGGCAATGAAATTTATTTTATATACATATCTTCATTATTCAAATCATCAATCTTCATTATTCAAATCCGAGAGGTTGGTGGTAGGGGAAGGAAAGTACGGTCTAAATTGGGTGAATAAAAAGAAAGTTATGGAGATTGTCGCGGAGGGCGAAGTAGCCCAGTGGTTAGCGCGCGGGAATTGCACGCGGTAGGTCCGGGTTCGATTTCCGCCACTGACACGGAGTACGATCACGTTAAACATATGGGTCCGTATGTTTTTCCGAGAGGTTGGTGGTAGGGGAAGGAGGGTACGTTCCCTGTGGATGCCTCCCCCACTGGGTTCCGGTCTAAATTGGGTGGCACATTCTGGCCGTCCAACCAGTTACCTTACACCTTTCTGGTAGGTCGCGCCAACGAGTTTGCCACGGTTGGAATTTGCCACGATCAGCATTTTCAAGGGTTGCGAACAGGCTGGTCGCCAAAGGCGGCTAGTTCTTAATACCAGAAGGTCTGAATTGATTCGAATATATGCCAGTATATATCAAAATATATGCCAATATACATGTACTACTTATATTCTCGTATATTGGAAGATATACACATGCATTTGTAGAAGATTACTCGTACAACGTACTATATATGAGTTTCAACAATTTTCGTCATAATAAAACAATTCCATAATAATTTGAAAATATCAATAATCCCTGAATCAACAGTCCCCGAAAATACCAATAATAATGATGTTTAAATCTGAAGACCGTAATTGATATTATCTAGTCAAAAATGCAATGTCAATGAAATTTATTTTATATACATATTTTTATTATTCAAATCGGAAAAGATTTAATAAAAATCGTATGCCGCATAACATATAGGGTCCGTTGCTAAGCGATATGATATAATTTGCTTCAAATAAATTGATAGACATCATATCATCTGAATAATGCAATCTCCATGGAAGGTTTGGCGACATTTTCGTCTATTTAGCGATAACTTAAAAAATCGCTAAATTTATCACCAAGAGGGACTGTAGAACTGATAGTCCCATTTTGCGACAAATTGACGAAACATCATCACAATACTATCCCCTAACAAAACTCAATTAATTTCATTTATTAAGCGCGATTTTATCAATTTCATGATATTTTTATGGATTTAAAAATATTTTTACCAATTTGGTGATATTAAAAAAATTCCTTAAATGTGTTACTAAGTAGGATGGATGGACTGACCGACAAATGCTACAGAAACATCATTTCAGTACTCTATTCTAAAAAAAGAAATTTAATTTCATTGATTTGGGCCATTTTTATCAATTTGGAGACATTTCCACTAATTTGATTATGTTTAAGAAAAGTTACCAAGTTATTTAGAGATATTCCGCTAAATTCGCAGCTCTGAATTTGCATATCTGAAGAATAAAATATCCTGATCCCGTTTGTGTATACTAAATGAAAACACTAAAATTGTATTAGAAGATACATACAACCGTTCTACTCTTTTTCTGCTTCAACAGTCGGCTAAATGTATTAAATGGATAAACACAATATATGAGTTTAATAGCTAAACACAATATATAAGCTTGAAACCTCTTTGCTTAAGTAAATGAAAGAGTGTGTGATGTACGCAGTCCGCAATATATATAATTAAAATAACAATCAAACCGTTCATTTATAAAATATATTTTTACATCCATTTATTTATTATACAAATAGAAAAAATAATAATAAATATTACCAACACATTTAATTTCATTCCATTGCCGAACAACATGAAATAAGATAGAATCTTCCTCATAAAATGTGAAATTAAATAGCCATTTTGATTTCTTTATACTTTTCATCGTTGAGTAAAATTTGTGAAAGATGAACCATGGAGATAGATTTTTCCATTTAAATTCATGTTTCAAACAATTTATGTTCTCCTATAGTGACTAATTAATGCAAACTTCCTGCACCAAACTCGGAAATAAAGTTTTATTTCATTTTGGCGTTTAAAACAAACGATTTTCATCCTTTCCGTTTGGATAAACCACGGAGTTGGAGAGTAGATCTCCTAAGAAAAAGTTCCGTTTTTCATTAATATCTCAACAACCTCTGGTCTTACAAACTCGAAACTTGGATAAAATTTATGGGGAGCTATTTCAAGGCTATCCACAAAATTTCATTAAATTCGGTTCAGCCGTTTTCCCGTGATGATGAGACAAACGAAAATTTCGTTTTTTACTAATATCTCGAGAACCACTGGTCGTAGAAACTCAAAACACAGACTAAATTTTAAGTGGAGCTATTTCTAGGCTACCCACAAAATTTCATCAAATTCGATTCAGCCGTTCTCCCGTGATGATGGGACAAACAGACAGACAGACAGACAGACAGACAGACAGACAGATTTTCATTTTTATTTATATAGACTAGCAGCATACCCGTTCTTCGTACGGAGTATAATATATAAAGAAACTCATAATTCAGAATCATATGCAAATTATGTTAAAATATTAAATTTATTGCTCCTAAAGAGAAGTTTATATATATCTGTTCTCATCATGCAAAATTATCGTCACGGGCAGATCTAAAGAATAAAACACAATGGCCCCTTTCGAAAGCAAATTTACAAAAAAAGGAATTGAATCAATATATGCAAAACGAAAGCATTAAAATTGTATAGGACCGGTACTACTTATATACGCGAATATTAGAAGATATAACCTGTATTAGTAGATTACATGTATAAATTGAAAATATCAATAAACCCGTAATTGATTCCAATATATGCCAGAATGAAAGCACTAAAATTATATGGGAATATATATATATATATATATATATATATCCCCATACTACTTATATAGTCGCAGATTAGAAAATATGCCTGTATGTTAGTAGAAGATTACCCTTATTACAATATGAGTCTAAAAAATCTTTGCCGAAATAAAACAGATGACATTATAAATTGAAAGTTTCAATTATACCCGTAATCTTTATACCAGAAGGTCGTAATTGATTCCAATATATGCCAATATATATCAAAATATATATGCCTATAAACATGTACTACTTATATTCTCGTAGATTAGAAGATATACCCGTGCATTTGTAGAAGATTACTCGTACAACGAACAATATATGAGTTTAAACAATTTTTGTCATAATGAAACACTGGCATAACTTGAAAATAATAATAATCCCCGCAAATATCTATAATAATAATGTTTAAACCTGAAGACCGTAATTGATATCATCCAGTCAAAAATGTATGTCAGTAATTGATCCTGTCAAAAATGTATGTCAGTAATTGATCCTGTCAAAAATGCAATGTCAATGAAATTTATTTTATATACATATCTTTATTATTCAAATCTGAAAAGATTTAATAAAAATCGTATGCCGCATAACACGTTGGATTTACATCTACTGCTAAACGACATGATATCATTTGCTTCAAATAAATTGATGGAAATCATATCGTCTGAATAATGCTATCTCCATGGAAGGTTTGGCGACATTTTCGTCAATATAGCGATAATTTTAAAAAAACGCCAAATTGATCGGCAAGTGGGACTATAAAACTGATAGCCCCATTTTGCGACAAATTGGCGAAACATCATAAAAATACTATCCCCTAACAAAACGCAATAATTTCATTTATTAAGCACAATTTTATCAATTTCATGATATTTTTATAGATTTACAAACATTTTTATCAATTTGGTGATATTTTAAAAATTCGCCAAATGTGTTACTAAGTAAGATGGATGGACTGACCCACAAATGCTACCGAAACATCATTTCAGTACTGTCTTCTAAAAAAACGAATTTAATTTCATTGATTTGCGCAGTTTTTATCAATTTGGCGACATTTCCGTCAATTTGGCAAAGTTTAAGAAAAGTTACTAAGTTAGCGATATTCCGCGAAATTCGTAGCTCTGAATTTCGAGATCTGAAGAATAAAATATTCTGATCACGTTTGTATATACTAAATGAAAACACCAAAATTGTATTAGAAGATATACTCTTTCTACTCTTTTTCTGTTTCAAGAATCGGCTAAATGAATTTATTGGGTAAACACAATATGTGAGTTTATTAGCTAAACACAATATATAAGCTTGAAAACTCTTTGCCAAAATAATGAAAGTGATGTACGCAGTTCTCAATTAATATAATTAAAAGAAATATCAAACCGTTCCTTTATAAAATATATTTTTACATCCATTTATTTATTATACAAATAGAAAAAATAATAATAATCATTAACAAACACATTTAATTCCATTCCTTTGCCGAGCAACATGATGTAAGATAGAATCTTCCTCATAAAATGCGAAATTAAATAACCATTTTAATTTCTTTATACTTCTAATCGTTACGTAAAAGCTTGTGAAATACATGGAGGTTAATACATGTAAAAACATGGAGGTAGATTTTTCCATTTAAATTCATGCTTCAAACAATTCATGCTTTCAGATAGTGACTATTTAATGCAAAAATCCTGCATCAAACTCAAAAATAAAGTTTTAATTCCCTTTGACGCTTTAAACAAACGATTTTTATCCTTTCCGTTTGGATAAACCACGGAGTTGGAGAGTAGAACTCCTATAAAAAAAGTTCCGTTTTTCATTAATATCTCGACAACTCCTGGTCTTAGAAACTTGAAACTTGGGCAAAATTTATGGGGGGCTATTTCAAGGCAACTCACAAAATTTCATTAAATTCGGTTCAGCCGTTCTCTCGTGAAGATGAGACAAAAGAAATTTTCGTTTTTTACTAATATCTCGAGAACCACTGGCCGTAGAAATTCCAACCATAGACTAAATTTTAAGTGGGGCTATTTCTAGGCTACCCACAAAATTTCATCAAATTCGGTTCAGCCGTTTTCTCGTGATGATGAGACAAACGAAAGTTTCGTTTTTTACTAATATCTCGAGAACCACTGGTCGTAGAAATTCCAACCATAGACAAAATTTTAAGTGGGGCTATTTCTAGGCTACCCACAAAATTTCATCAAATTCGGTTTAGCCGTTCTCCCGTGATGATGGGACAAACAGACAGACAGACAGACAGATAGACAGACAGACAGACAGATTTTCAATTTTATTTATATAGACTAGCAGCATACCCGTCCTTCGTACGGAGTATATAATATGAAAAAAACTTATAATTCGCAATCATGTGCAAATTCTGATAAAATATTAAATTTATTGCTCACTAGCAGCATACCCGTTCTTCGTACGGAGTATATAATATAAAGAAACTTGAAATTCATAATCATGCCCAAATTCTTATAGTATACTAAATGACATGTTTAATCAAAATATTCTGTTAAAATATTAAATATAATGCTCCTAAAAAGAAGTTTAAGAATCTCTGTTCTCGCTATATAAAATTATCTTCATGGACATATCTGAAGAATAAAACATCTTGGACCCCTTATGTAAGCAAATATAAAAAAAATATGGAATTGAATCAATATATGCAAAATAAAGGCGTTAAAATTGTATGGGACCCGTACTAATTATATACGCAAATATTAGAAAATATAACCTTTATTAGTAGATTACATGTATAAATTGAAAATACCAATAAACTCGTAATCTTTAAATCTGAAGACAGTCATTTATTCCAATATATGTCAAAATTAAAGTGCTAAAATTATATGTGAAGATATACACGTACTACTTATAATGTCCGATTATTAGTAGAAGAATACCCGTTTTGCAATATGAGTCACAAATGTTTTTTGGTAAAATACAACAGACGACGTAATAAATTGAATATATAATTAATCCCCTTAATCTTCATACCCGAAGACTGTACTTGATTCCAATATATATGCCAATATATGTCAAAATATATGCCAATATACCTGTACTACTTATATTCTCGTAGGTTAGAAGATATACCCGTGCATTCCTAGAAGATTACTCGTACAACGTACAATATGCGTGTGTCAGCAATTTTTGCCGCAATAAAACAATGGCGTAATAACTTAAAAATATCAATAATCCCTGAATCAATAATTCCGGAAAATATCAATAATAATAATGTTTAAACCTGAAGAGTATAATTGATATTATCCAGTCCAAAATGAAATGGCAATGAAATTTATTTTATATACATATCTTCATTATTCAAATCGGAAAGGATTTAATAAAAATCGTCTGCCGCATAAACACATTGGATTTAAATCCGTTGCTAAGCGACATGATATCATTTGCTTAAAATAAATTGGTAGAAAAAATATCGTCTAAATAGTTATATTTCTATGGAACATTTGGCGACAGTTTCGTCAAATTAGCGACATTTTAAAAAATCCCCAAATTTATCGCCAAGTGGGACTGTAGAACTGACAGTTCCACTTTGCGACAAATTGACGAAATATCATCACAATACTATCCCGTAACAAAAAACAATTAATATCATTTATGTAGCGCAATTTTATCAATTTCAAGATATTTTTATAGATTTGAAAACAATTTTATCAATTTGGTGACATTTTAAAAATTCGCTAAATGTATTACTAAGTAGGATGGTTGGTCTGACAGAGAAATGCTAACCAAACATCATTTCAGTACTCTCTTCTAACAAAACAAAAAAAAATTTCATTGATATGTAGAAGACCCAAGCCACACGACCAACCCGAAAGTTTAGGGCAGCTGTTTGTGTGTCGTTTATATCAATTTGGCGACATTTCCGTCAATTTGGCAAAGTTTAAGAAACGTTGTCAAATTAGCGATATCCCTCCAAATTCGTAGCTTTGAATTTGCAGATCTGAATGAAACATTCTTATCCCGTTTCAATATACTAAATGAAAACACTACAATTGTATTAGAAGATATACCCGCTCTACTCTTTTTCTGTTTCAACAATCGGCTATATGAATTTATTGGCTAAACACAATATATGAGTTTAGTAGCTAAATACGATATAAGCTTGAAAACTCTTTGCCAAAATAAATGAAATTGATGTACGCAGTCAGCAATTAATATAATTAAAAGAAAAATCAAACCGTCCATTCATAAGATATACTTTTATATCCATTTATCCATTTATTTATTATTTAAATCGAAAAAAAATAATAAAAACATTAACAAACACATTTAATTTAATTGCGATGCCGAGCAACATGATATATCCTCCTAAAATGTTAAAATTTATTAACCACTAACAGCACACCCGTTATTCGTACGGAGTGTATAATTTAAAGAAACTTAAAGTTCGCAATCATGTGCAAATTCTGTTAAAATATTAAATTTATTGCTCCTAAAGAGAAGTTTAAGAATATATGTTCTCACTATGCAAAATTATCTTCACGATCAGATCTGAAGAATAAAACATACTGCCCCCTTTTGTAAGCAAATTTACAGAAGACAAAATAGGAATTGAATGAATATATGCAACCCCGTACTAATTATATTGTCGCAGATCAGAAAATATGCCAATGTGTTAGTAGAAGATTACCCGTATTACAATATGCGTCTCAAAAATATTTGCCAAAATAAAAGAGATGACGTAATATATTGAAAACATCAATAATATCCGTACTCTTTATACCAGAAGGTCGTAATTGATTCCAATATATGCCAATATATATCAAAACATATGTCAATATACCTGTACTACTTATATTCTCGTAGATTAAAAGATATACACGTGAATTTGTAGAAGATTCGTACAACATACAATATATGAGTTTAAACAATTTTTGTCATAATAAAATAATTGCATAATCACTTGAAAATATCAATAATCCTTGAATCAATAATCCCCGAAAATATAAATAATAATAATTTTTAAACCTGAAAACCGTAATTGATATTATCCAGTCAAAAATGCTATAAGAAAAATCAAATCGTTCTTTTCTAAAATATATTTTTATATCCATTTATTTATTATTCAAATCGAAAAAAAAATTATTAAAATTAACAGACAGATTTAATTTAATTGCGTTTCTGAGTAACATGATATAAGATAGAATCTTATAACATGTTAAATATGTCATGTCTTATAACATAAACTGCGAAATTAAATAACGATTTTGATTTCTCTATACTTCTCATTGTTCCGTAAAAGCTTGTTTTAAATAAACCATGAACCATGGAGATAGAATTCCCCTTTAAATCATGTTTCAAACAATTCATGTTTTCAGAAAGTGGCTAATTAACGCAAAAAATCTCCCATCAAACTCAGAGATTAAATTTTAATTCACTTTCAAACGATTTTCAAGCTTTTCGTTTGGATAAACCACGGAGTTAGGGAGTAGAACTCCTAGGAAAAAGTTCCGTTTTTCATTAATATCTCGACAACCCCAGGTCTTAGAAACTCGAAACTTGGACAAAAGTTATGGGGGGATATTTTAAGGCTATTCTCCAACTTTCATTAAATTCGGTTCAGCCGTTTTTCCGTGATGATGAGACAAACGAAAATTTCGTTTTTTACTAATATCTCGAGAACCACTGGTCGTAGAAACTCAAAACACGGATATAATTTTAAGTTGGGCTATTTCTGGGCTACCCACAAAATATCATCAAATTCGGTTCAGCCGTTCTCCCGTGATGGTGTGACAAACAGACAGACAGACAGACAGACAGACAGACAGACAGATTTTCATTTTTATTTATATAGACTAGCAGCATACCCGTTCTTCGTACGGAGTATATAATATAAAGAAACTTGAAATTCATAATCATGCCCAAATTCTTATAGTATACTAAATGACATGTTTAATCAAAATATTCTGTTAAAATCTATATAAATAAAAATGAAAATCTGTCTGTCTGTCTGTCTGTCTGTCTGTCTGTCTTTAAGTTTCTTTAAATTATACACTCCGTACGAATAACGGGTGTGCTGTTAGTGGTTAATAAATTTTAACATTTTAGGAGGATATATCATGTTGCTCGGCATCGCAATTAAATTAAATGTGTTTGTTAATATTTTTATTATTTTTTTTCGATTTAAATAATAAATAAATGGATAAATGGATATAAAAGTATATCTTATGAATGGACGGTTTGATTTTTCTTTTAATTATATTAATTCCTGACTGCGTACATCAATTTCATTTATTTTGGCAAAGAGTTTTCAAGCTTATATCGTATTTAGCTACTAAACTCATATATTGTGTTTAGCCGATAAATTCATATAGCCGATTGTTGAAACAGAAAAAGAGTAGAGCGGGTATATCTTCTAATACAATTGTAGTGTTTTCATTTAGTATATTGAAACGGGATAAGAATGTTTCATTCAGATCTGCAAATTCAAACCTACGAATTTGGAGGGATATCGCTAATTTGACAACTTTTCTTAAACTTTGCCAAATTGACGGAAATGTCGCCAAATTGATATAAACGACACACAAACAGCTGCCATAAACCTTCGGGTTGGTCGTGTGGCTTGGGTCTTCTACATATCAATGAAATTTTTTTTTGTTTTGTTAGAAGAGAGTACTGAAATGATGTTTGGTTAGCATTTATCTGTCAGACCAACCATCCTACTTAGTAATACATTTAGCGAATTTTTAAAATGTCACCAAATTGATAAAAATGTTTTCAAATCTATAAAAATATCTTGAAATTGATAAAATTGCGCTACATAAATGATATTAATTGTTTTTTGTTAGGGGATAGTATTGTGATGATGTTTCGTCAATTTGTCGCAAAGTGGAACTGTCAGTTCTACAGTCCCACTTGGGGGGTTGTTGGGGGGTTGTCAGTTCTACAGTCCCACTTTTCTTTTGTCTCATCAATTGAATCAATATATGCAAAATAAAAGCGTTAAAATTGTATGTGACCCGTACTAATTATATACGCGAATATTAGAAAATATAACCTGTATTAGTAGATTACATGTATAAATTGAAAATACCAATAAACCCGTAAACTTTAAATCTGAAGACAGTCATTTATTCCAATATATGTCAAAATTAAAGTGCTAAAATTATATGGGAAGATATACACGTACTACTTATAATGTCCGATTATTAGTAGAAGATTACCCGTTTTGCAATATGAGTCACAAATGTTTTTTGGTAAAATACAACAGACGACGTAATAAATTGAATATATAATTAATCCCCTTAATCTTCATACCAGAAGACTGTACTTGATTCCAATATATATGCCAATATATGTCAAAATATATGCCAATATACCTGTACTACTTATATTCTCGTAGGTTAGAAGATATACCCGTGCATTCCTAGAAGATTACTCGTACAACGTACAATACGCGTGTGTCAGCATTTTTTGCCGCAATAAAACAATGGCGTAATAACTTAAAAATATCAATAATCCCTGAATCAATAATTCCGGAAAATATCAATAATAATGTTTAAACCTGAAGAGTATAATTGATATTATCCAGTCCAAAATGAAATGGCAATGAAATTTATTTTATATACATATCTTCATTATTCAAATCGGAAAGGATTTAATAAAAATCGTCTGCCGCATAAACACATTGGATTTAAATCCGTTGCTAAGCGACATGATATTATTTGCTTCAAATAAATTGGTAGAAAAAATATCGTCTAAATAGTTATATTTCTATGGAACATTTGGCGACAGTTTCGTCAAATTAGCGACATTTTAATAAATCGCAAAATTTATCGCCCAGTGGGACTGTAGAACTGACAGTTCCACTTTGCGACAAATTGACGAAATATCATCACAATACTATCCCCTAACAAAAAACAATTAATATCATTTATGTAGCGCAATTTTATCAATTTCAAGATATTTTTATAGATTTGAAAACATTTTTATCAATTTGGTGACATTTTAAAAATTCGCTAAATGTATTACTAAGTAGGATGGTTGGTCTGACAGAGAAATGCTAACCAAACATCATTTCAGTACTCTCTTCTAACAAAACAAAAAAAAATTTCATTGATATGCAGAAGACCCAAGCCACACGACCAACCCGAATGTTTACGGCAGCTTTTTGTGTGTCGTTTATATCAATTTGGCGACATTTCCGTCAATTTGGCAAAGTTTAAGAAAAGTTGTCAAATTAGCGATATCCCTCCAAATTCGTAGCTTTGAATTTGCAGATCTGAATGAAACATTCTTATCCCGTTTCAATATACTAAATGAAAACACTACAATTGTATTAGAAGATATACCCGCTCTACTCTTTTTCTGTTTCAACAATCGGCTATATGAATTTATTGGCTAAACACAATATATGAGTTTAGTAGCTAAATGCGATATAAGCTTGAAAACTCTTTGCCAAAATAAATGAAATTGATGTACGCAGTCAGCAATTAATATAATTAAAAGAAAAATCAAACCGTCCATTCATAAGATATACTTTTATATCCATTTATCCATTTATTTATTATTTAAATCGAAAAAAAATAATAAAAACATTAACAAACACATTTAATTTAATTGCGATGCCGAGCAACATGATATATCCTCCTAAAATGTTAAAATTTATTAACCACTAACAGCACACCCATTATTCGTACGGAGTGTATAATTTAAAGAAACTTAAAGTTCGCAATCATTTGCAGATCTGAATGAAACATTCTTATCCCGTTTCAATATACTAAATGAAAACACTACAATTGTATTAGAAGATATACCCGCTCTACTCTTTTTCTGTTTCAACAATCGGCTATATGAATTTATTGGCTAAACACAATATACGAGTTTAGTAGCTAAATACGATATAAGCTTGATAACTCTTTGCCAAAATAAATGAAATTGATATACGCAGTCAGCAATTAATATAATTAAAAGAAAAATCAAACCGTCCATTCATAAGATATACTTTTATATCCATTTATACATTTATTTATTATTTAAATCGAAAAAAATAATAAAAACATTAACAAACACATTTAATTTATTTGTGATGCCGAGCAACATGATATATCCTCCTAAAATGTTAAAATTTATTAACCACTAAAAGCACACCCGTTATTCGTACGGAGTGTATAATTTAAAGAAACTTAAAGTTCGCAATCATGTGCAAATTCTGTTAAAATATTAAATTTATTGCTCCTAAAGAGAAGTTTAAGAATATATGTTCTCACTATGCAAAATTATCTTCACGATCAGATCTGAAGAATAAAACATCCTGCCCCCTTTTGTAAGCAAATTTACAGAAGAAAAAATAGGAATTGAATGAATATATGCAACCCCGTACTAATTATATTGTCGCAGATCAGAAAATATGCCAATGTGTTAGTAGAAGATTACCCGTATTACAATATGCGTCTCAAAAATATTTGCCAAAATAAAAGAGATGACGTAATAAATTGAAAACATCAATAATATCCGTACTCTTTATACCAGAAGGTCGTAATTGATTCCAATATATGCCAATATATATCAAAACATATGTCAATATACCTGTACTACTTATATTCTCGTAGATTAAAAGATATACACGTGTATTTGTAGAAGATTCGTACAACATACAATATATGAGTTTAAACAATTTTTGTCATAATAAAATAATTGCATAATAACTTGAAAATATCAATAATCCTTGAATCAATAATCCCCGAAAATATAAATAATAATAATTTTTAAACCTGAAGACCGTAATTGATATTATCCAGTCAAAAATGCTATAAGAAAAATCAAATCGTTCTTTTCTAAAATATATTTTTATATCCCTTTATTTATTATTCAAATCGAAAAAATAATTATTAAAATTAACAGACAGATTTAATTTAATTGCTTTTCTGAGTAACATGATATAAGATAGAATCTTATAACATGTTAAATATGTCATGTCTTATAACATAAACTGCGAAATTAAATAACGATTTTGATTTCTCTATACTTCTCATTGTTCCGTAAAAGCTTGTTTTAAATAAACCATGAACCATGGAGATAGATTTCCCCTTTAAATAATGTTTCAAATAATTCATGTTTTCAGAAAGTGACTAATTAACGCAAAAAATCTCCCATAAAACTCAGAGATTAAATTTTAATTCACTTTCAAACGATTTTCAAGCTTTTCGTTTGGATAAACCACGGAGTTAGGGAGTAGAACTCCTAGGAAAAAGTTCCGTTTTTCATTAATATCTCGACAACCCCAAGTCTTAGAAACTCGAAACTTGGAAAAAATTTATGGGGGTATATTTCAAGGCTATTCACCAAATTTCATTAAATTCGGTTCAACCGTTTTTCCGTGATGATGAGACAAAAGAAAATTTCGTTTTTTACTAATATCTCGAGAACCACTGGTCGTAGAAACTCAAAACAATAATTTTAAGTGGGGCTATTTCTGGGCTACCCACAAAATTTCATCAAATTCGGTTCAGCCGTTCTCCCGTGATGGTGTGACAAACAGACAGACAGACAGACAGACAGATTTTCATTTTTATTTATATAGACTAGCAGCATACCCGTTCTTCGTACGGAGTATATAATATAAATAAACTTAAAATTCACAATCATGTGCAAATTCCTATAGTATACTTAATGGCATTTTTAATCAAAATATTCTGTTAAAATATTTAACATAATGCTCCTAAAAAGAAGTTAAGGAATGGCTGTTCTCGTTATTCAAAATTATCTTCACGGGTAGATCTGAAGAATAAAATATCCTTGCCTTTTTTGTAAGCAAATTTATAAAAAGTATGGAAATGAATCAATATATGCAAAATAATAGGGTATTGTATGGGACCCGTACCACTTATATACGCGAATATTAGAAGATATAACCTGTATTAGTAGATTACATATATAAATTGAAAATATCAATAAATCCGTAATCTTTAAACCAGTAGGCAGTAATTAATTCCAATATGTGCCCAAATGAAAGTGCTAAAATTATATGGGAAGATAAACCCGTACTACTTATAATGTCATAGATTAGAAGATATGTCCTAGTGTTAGTAAAAGATTACCCGTATTATATTTAGTTTGAAAAATGTTTGCCAATATATAACAGATTACTTAATAAATTAAAAATATCAATAATCCCCATGTTCTTCATACCGGAAGGCTTGATTCCAATATATGGCAATATACATGTACTACTTATATTCTCTTACATTAGAAGATATACCCGTGCATTTGTAGAAGATTACTTGTACAACGTACTATATATGAGTTTCAACAATTTTCGTCATAATGAAACAATGGCATAATAATTTGAAAATATCAATAATTCCTGAATCAATTGTCCCCGAAATATCAATAATAATGATGTTTAAACCTGAAGACCGTAATTGATATTATCCAGTCAAAAATACAATGTCAATGAAATTTATTTTATATACATATTTTTATTAGATTTAATAAAAATCGTATGACACATAACACATTGGTTCCGTTGCTAAGCGACATAATATCATCTGCTTCAAATAAATTGATGAAAATCATGTCGTCTGAATAATGTGATCTCCATGGAAGGTTTGGCGACATTTTCGTCTCCATGATATTTTTATGGATTTACAAATATTTTTATCAATTTAGTGATATTAAAAAAATTAGTTAAATGCGTTACTAAGTAGGATGGATGGACTGACCGACAAATGCTACAGAAACATCATTTCAGTACTCTATTCTTAAAAAACAAATTTAATTTCATTGATTTGGGTCATTTTTTTTAATTTGGAGATATTTCCTCTAATTTGGTAATGTTTAAGAAAAGCTACCAAGTTATTTAGAGATATTCCGCTAAATTCGTAGCTCTAAATTTGCAGATCTGAAGAATAAAATATCCATATCCCGTCTGTATATATACTAAATGAAAACACTAAAATTGTATTAGAAGATACATACATCCGTTCTACTCTTTTTCTGCTTCAACAATCGGCTAAATGAATTTATTGGGTAAACACAATATATGAGTTTATTAGCTAAACACAATATATGAGCTTTGAAACCTCTTTGCTAAAATAAATAAAAGTGTGATGTACGCAGTTCGCAATATATATAATTAAAAGAACAATCAAACCGTTCATTCATTATGAGTTTATTAGCTAAACACAATATCTGAGCTTGAAACCTCTCTGCTAAAATAAATAAAAGTAATGTACGCAGTCCGCAATATATATAATTAAAAGAACAATCAAACCGTTCATTTATAAAATATATTTTTACATCCATTTATTTATTATACAAAGAGAAAAAATAATAATAATCATTAACAAACACATTTAATTCCATTCCATTCCTTCGAAAAATCACAGTAAATGAAAACCTTTACAATAAATAAGGAACTTGAAAATTAAAATGGAGAAACAGGACGAGTAGAAACAAAAAGATCAAAAATAAACAAGAAAGATCCATCATGCAAAAAGTATTGATTGAGAAACACTTTCCAACTGAAATGTAATTTTATTTAAACAACTCTAAAATGTGATACATTTAGCGGTGATATATTTTAATGTACGTCCTCCTAAAATGCGAAATTAAATAACCATTTTAATTTCTTTATACTTTTAATCGTTGAGTAAAAGCTTGTGAAATACATGGAGGTTAATACATGTAAAAACATGGAGGTAGATTTTTCCATTTAAATTCATGTTTCAAACAGTTCATGCTTTCAGATAGTGACTATTTAATGCAAAAATCCTGCATCAAACTCAAAAATAAAGTTTTAATTCCCTTTGACGCTTTAAACAAACGATTTTTATCCTTTCCGTTTGGATAAACCACGGAGTTGGAGAGTAGAACACCTATAAAAAAAGTTCCGTTTTTCATTAATATCTCGACAACCCCTGGCCTTAGAAACTTGAAACTTGGGCAAAATTTATGGGGGGGTTATTTCAAGACCACCCACTAAATTTCATTAAATTCGGTTCAGCCGTTCTCTCGTGATGATGAGACAAACGAAAGTTTCGTTTTTTACTAATATCTCGAGAACCACTGGTCGTAGAAATTCCAACCATAGACTAAATTTTAAGTGGGGCTATTTCTAGGCTATCCACAAAATTTCATCAAATTCGGTTCAGCCGTTCTCCCGTGATGATGGGACAAACAGACAGACAGACAGATTTTCAATTTTATTTATATAGATTCTTACTTAACTCAAAGTTAGATTTTGTTCGAAAATGCAAGGGCGAATATCATAAAAACAAATTCCCATTTATGTATTTGCTCTGGTCGTCATTCAACGCCACTTATTTACTTAGTATTACACTGTAATTATGAAAACAACTACAGACATTGAGATTTTTCAGAGTCACATTAATTATGATAGGAAAAATAAGGAAGATTAATATCATAGCAAGATTTTGATCAGATGCCACTAGAGTTGAAAATGAGAGAAAAAATACAGAAAAATTTCATGGCAAATTTCCCCAATTCAAATGAAAAAGGATTACACACTTATCATTCAAACTAGAGTAGAATAAATGCCAACAAAGTCCCTATCGCTTTAAGACAAACGATTTTATGATTGCCTCGATTTAATTGGTATGGCTTCAATTGCAACGAACCAATTTAAATTATGTAGTTTCTACAGAATTCTTGATGATAAATTGCGTTTATGCAGCAAATTGTAGCATATCTAAATCACTGCTTATGATGTATCATGCTATATTCATTTTCAACAATGGATAATCACAGCTCCTTTGATGCAGAATCATTCCCCTGACATATTATAGAGTTACTCTAGTTTGCTCCATAACACACAAAGTAACAAACGCACGAAGTAATATATAAAATTATATTTCGCGCAAATATAACTTGACAATTGGAAATATTGCTTACATCTGCTAAGCAATATACTTTATTATATTTAAGGGGGTATGGTACCCAAAAAATCCCGAAAATTCTCATTTTATTAACACTTTACAACATAGTTGAAAATGTTTATGGCTTTTTAACACTTTACAACATAGTTGAAAGTGTTTATGACTTTGTTCATTCTGTCTGTCTGTCTGTCCGTTAGCACGATAACTGCCGTAAAAATGGCTTTATCAAAATGAAATTTTAGTATGTTTTTCAGCCGGTCGGTGGGACCTATGGGAATATAAATGAATAATATCACCCAATTAGTTTTTTATTGAACCCGGATTGAAAAAATGAAACACATTGAATCCTGTGGGATATAATGTTTCAAACATTTTTTAAGCGAATTTAAAATTCACAAATTGCTTCGAAAGTTTTAGGAGATATTCAAATTATCCCATACAAAATATGAAAAAAAAATTCAGTAAAATATGTTAGGTAGTTTTTTTAATTAAAAATTATTTATTATAAGGAGAAAAACAAATTGAATTAAATTCTGACTATCATTATATCCTCCAAAAAGAAAAAAGATATATATTATATAATAAATATCTTTCCAAGAGCTTAGTTGTTTTATGAGAAAGGTTTCGCATTTTAAAATAAATATGGTAGATAACAAATTTTTAAATAAAATAAATTATTATAGTATTGTGATGAATTAAACGATTGGAAAAATGAGTATGAATAAAATGCTGCTTTTATATAGAGACGAGTTGCATTTCGATGACGTCATTAGAATAAAGTTCATTTGTTCTCGATGAAGTCTTCAAATATAATAAATTATTGTAGTGTTATGATAATTTTAAAAATATTACCGAGAAATCTATTGCATTTTAGAAATGTTTAAACCAGACAATTTATATTTCAATGCCGTCATTTGAATGAAGTCCATTTTCTTCGATGAAGTTTTCAAATATAATAAATTAATGTACTATTGTGATAATTTTAAAAATATTATCGAGGAATGTATCGCATTTGAGAGATGTTTGCATAAAATTGCATTGAAGTGTTTCATAATCAATGCTTTAGGCATGATTGATCTTTCTTGTTTTTATTGTTTAAAAAAAATTCATAATTTTCTGATTTCAATGACACCAAATTCATCTTGCTACGTTAAATAGAAATTCTGCTACGTTAAATAGAATATCTTCATAAACAGCTATTTTGCATAATTTTTAAACTCTAATGTCTTTTTTCTAAAAGACGTGATTGTCGACATTTTTATAAATTTAAATTGATATTATAAGTCAAATTCTACTGCATGGATATAAATGAAATTTGTAACAATTGTTATATATATATATATATATATATATATATATATATATATATATATATACTTTTCTTTTATTTGTCTTCAGCAATTTCTGAAATATGTGTTTGTTTATTTTATTATGATTTTCGAAAACAATATTTATGGTGTAAAATCTTATTTTTATACATTAATTTTTATTAAATTAACAGTGAAGACAATTTATTTCTTGCATATTTATATGTCAAAAAATGCCCAAATTAAAATTTAAAAAAAATTATTTTTCTACTTATATTAAAACAATTTTATCAATTTTTTAAAATTTTGAGTTAAAAAAATATTTTTTAATTTTTAAAATTTTGAATACCACGTTTTATTTACCGTACTTAAAATCTACCTGAATACAAAAATTACAACTGTAACTTCAAAATTGCAGATTTCAGCAATTTGGGTACCATACTCCTTTAAATTAGTTACCTATTATTTCATCAATTTGGCATCATTTTTAACACTTTACAACAAAGTTGAAAAGTGTTTATGACTTTGTTCATTCTGTCTGTCTGTCTGTCTGCCTGTCCGTCAGCACGATAACTGCCGTAAAAATGACTTAATCAAAATGAAATTTTAGTATGTTGTTCAGACGGTCTGTAGAACCTATGGGAATATAAATGAATAATATAACCCAATTAGTTTTGGATTGAACCCGGGTCGAAAAAATGAAATACATTGAGCCCTCTATGGGACCTAATTTTTCAAACATTTTTTAAGCGGATTTAAAATTCACAAATTGCTTCGAAAATTTTAGGTAATATTCAAATTGTTCCATAAAATATATAAAAAAAATTCAGCGAAATATATTCAGTAGTTTTTTAAATAAAAATTAAAATAATAATTACACCTCTTATATGAAACGAAAAATATGAAAGTTCTTTTTAATTCGTATTGAGTGTTGTATCCGTCCTAAAACTACTTTATTTTTGCTTAAATTCTGTGCATCGACATACAGAAACAACGCAATGACAATATATTGGAGTTTAAATGCTCATCTAAATTTGATTATTTCTACAACTAAGCCTATTTTTCACGTATGTAAAATGTAAACAGCAAAATATGTAGAATGAGTTGTATTAGAATTCCTGTATTTTTTTAACACAAAATAATTTAGTCCATGGAGTCTGCATTGCTGATATGAATGAAATATTAATTGATTTTATAAAGAGAAAGACGATTTTTTTCGATGAAGTTTTAAGCATAGAGTTTAATTATTTGTAGCTCCATGGTCTTAAATAAAATGTTTAAATAAAATAAATTATTTTAGTATTGTGATGAATGAAATGAATGGGAGAAAGTTATGAATGAAATCTTGTTTTTATAGAGAGATCCAGGCGTGTTATTTTTTCTATGACGTCATTTGAATTAATTTCAGTTGTTTTCGATGAAGTTTTCAAATATAATAAATTATCGTAGTATTATGATAATTCTAAAACTATTACCGAGGAATGTATAACATCTTAGAGATGTTTAAACCTGGCAATTTATATTTCAATGCCGTCATTTGAATGAAGTTCATTTTTTTTATGAAGGTTTAAGTTTTCAAATATAATAAATTAATGCAGTATTGTGATAAGTTTCAAAATATTACCGAGGAATGTATTGCATTTTAGACTTGTTTAAATAAAATTGCATTGAAGTTGGAAAGTGTTTCATAATCAATGCTTTAAGCATGATTGAACTTTCTTGTTTTTTCTTTCAATAAATCTGATAATAAGCTGAAGTATTCCAGTAAAGATAAAGCATTATTTGTCGATTCATAGTTAAAGCTTGCTAAATTGGCTTTCGTCACCAGCATGATAATAATGGCACATCCTATACATATACAGGATAAATACATTAACAGCAAGAACTCTGTAATCGACATTCAATCATATCACCCAACAGAATTTAAATATTGCTTCAGCTATTGATATTTCCACATTATACACAAGCAGGAACATTTACATGCGGAAAAACTCTGTACGAAATGAACTATATATGCCCTGATCGAAAAACCTTTTATGAAAATATTTAACTATTTCATAAATTAACTGTATAAAATAATATAAAATGATGAGGAACAGGGAAATAATTTTACAATTAAACACCCACAGTGATGGCATAGTAATAAACTCTATGAAAACTAGGAAGTTAAATATGACTTCATTGTTTACTAGAGGTTCGCAAATCTGTCATAAATAAGTATTTTGCTCTAATTGCAGTTTTTGATATATTGTGATGAAGAATACTAAAGACTGCAAGACCAGTCCATTAATGCTAACCGTTACACTAAGAACGTAGTCTATTCCTATGCTGCTAATGTATTTATATATATATATATATATATATATCTATATATATATATATATATATATATATATATATATATATATATATATATATTATTTCTAGCATTTTTAACACTTGATACAATAATTATTTATTCACTTGTGTGTAAGCACACAAAGCACAGATGCCACAGTAAAGATAAGAAAGGAAAAAATATACTAAAGCTAAGCATAACATTTGAGAACGAACATAATCTCAAAAGTCTATCAGGCAGTAAAGCATATATCACCTCTCTTGCTCACCAATATCTTTGATAAATGTTTCCCACTAGAGCCATGCAGTTCCCGTTCATAACAACTTCAGTGTCACATACATACCAAGCAGTTATGGCTAGAGATGAAATTAAATATAAATAAATATTTAGCCATACATTCATACCCCGACAAAGTCTGGCAGTTCTTAAGATTGGCAACGTCCGTACCAACTCCAACGCCATATTCGTACCACTTAGTTAGGGCTAGATAGGAAGTTAAATCAAAATAAATATTCAACCATACAATCATTCGCCGGCAAAGTCAGGCAGTTCTTAAATTGGGCAACGTCCATAACAACGAGTGTCACATACGTACCATACAGTTAGGGCAAGGGAAGAAATTAAATCTAAATACATATTTAGCCATACAGTCATTCGCCTTCTCCATCGAAAAACTGCAACAGCATGGCATTTTGGGAGATGAGAATTTTATCGAGGTAATTCCTCTACTTCTTACCCTTAATTTGCTCAAACTGTTTTATTTTAAAGTTTTATCCATCAAATTTTTAATAAGTATCACAATATATGAAATAACGCATTGTTGTCTGTGAATGTTACTCCTCTGTCTTTTGCGATAGTTGAAATGCGGTTGATAGTAACAGAAATTCAACAATATAGAAGTAAAAAAAATATTAGTCAAAAAGAAAGTATAAAAGTAAAAGAATACAAAAGATTAAAAAATTCAAATGAAATCATTACAACACAGAATTCTTCTACTTTCTCTCTACATTTTTTTTATTTCTTTTTTCTAAGGAAAAAAATGTACCCATTCCAAAATTTAGTTATAGCGATAATTTCCTAGTTGTCATTTATCTTCAGGAGCATGACTTTTCTGAAATTGGACTGACTTGAGCCAACTTGAATAGAATCAAGTTTCCGGAACGAGTTGAATTTCAAATAGTGTTCCCATGGCAACAAACGAGAGAGTTATAACTTCGGAATGCACACTCTTGTTTCATCTGATAAGGAACGTATGACGTCTAACAATGCAGCAAATCGGATAAAATACGGACGTAATGATGCCAGGAAAAAGAAATGTATTATCGTGAGATATCGGGTAAACAAGTGCACAAATAACATTTTTCCTCATAAATACTTCGAATGCTTTAATACTTAACAGGGGAAATATACTCATATTTCCGTATTGATAATACTTGTGGTGAGAATTAAATTTCAATAAATTTTATTTATATTTCAAAATTGTGTATACATTGTTTTAGCACGCCAAGAAATATATAAGAAAAGCGTCGTGAGTTTACACGTAAAGTCTCGCTGTAAAACATTCAGCAACTGTTACTCATTCTTTTCAACTACTTTGTTGATAAATTCACCAAACTGATAAGAAAAGCCATAATTACAGGCGTTCATGAATATTCCAGCTTCATTTCTGAAATATTCAGGTAATTACCGTCTGCTGAGGCATTATTTATATATATATATATATATATAGTGACTGTACCCGATTGAATGCGATTAATTGCAGCGCACCTAGCAGATAATTTGAAAAGTTGGAATAACGAAGTTTGCAAATAAAAAAAAGTGATATTCACGAAAAACCCCAATTGCAAAGATGTAGAACATTGTTTAATGAGTAGAAATCGATACCAGGAGCGAATGAAAAGCGTCTACGGATGACACTATATATCAGTTAGGAAGCTGTATCATTTGATTATCTAACATATTGACAACGGCAAATCTTGTGAAAATCGGTGGAAATGCACTTTTTGTAATTCAAAAGTCCATTTCCCTTCACAGAAAGCATTTTAAACAGACTACTTTAGATTTCTATCCTTGTAAATATTCTTCATTATATCATTCCTGAGTAGGATAGCCATTTGAGGATATCTACATTGTGTCAAATAAATACCTTCCGTAACACTTTTACATTCGACTCTAAATCATTAGAAATTACTCTACAGTTTTCTAATTGGCTTTATTCATCAATCTCCTTTTATATCTAAGTTTGTCATTATCAACCAATCCCATATTTCTAACACTTTACAACATAGTTGAAAATTTTTTGTGACTTTGTTCATTCTGTCTGTCTGTCCGTTCAGACGATAACTTCCGTAAAGATGACTTAATAAAATAAATTTTAGCATGTTGTTGAGACGGTCTGTTGGACATATGGGAATGTAAATGACTAATATCACCCAATTAGTTTTGGATTGAACCTGGGTTGAAAAATGAAATACATTGAACCCTATGGGACTTAATTTTTCAAACATTTTTTAAGCGAATTTAAAATTCACAAATTGCTTCGAAAATTTTAGGAAATATTTAAATTAGCCATTAAAATATATAAAAGAAATTTCAGCAAAATGGGATCAGTAGTTTTTAAAGTAAAAATTAAAATAATAATTGCACCCATATTATACGAATAGTTCACGTGACCCACTTCAAAATAAAATATGTCATCCATCTTTTTTCAAAGTGTCAAAATCGTGATTTTTGAAGTTATTTTTAATTAACATTTAGTGCTGCATCCGTCCTAAAACCGCTTTATTGTTTATTTTTTTCTGTGCATCTCTAAACTTCGCCAACGCAATTACAATATATTTGAGTTTAAATGATCATCAAACTTTGATTATTTCTAGAACTAAGCCTAATTTTAACGTATGCAGAATGGAAACACATCAAGCTGTAAGATGAGTTTTATAAGAATTGTTGAATTTTTAACTCAAAATTATTTAGCTCTGGACTCTGGAATATAGCTCATATGAATAAAATATTTATTGATTTCATATAGAGAAGCAGACGATTTTATAGCAAGGTCTTTTACGATGAAATTTCTGCTTAAAGTTAGAAAGTACTTTTACCTCCAGGGTTATAAGTTTTTATGTAAAATAAATTGTTGCAGCCTTGCGATAATTTTTAAGATATCTCCGCTGAATGAAAGGAAAGGAATAAAAGTGTTTAAATGAAATATTCACTAATTTTACATAGAGAGCCAGGCGATTTATATTTCGAAGACGTCATTTGAATAAAGTTCATTATTTTTCGATGAAGTTTTAAGTTTTAAGTTTTCAAATATAATAAATTATTATATTATTGTGATAATTTTAAAAATATCACCACTGAATGTATCACATTTCAGATATGTTTAAATAAAATTGCTTTGCAGTTAGAAAGTGTTTCATAATCAATGCTTTATGTATGATTGATATTTCTTGTTTAATTTCCTTTTCGAAAAAGTTTCAGACTTTCATCGTGACTGCAATTTCCACAAACAGTATTTTCATTTCCTTTCACAAATGGGCCATATTTGTCGCTGTTGTTGGAACGATTTTTACTAAAGATAATTTTAAGCTTATATTTGAACTTAAGTCAGACTTATAACATCTTCAGTTGTAGTATCCCTTTAAATATATGAAATTAAAAACTCGCTGTTTTTCAATAGGCCCTTCTAGTAATTGCATGTTTAGTTTGAAAATTGTTTTGAAACTACCATACTACTCAACGCAGTCATTTTAAGCACATAATATCATAATATCCCCTAACGTATTAATAACAAGAAAGGTCAATCATGGATAAAGCATTGATTATGAAACACTTTCCAACTTCAATGCAATTTCAATTAAACATCTCTAAAATGCGATACATTTCGGTAATATTTTAAAAATTATCACAATACTACATTAATTTATTATATTTGAAAACTTAAAAGTTCATCGAAAAAATTGAACTTCATTTAAATGATGGCATTGAAATGTAAATTGACTGGTTTAAAAATCTCTAAAATGCTATACATTCCTCTGTAATGTTTTTAAAGTTATCACAATACTACAATAATTCATTATATTTGTAAACTTCATCGAAAACAACTAAAATTTATTCACATGAAGCCATCGAAATATAACACGCCTGGCTCTCTCTATAAATGCAGCATTTCACTCATGTTTTAATATGTAGATGCACAGAATTTATGCAAAAATAAAGCAGTTTTAGGAAGGATACAACACTAAATATGAATTAAAAAGAACTTTAAAAATCACAATGTTGACACAAGATGGATGCCATATTTTATTTAGAAGTGGGTCACGTGATCTCTTCATATAATGGTCACGTGATCGGTTCATATAAGAGGTGTAATTATTATTTTAATTTTTACTTAAAAAACTACCGAATATATTTTGCTGAAATTTTTTTATATATTTTATTGGATAATTTGAATATGTCCTAAAATTTTTGAAGCAATTTGTGAATTTTAAATCCGTTTAAAAAATGTTTGAAACATTAGGTCCCATAGTGTTCAATGTATTTCATTTTTTCAACCCGGGTTAAATCCAAAACTAATTGGGTGATATTATTCATTTATATTCCCATAAGTCCCACAGACCGTCTGAGCAACATACTAAAATTTCATTTTGATTAAGTCATTTTTACGTCAGTTAGGGTGCTAACGGGCAGACAGACAGACAGACAGAATGAACAAAGTCATACATTTTTCAACTTTGTTGTAAAGTGGTAATCGTTTGGTAAAGTGGTAATCTTTGTTGTAAATTGTATCGTCTAACTCCTTTTCTTTTCTTTTTTTGGGTAATTTAATGTACCATTTAATGTTTACGAATTTCATATTTTGAGTAATTTAATGTACCATTTTAAAAATGCAACCATAATACTTAACTTTAATGTATATACCAAAGCCCAGCCAGGCTATAATCTCTTAGAACAATCCTCTCACTGGCTTAAATGCATTATTGGTAACATTCACTTCTGAAACATTTCTATAATTTTAATCCAATAAAATGGGGGAAATGTCACTCTCGTCAATGAAAATGTCATAACATCAAACATCCTGAGTATCAGAATAGTTTATTCCACGAGCTCTCAGAGACAGAACGTTGTTAGAACGCAAATATATAGAATTGAAGATATTTTCTGTAAATTGAAAACGGAGCACATTATTTCCCAGTTGTATTTTAACTTCAGAAACACGCACCTAAAATTAACACCAGCATACTTGTGCCTGTTGGGATCCATGATTATACAGGTCCTAAAAGCACTGATTTCCATGAATTGTACCTCTGGTAACAAACGAATAACATGCAGTATTGAAGCATATCAAAAATATACTTCAAATGGGTTTCTTGAATATCAGTGCTACAACAAATATTTCAGTTAATTATGCTAAATGAAATTAATTGTTTGTGACAATAGATCTGACCTGCATCAACAATGCTGAGCAACGCGTAGCGCATCATTATTAATCAATGCCATTCCAGAGACTAGAGGACTGTTTGATCATCTGTGAAACACATTCAGAGATGTGGTGAGAGAACGATATTATTGTAAATGGTAAATGAAATTTGAATTGAGTTAAGATTTTGAATTCAAGAACTTTGATAAATTGATATGATGTTTTGTAATTTGTATTAATAAAATATATCAAAAATGTACTTCGAATGTAAGAGAGAAGGTGTTAATATGGATAACTTTTTAATTCTAGCTGAAATATTTAATTTTAAATGTAAATATTGCATCAAAAATTATCAACAGTGTTAGCAAACATGTCTAGTGCTGTATTCCTAGTAATTACGGAAATAAATGGAAATTCCTGAAAGAATAAAACTTTTTAGAGACATTGCAAAATATTGATTTTTGAAAAAGAGGTGGTAATATAGAAACAGCTACAAAGAAAACAGAATCTTATTTTTAACACTTTACAACAAAGTTGAAAAGTGCTTATGACTTTGTTCATTCTGTCTGTCTGTCTGTCTGTCTGTCTGTCCATTAGCACGATAACTGCCGTAAAAATGACTTAATCAAAATGAAATTTTAGTATGTTGTTCAGACGGTCTATAGGACCTATGGGAATATAAATGAATAATATCACACAATTAGTTTTGGATTGAACCCGGATTGAAAAAATGAAATACATTGAGCCCTATGGGACCTAATTTTTCTAACATTTTTTAAGCGGATTTAAAATTCACAAATTGCTTCGAAAATTTTAGGTAATAGTCAAATTGTTCCATAAAATATATAAAAAAAAATTCAGCGAAATATATTCAGTTGTTTTTTAAATAAAAATTAAAATAATAATAACACCTCTGATATGAAGCGATCACGTGTCCATGATATGAAACGATCACATGACCCACTTCAAAATGATATATGGCATCCATCTTGTGTCAAAATCGTGATTTTTAAAGTTCTTTTTAATTCATATTGAGTGTTGTATCCGTCCTAATACTACTTTATTTTTGCCTAAATTCTCTGCATCTACATACTGAAACAACGCAATGACCATTTATTTCAGTTTAAATGCTCTTCCAAATTTCATTATTTCTACTATTATGCCTATTTTTCACCTATGTAAAATGTAAACAGCAAAATATGTAGAATGAGTTGTATTAGAATCGCTGTAATTCTTTAACACAAAATCATTTAGTCCATGGAGTCTGCTTAGCTGATATGAATGAAATATTCATTGATTTTAGAAAGAGAAGGACGATATTTTTCGATGAAGTTACGCATTGAGTTTACTTACTTGTAGCTCAACGGTCTTAATTTTTAAATGAAATAAATTATTATAGTATTGTGATGAATGACATGAATGGGGGAATTATTTATGAATGAAATGTTGCTTTTATAGAGAGAGCCAGGCGTGTTATTTTTTTATGACGTCATTTGAATGAATTTCAGTTGTTTTCGATGAAGTTTTCAAATATAATAAATTATCGTAGTATTATGATAATTCTAAAATTATTACCGAGGAATGTATCACATTTTAGAGATGTTTAAACCAGTCAATTTATACTTTAATGCCGTCATTTGAATGAAGTTAATTTTTTTCGATGAAGGTTTAAGGTGTCAAATATAATAAATTAATGTGTGATAAGTTTTAAACTATTACTGAGGAATGTATTGCATTTTAGACATGTTTAAATAAAATTGCATTGAAGTTGGAAAGTGTTTCATAATCAATGCTTTAAGCATGATTGATCTTTCTTGTTTTTTAATTAATAGCTTTGTTTTTAATGTAACACATTTTTTATTCATATGTAAATGAAAAAAATAAGCTACAATAATGAAAATTAAAATGTGCCTCTACAAATTAAGAAGAGTAGACTCAAATTAAATTGGGGTGACGTCCTTCATACTCAGTCACAACAAAAAATGTTATTTTTACACCCACTACACAACACATGAGTCCATTCCTTGCACATCCCACATTGTATCCAATGCTCTTAAAATCCACTTCTATAATGTTTCACCACAAATTATACGCATAAACACTTATCGTTTCCAGGAACTTCTCCAGCAAGTTCTGTTAGACTTGAGCTTCCAAAAGACAGGCACCGCCCTGTTTATTCTTCATCACGAGAACTTTCTTGGTATTTATAAAAACGTTTCGCTTTCATGTTCGTAGACTTTTCTCCTTCACCTCTGTGGCTCTGTTTGATCCTTTGCTGGTATCGGATTGATCTTTCTTTCGCCATTTACCTTTGGAAGCTACATTGAAACTCCTTGCTCCTTTCTGCTTCATTTAGTCTTTTGGATATTCCCCGGATTGCTTTTGTTGGATTTAACATATATTCTGGATACCATTTCTGTCTCAGTCCAATTTTTGTCACATCCCAACTAACTTTTCGGCATACTGACACCTGGAAAGAAAAGGTTACAATATGGAACGTGTTGTATCATATGACCACCCTTCTCCATTTTCCAAACGATTAAAAGAATTTTAACATTAAAATAACTTTATTAAATAGCTGTACCAGCTTTTTAACACTTCCTAACATAGTTGAAAAGTGCTTATGACTTTGGTCATTCTGTCTGTCTGTCTGTCTGTTCGCACGATAACTGCCATAAAAATGACGTTATCAAAATGGAATTTTAGTATGTTGTTGAGATGGTTTGTGGAACATATGGGATATAAAATGAATAGTATCACCCAATTAGATTTAGATCTAACCAGGGTTGAAAAAATGAAATACATTGAACCCTATGGGACCTAATTTTTCAAATATTTTTTAAGCAAAGTTAAAATTCACAAATTGCTTCGAAAATTTAGAAAATATTTACATTATCCTATAAAATTTATAAAAAATATGTCATTAAAATATGTTCGGTTGTTTTTAAAATAAAACTTAAAATAATAATTACACCCATATTATATGAAGAGAAATGTGACCCACTTCGATATAAAACATGGCATCCATTTTTTTCGCTGTGTAAAGAACGTGATTTTTAAAAATTATTTGAATGTATATTTAGTGTTGAATCTGTTATAAAACCACTTTATTTGTGCTTATTATCTGTGTATATAAATTCTGTGCCTGCGCAATTACAATATTTTTTATTTTAAATGATCCCTAAACTTTGGAGAATGTAAACAAATCAAGTGATTGTAAGGTAATTTGTATAATAATTGCTGATTTTCTTTCACTCAAAATTATTTGGAATATAAGTACTATGAATGAAGTATTAATGGATTTTGCATTGAGAAGCAGACAGTTTGTATTTCCATGACACCATTTGAACAAAGTTTATGTTGTGTGACTTGCATTGTCTTTTTTGATAAAGTTTTAAGTTTTCAAGCATAATAAATTACTATAGTACTATGATAATTAAAAAAAAATCACCGCTGAATGTATCACGTTTTAGACATGTTTAAATAAGATTGCATTTCAGTTGGAAAGTGTTTCATAATTAATCCTTTATGCATGATTGATCTTTCTTGTTTATGTTTAATCGTATCCCAATCCGAGACACTAGAGACAATACTTTCGATTTATAAATCAAGACAGAAAGCGCTAAGTAAAACTAGAAAGATCAATCATGCATAAAGCATTGATTATGAAACCCTTTCTAACTGCAATGCAATTTTATTTAAACATCTCTAAAATGCGATACATTCAGAAATGATATTTTTAAAATTATCACAATACTACAATAATTTATTATATTTGAAAATTTAATCTTAAACAAATGAACTTAATTCAAATAACTTTAACGAATTATAAGGCGCCTGACTCTCTATATAAGGAAGTGAATATTTCATCCAGAAACTTTTTTTTCATTCCTTCCATTCAGCGACGATATTTTTAAAATTATCACAATACTTAAATGATTTATTTTACTTAAAAAGTAAAACTACGGAGGTAAAAGCACTTTCTAACACCATGCTTAAGAGTTCATCGAAAGAGTTTATACTATAGACTCGTCTGCTTCTCTATGTAAAATCAATGAATATTTTATTCATATCGCGCTATATTGCAGACTCCAGAACTAAATAATATTGCTTTAAAGAAATTCAGCAATTCTTATACAACCCATCTCACAGCTGGATGTGTTTACATTATCCATGAAGGAAAATTAAGATTCGCTGTAGAAATAATCAAAGTTTGATGATCATTTAATCTCAAAAATATTATAATTGCGTTGGCGCAGTATATAGATGCACAGAAAAAAATAAAGCGGTTTTAGGACGGATGTAACACTAAATATAAAATAAAAAGGACTTTAAATGTCATAATTTCGAGACAAGATGGATACCATATTTTATTTTGAAGAGGGTCGCGTGATCTCTTCATATAATATGGGTTCAATTATTATTTTAATTTTTATTTATAAAACTACCGAACATATTGTGCTGATTTTTGGTTATGTATTTTATGGGATAATTTGATTATTTCATAAAATTATCGACGCAATGTATGAATTTTAAATTCGCTTAAAAATGTTTGAAAAATTAGGTTTCATAGGGTTCAGTGTATTTCATTTTCTCAACCCGGGTTCAACGCAAAACTAATCGAGTGATATTATTGATTTACATTCCCATATGCCCCATTGACCGTCTCAACAACATATTAAAATTTATTTTTGATATAGTAATTTGTACGGCAGTTAACAAACAGACAGGCAGACGGACAGAATGAACAAAGTCATAAACACTTTTCAACTATATTGTAAAGTGTTAATAAAGTGACAATGCAGTGACGACGAAAGCAGAAGAAATACAAGTAATAAATACTTTTTTATTTCATTGGCATTTTTCTAAAATACATTATTCAGTAGATAATCGCTGAAAATAAACTGTGGAGCAGAATACATGTCGTTGAAATTATAGGTATATAAAATAAAACGAACAAATTTGTTAAAGCAATTATGTTTTACTGTAAAAGTACTTGTTTCTAAAAGTGTTAACAACTAACGGTTAAAATATCAAATATTTTCTTGTTTGTTTCTAAATTATGCTAATCACTTTTATACACTACGTGACAGTGAAAATGAGAGACCAAGAAGGAGTGGGCAGAAAAATATGCAAATTGCTGTGTAGATGCAGCTCACCAAGTTATGTAAATGATGCGATATGCGCAGCTGTCCCGCGCACGTTGAGTGAGATATAAGGGAAGGAACCTACAGAATCAGCAATAGCCGCCCAGCTCTGTCTGTCAGGGAAATCATTTTGCAATTTTTTTTATCTCATAGGAAACGTGTAGTAGGAGAGAAAGCCAGGCCGCCGCCAACAGAGGCAGTTCCTGCAGACAGACGATTTCACGAAGGATATGGTGATCGGAATCAGAAAGACAAGTTGGATTATACGTTAAATCTCAGCGGAGAGTCACCAGAACGCATCCACGGTGCTCCGACTATGGTGAAGATGGTCGGAACAAGGGAATGTGGCAGGTTTGAGAGGTACCGGTACAGCCAGAGCTACATCAGCAAGCGTGGACCGACACATCCGCCGGCAAGCGTTGGCGGCACCGCAGGTCACTTCCGTCCCCTTTTTGCAGCATATATAGGGCACCCTTCATGCTCCCATATCGACCAGAATCATTATCCGCCAATTGGTCGCCAACGACCTGCACCCATGGCGACCATTAAGAAGACTGCCATTGACCCAACAGCACAGACGCCTCCGTTTGCAGTGGTGTCGGTATAGAGACACGTGACCGGAGGAATGGCACAAAGTCGTCTTCTCAGACAAGCAACACTTCTGTTTTAGCATTGACAGCCGCCGTGTACGAGTCTGGCGCCAAAGTGGTGACAGGTCAAATACGGCCGCATATGTGGACCGCCACACCGCGCGATAACGCGACATCATGATTTGGGGCGCCATTGCCTACTATAGCAGGTCACCTCTGGTCCGTATTAAGAGCACTATGACGGCCCAACGATACGTGGATTATGTGCTGCGGCCGTTGACACTACCCTTCTTTCAGAGGGTGCCCAATGTCATTTATTAGCAGAATAACGCCGGACCACGTACTGCACGCATCAGCCCCTGCAAGGTTCCTAGGCATTCCCTGGCCACCAGTTTCCCCTTATCTTTCACCAACTGAATACGTCTGGGACGTGGTTGGACGTCGAGTATGTGCGCTGCCACCGCTGTGTTTAGAAGACGAATTCTGACAAAGGTTTGAGAGGAAATGGACAGCCATCACTCAGGACACAATCGGCATGCTCACTTACTCTGTACATAGACGTGTTGCTGCCTGTATCGTCATCCCTGGTGGTTCTACGTCCTACTGATCAGATGGTGTTAACGGTCAGTGTATAGGTGTGTCATATTGCAATAAACATCACTTATTGTTCTTTGCTGCCTGTCTCTGTTTGTCGATTTTCATCAGTTTCTGCCCACTTTTTCTCTGTCTCATTTTCACTGTCATGTTGCGTATTATGCTTACTATCAGATATTAGATATTTTGGTTTAATGCCATTAAATTAAAATTTTAATATAATATTCAGTTTTAAAAGTGGTAATGGTCATTCGCTTAGTTTGTAAGACTGTTAGATATGTATAGGTAATGTGATATACAATATTTTATGGTATTTATTTCAACTGGAGGATATTGGCCTAACCTGTGATCTACCATCTCTCGCATAACACTGTTTTAAATACCCTTTATTAACACTTTCCAACATAGTTGAAAAGTGTTTATGACATTGTGCATTCTGTCTGTCTGCCCGTTCCCGCGAAAACTGCCGCAAAAATGACTTTGTCAAAATGAAATTTGTTGAGACGTTCTGTGGGACATATGGTAATATAAATATAAAATCACCCAATTAGATTTAGATTTGACCAGTGTTGAAAAAATGTTTCATCATCAATGCTTTATGCATGATAGATATTTCTTTTTTTATTAACATAGACTAATAAAACACATGTTATCGTGTATGCTAGTACTAACGAACATTTCCCCACGTTGCTCGGCACCTAAACGAATGTCGACTACGTAAAAAAATATTGTTTAGAAAAAAAAATAATCATCATCCCAGCGCTCCGTGACGTCATCAAAACAGGAGAAAGAAACGTAACTTTGCTCACAAAGCCAGCGCCACGCATGCGCTGTCTTGTGGGATGAAAGAACTGCCAATGGACTGTTTTGTTTTTTCGTCGCAATTGTGAATGTCAAATTTTATAGTCCCACTTAAAAATTAATAAAAAATGAAAAATAAAGAAATTATGAATTCTTTTATTACTAGAATACGGGGGTAGCAATTCATATTCACACCAAAAATTAGAATCATAAAAATATTCAGTTCTCCGGTGCGATAGAGATCAAAAAGCTTAAAATATATATTTCAATGTATCTCAATGTCAAGAATTGTCCGACGGATTCTGTATATGTTCGTTAAAAAGAGAGTATTTCAATCTTTCTCATGGTGTTAAGACGGACACTCCGCGATATTTTCGATTGCTGAGGAACCGATTTGTGTGAAAATTGCTCAGAATTGCACTTTAACATAAAATGACTGAAAGACGAATTCGAAATACAAAAATAATTACTCCAATGTATCTAGGAACATAACCTAACCTGAACTATTACTATATATATTATTTCTATATTTCAGGCTATATGTTCGCATATATGTAGGTTAGCATGTATATACAATTTAAATAGATAATTCTTGATCTAGGAAGTGACTTTTTTTAGTATAGACTTGGCATGAGTCCAAAACATTAAATAATTAAAACAAGAAAGATCAATCATGCTTAAAGCATTGATTATGAAACACTGTCCAACAGCAATGCAATTTTATTTAAACATGTTTAAAATGCAATACATTCCTCGGTAATATTTTCAAACTTCTCACAATACTACATTGATTTATTATATTTGAAAACTTAAACCTTCATCGAAAAAAATGAACTTCATTCAAATGACGGCATTGAAATATAAATTGTCTGGTTTAAATATCTCTAAAATGTGATATATTACTCGATAATAATTGTAGAATTATCATAATATCACGATAATTTATTATATTTAAGAACTTCATTGAAAACAACTGAAATTCATTCAAATGACGTCATAGAAAAAATAACACGCCTGGCTCTCTCTAAAAAAGAAGCATTTCATTCATAAATAATTCCCATTCATGTCATTCATCACAATACTATAATAATTTATTTTATTTAAAAATTAAGACCATGGAGCTACAAGTAATTTAACTCTATGCTTAAAACTTCATCGCAAAAAATCGTCCTTCTCTCGGTAAAGTCAATAAATATTTCTTTCATATCAGCTATGCAGACTCCATGAGCTAAATTCTTTTGCGTTAAAAAAATACAGCAATTTCTATACAACTCATCCTACATATTTTGCTGTTTACATTTTACATGAGTGAAAAATAGGCTTCGTTGCAGAAATAATCAAGTTTGGATGAGCATT
This sequence comes from Amaurobius ferox, assembly GCA_951213105.1. NCBI lineage: Eukaryota > Metazoa > Arthropoda > Arachnida > Araneae > Amaurobiidae > Amaurobius > Amaurobius ferox. The sequence continues at coordinate 73,516,693 of OX578139.1, forward strand.
TAAACTCATATATATTGGAATTGCGTTGATTTAGTATGTAGATGCACAAAATTTAAACCAAAATAAAGTGGTTTTAGGACGGATACAACACTCAATATGAAATAAAAAGAACTTTATAAAAATCACGATTTTGAGACAAGATGGATGCCATATATCATTTTCAAGTGGATCACGTGATACCTTCATATCATTGTCACGTGATCGTTTCATATAAGAGGTGTTATTATTATTTTAATTTTTGTTTAAAAAACTACTGAATATATTTCGCTGAATTTGTTTTTATATATTTTATGGAACAATTTGAATATTACCTAAAAACTTCGAAGTAATTTGTGAATTTTAAGTCCGCTTAAAAAATGTTTGAAAAATTAGGTCCCATAGGGCTCAATGTATTTCATTTTTTTAACCCGGGTTCAATCCAAAACTAATTGGGTGATATTATTCATTTATATTCCCATAGGTCCTACAGACCGTCTGAACAACATACTAAAATTTAATTTCGATTAAGTCATTTTTACGGCAGTTGTCGTGCTAACGGACAGACAGACAGACAGAATGAATGAACAAAGTCATAAACATTTTTCAACTTTGTTGTAAAGTGTTAAAAATGACATATTTTTAACACTTTACAGGAAAATACGTCATTATCGATAAAAACTTCGATTTTCTGGACTTCAAACTTCATTTTGTTGGCTGAAACATGCTTTACAATCCGGTCGATCACCTTACAGAGAGGCCGATCTCGAATCAGAATCGGGAATCGAAACGTATGTGCAAATAGCTGTTTAGAAAATGAATTATGGAAATTTAAAAAAAAATAAAATCGGTAGTTTTGAAATTAAAGAATTGTAATATTTGATGAAGGAAACAACCATTATCTGTAACTAAATTAATTACCTTGATTTGAAAAAACAAAGTTGTGATTAATATAGGATATATATTTTTTTTGTAAACTAAATTAATTACTTTTTTCTTTCCAAAAAAAATAAATACGAACGAAGTTGTAATAAATTTAAGGAATTCCCTGATATCTAGAAATAAAATTAAAAGAAAAATACAAATTATACAAGAGATTTCCCCGGAGAAGTAATCAACGGAGAAATATCATTAACACGTGAGTTCATTTCGAAAGATAAAAAATACAGAAATAGTCAAGAAAGTTTTATTTAAAAACAAAATTCTATGGCTATGGAGATAAATTATTTATCAAAAAATTGCATTTTGATGCGTTAGTGCATCAAAGGTCAGAACACTGGAAAGCGTGATATATGACCCTGTCTTCAATTTCGATATGCATAAAAAATTGTTAAAAAATCGTATTTGTTTGAAGAAGAAAGAACTATGTAGGCATAAACATTTGGTACGACTATTTGAATATCACTTTGACTTAATATTTTGAGAAGTTTGCTAATTAAATAAAATAAACGCCTCAGATATTAAACATATAGCTAGATAATCTATCAGCGTCGGTTTGGATCTCAAAGGACACCCGCGGATATAGATCCTGAGAAGGCGCCTTTTAGGCAAGAAAAAAAAATCTAATGCAGGCAGCACATGAATTCAGCTACAGACTCAAAATCATTTTCTCTTTATTTATGTATTGAATTGTTAAATTCAATACATTGAGTTTAATAGCAGAAAAAGCAGGCATAATTACTTGAAATTACATTGAACTTGCACTTTTAATTCAATTTCTGTTTTTATTTTGTAACTGCACGTATTTTCAAAGACGGCGTAGCAGAAATTCAAAAAACTAAAATATCTCTACAAAATAACTCGAATACTGGAATTAGTCTTATGTTTTCCATCGCCTAAAAGTCCTTATAAAACAAGCATTTAATAAGTACCTTTGAGCATACGTCGCATTTTATTTTAGATTTTGACGATTTTAGGAAGCCATTTAGCAAAAAAAAATAAACGAAAGTTTTTTGTAGCCTGAATCGCTGAATCGTACCAAAACCATATCAGCACCAGGATCACTCACAGGTGACTTATCTACCTAATTTTATGAAATTTGATCAATGAGGTTTCCAGGTAGAGTGCACACATTGCATACACCACACACACACGCGCACACAGAAGAAACACTAAAAATAGTTTTCCGTGTTCTAGAGGTAACAAAACGTCTAGATCCGTTGAGAACTTGAGTTTGCTATTTACCACACGATTCCAATACTTTCCCTGTGCATTACCATGTATTGCATGGAAAGTTGAAAACTTTACAGGAAAGCTTCAACATGCATAAATAGGAGCCGAACCCCGGAATGTTGGGAGCTCCAGCAGAAAACACCGAATTTCGCCCGGGTCTAGCCGTTACTGTGACCTTCTTCGCTTCAGTTTCAGCTCACGAAAGACAGCCTAATTTATTTTATTTTCTGTACAAAAGTAGCGCTAGATATATTTTCAAAAGCCGAATAATAATTTACAACTACAAATAAAATACTTGAAAATTAATTGGTTGCTGCATATATTCTTCATTTTCCTGTATTGTATTTCTTCGAAACATTTAATTAATTGCAAATTTTATGCATTTCTATTTTTTTAATATTACTAGCATACATATTACTTAAATCGCATCATTAGCTTTGGTTATTGAAACAGTAAAAATAATAAGAAGATTTGATTATTCTCTGTGCAACATTAGAAAAAACCCAGTGTTCTACGAGTCCATTAAATCTCTATTGTATTTTATTCAAATTTAAAGAGAAAATGCAATGCCAAAAGATAACTCTTATCTAAAACCTTTCAGCAAAACAAACATACGTTTTCTGTAATTGATAATTAACTCTATTTAATACAATAATTAAGTAAAGCAGGCACAGACAATTCAACTCCATGTAAGGAGAGCTGATAATTATGTTTGGGATATTATTTACAAATGATTAAGTTCAATATTTGTCAGAGATATGAAGGTTTCAATAGAATGCTGGAAGACAAAAGCCGAATATAAAGGAAAATATTTATCAGTTTTTTTCTGCTTTGCATTCGAATTTAAATATGTTTAAGATGAATTAGCATTGATAATACTTTATTAAAACATTCCACTGTATTCATAACATAAAGCCTTTAGTTAGAATCTTTAGTTAGCTCTATTTGTATAAGAAATTCCACATGAAATGCCAACAAAAATGAACAGTTCAGAATACTTTAAATTTATTGCATTTAATACTGTCAAATGATTATTTTACAAAACAAAAAATCTGATGTGGGCAGCACATGATTTTCCTTATATAATGCAAGGAATTTACTACTTTAACAGTAAAAATATAGGTTATTCTTATAGTATTGATTTACAGTCATTTTCATTCATTTGGCGAGATTTTCATTAATTTAGCAAAATTTAAAAAAGTCGCAAGGTTGGCGACATTCAGCCAAATTAGTCGCCGAAATCACCAAGCGTTACGGGAGGAGACATAAGTTATTCTTATAGCAGATAAATGATTATTAGCGTTCAAATACAAAAGTATTACTCAAAGTATATTTTCTCGTGTATGGAAAGGGCTAGATCCACGAGAATGATGTCACCCAATTTATGTCATGATATTACATATGAAAAGTGAACATGTTTCTCAGCAATCACTATATATTTTTAATTTATGGGATATTTTGATAAATTTATTTGAAAAATGTGCAATGTCTCGAGAACGGTTCGTGCTAGCGTTCTAAAGTTTGTGTTAATCGTTTTCACAGGAAAAATTACATAAGAAATGTCTATTTGCATAACTTTATTAATGGTTTTAGTTTTTTGATGATTTTTTCAAAAATTCACCCGAAAATTTGAAAAATTTGGTTTCTGAACATTCGATTGCATTTAAAATCAATAGGCTTCCAGTATTCACAGATTGCAATTTTTGTACCAAATTTCGTTCGAATCGGTCCATTCGTTCGTCAGTTATCGTCTCCACTGACTCACTCATACACACACACACACACACACACACACACACACACACACACATACTTTCACAAACACACACACAGACATCACCTCAAAAACGTCTGATTCGTGTTCAAGGATGCGTGAAACGTGCTCTCCCGTCGTAAACCCGAATCCGAGTTTTCGACCCCGTCACAATACTTTCTTATACATTATATGTATATAAGGAAAGTGAAAACGAATATTTAAACTGATATCGTTGCAGAAACATAATAATAATAATTAAATGCATTTAGACGATTATAATAATTAGACGATTTCCAGGATAATTGAAATTTTCACAACAGATAGTACTTCTAAAGCATGTGAAACAAATTAAAACGTAAAGATTGCTAATAAATTCTGCTATACAGGTTTCTACTGTATATCGTGAACAAATAAAAGCAAAAAAATGCGTAAATTTCAAAGCCTACCGTTTTATAATTTGTATGTAACTTAAACGTGTGAAAAACGCATTTATTAAAATGTATGTAATTTAAATGTGTGAATAAAACTACGTACCAAATTTAGACTTTGCATCCGTACCGGTTTGCGAGGTATTCCTACAAAACTAGTACATTCGTATGGCAGGCCCAGAACGGGATGGTCCAACATGGTTGAAAATGAAAAGAATTTTAATATACCACGAAAGACAGCGATATGCCAAACTTGTTTTTCCCAACTGCACCAGATCTCGAATTATTTCCGGATAAGATCCTAATAAGATTAAAAGTAGCAGAAATTAAAATATACCAACGGAACGAAATACCAAATTTTCACTTTCTAGTTATCTCGGTTCTCGAGTTTTTCTCCAAAAGCGAATCCATTACGATAATGAAAACAGGACGGACCAACAAGATAAGTTTCAAAATCCTAATGATTAAAATATATAAAAAAAATCATATCAATTTTGGATTGTCTAACTGCTCAGGTTCTAAAGTTATTCTCTAAAAACGAGTACACATCTTTAGCGACCCGGTCTAAATTGGGTGGCACTTCCCGACCGTCCAAACAGTTACCTTACACCTTTCTGGTAGGTCGGACGGTCTGGGTTTCAACAACAACACATCTTTAGCGGACCAGGATGGGCTATACCGATAAGGTTCAAAATCCTAAAAAATTAAATATACCACAAAAAATTTGAGATACCAGTTTTTCGACTGCCTAGCTCCTTAGGTTATGGAATTAGTCCCTTCCCAAAAAACTAGTGCATCTGTATGGCAGGGCCAACGGCCGTACCGTGCTGAAAACACTGATTCCCGTAAGATCACAGAAGTCAAGCAGCATCGGGCGCGGTTAGTACTTGGGTGGGTGACCACCTGGGAACACCGCGTGCTGTTGGCACATTTCGTTCGCGGTAGCCCGGTGGTTTGCGCGCTGGATTTGCACACTGCCACAACTGCCGCCGTGGTCATGCGCAGTACAATCACATTAAACATGTGGGTACGTAAGTCCTTTCGAGAGATTGGTGGTAGGGGAAGGAGAGTATGATCCCTGTGGATGCCTCCCCCACTGGGTTCTGGTCTAAATTGTGTGGCACTTACCGGCCGTCCAAACAGTTACCTTGCACCTTTCTGGTAGATCGGACGGTCTGGGCCTCAACAACAACCTCTGTATGGCGGACCAAGAACGCATTAGCCCGATAAGGTTCAATGTCCCCAAAATTAAAATATACTACAAAAAAAACCGACATATCAAATTCGGATTTTCTGGATGCCTGTATATTCGAGTTATTTCCCCCCCCCCAAAAAAACGAGTATATTCCTATAGCGGACCCACAACGCGAGCAAGGTAAATATCCAAAAATTCAACATATAACTTGAAAAACAACGACATATCGAATTTATACTTTATAGCTTCACCTCGAATTATTCCTAAAAATGAGTGCATTCATATATAGCGGCCCCAGAACGGTTTAGCCCGGTATGGTGCAAATTCCTCAAAATTAAAACATACCACAAGAACAACGGCATATCAGATTTGAATTTAGTTGCTGCTTAGGTTCTCAAGATATTCTTTAAAAACTTGTGCATTTCAATGGTGGACCCAGGACAGGCTAGTCCGGTAACGTTCAAAATCCAAAAATTAACGACAAACCGAATTTTGGCTTTATAGCTGCTTCGGTTCTCGGGCTATTCCCATAAGTGAGTACTTCTTTTGATGGACCCAGGATAGCCTTGCCCGATAAGGTTCAAAGTCCTTCCTAAATAAAAAATATATACCACAAAAAGCAACAACATATCAAATTTGAATTTCCCATCTGCTTCAGTTTAAGATTTATTTCCCCGAAACGAGTACATTCTTAATGCGGATCTGCGACGGACTAGCCCGATAAGGTTTTAAATGCAAGGATTCAGCATATACTGTAAACAACAGCGACATACCAAATTTGAACTCTCTAGCTCCTCCGGTTCTGTCCAAAAACGTGTACATCCCTAGAGATGGCACAGATCGGGCTAGTCCGACAAGGTTAAAAATCAAAATAATTAAAATGTACCAAAACTGACAACGGCATTCTAAATTTCAGGCTACTATGATTAATGGAACTTGATTAGGTAAGACCTCACGAACTTAAAAATCGATTACATTCCTACAGCAGTCCCAGGACAGACAGGCTGATCCGATACAGCCGAAAATCAAAAGAGTTAAATTGAACCGCACTAGATAAAGACATACCACATTTCATGTTCCTATATAATGGAATCTGATTAGTTCCGGCCGGTAAAATAAAAAAAAACGAGGATTTAAATTTTTAAATGAGGATTTAAAATCCTAAAAGCGGATTTAAAAATTTAAATGAGGATTTAATGATTTAAAAAATAGGAAAAGGATATGCTTTAAGTTGAAAATAGAGAGAAGATGCGATTAAACGGCGGGTGAAAATCTAAAATGTTTGAGTAGGATATAAAAAAAATCGGGCATTTTCGAGCTAAAAAGAAGAATTCCAATAATCCGAGTCACGTTAGTGCGGATATAATCTGTGTTTGTAAATGTTATATGTATTGTAATGAATAGTGTATGAAATTTCAATGTTTTTTTTTAAATTCCTTATTTTTGTCTAATAGATGGATATTACGTCTGTTTTCCTAGTCGCATGAATTGTTATGCAACATTTAACAGTATTGTAGCATTGCTGCCCATCTAGCAACTGATTCTGATATTTATTGCCTTTCTTATACACATTTCTGTCATTCCTGATGTCGATCACTTCTAATCTGACAATACCCTACAAGTTTGCAATTACTTTTTTCTTTCTATCTCACGTTGTCGTCGATTTGCTGATCCTAATTTTTAAATTTAGCCTTAAGGGGCGCTGCAATCCCTTTTGTTCTATCTGGGACCACAACTGCGGCCTTTTACGGCGCAACTTTCTGGATCTACTTGATGTCGATCGTAATCGCAAAAGTAGCCGAAATCTATTTTTATAAAACATATTCTTTTAAAATATTATTGGAACATATAGGCGATACACAAAAATATTTCTCTTTGTAATTTTAGTAATCGCCTACACTTTGGGAAGGAAATACGCAGTTTTTCGCTTAAAAAAGAGTGATCAAACGGTTTCAGTCGAAAAAATTAACCTCTGACCTGAGGGGCTATAAATAAAATAAAAGAAAATGCTGAAATTAAGTAGCAGATTTAGTACCAATATGAAATCCAGATCGAAAAATTATTTAATGTTTCGTATTTTTTCTTGATCATGTTAGCACCTTTAGAATCGTGAACTTGGAATGAGACCACCTACTCATAAATCCCTCCGCCTGCTTGTTCCACATGCTTTGCAAACGGGCGCGGTAGCCCATTGGTTAGCGCGCTGGAGTTGCACTCGATAGGCCCGGGTTCGATTCCAGCCCCTGCCAAAACTGCCGCCGTGTTCACGCGGAGTACGATCACGTTAAACATGTGGGTCCGTAAGTCCATCCGAGAGGTTGGTGGTAGGGGAAGGAGGGTACGGTCCCTGTGGATGCCTCCCCCACTGGGTTCCGGTCTAAATTGGGTGGCACTTCTCGGCCGTCCAAACTGTTACCTTACACTTTTCTGGTAGGTCGGACGGTCTGGGTCTTAACATGCTTTACAATAAATACTGTTAAAAGAAAACTGCGAATGCAAAAAAGTGGTGTTGACAAAAGTGGGCGTGGCCACAGACACATTATATACATGTCTAGGATATTTCCAATTCAAATCTTGTAGGATCAGAGGCTGCTTACACATTTTTGGAACAATTTTCATTCTATATTAAAAAAAGCTTGCTGAAGTCGCTGAACAAATCCTTTTAAAAGAAGTATTTTCCCTAAAGGCTACTGATCTGCAATTTGGTACGATGATTTAAAGTACATTGTCATGTGCAGTCTCCTATTTTTGTTACAATCGGATAGAAATTTCTATTTTTCACATAATTTTGAAATGAAAACAATGTTGCACTACTTTTGCATAATCTAATCATTCATAACTTTCATTTCTCATCATTCAATCTAATCACCTCAAAATTTAATCTTTCTTTGTTGAAAATGGCGATGCCATTCATCTCAAAAGCAGCAATATTTAAATTTTTGATTTAAACAATTAAAAACACATAAATTACTCAGAGCTCCATTTAAAAATTACTTCTTTTAAAATGGCAAGAGTTTCTCCAATGAACCGTAAAAGTTCATAAGAATAACGTTTGCGATACTCTCATTCCTGATCTCACAGAGGAAGCAAACACTTTATATACGCAATGTTCTTTAATATCTTTGTGGACACTCAGACCGGCAACCAAAAAAAAAAAAAATTATCAGCTGACAAAATGGGAATTAAGATTCATCATTCGTGACCTCGCGGTCCAGAGCAAACTTTGAGAGGTTTTACCAAACCAAGTGCATTATTACATTTACCACATGCAATATTACAATAGTTTGTTAATTTTGAAGTTTCAATATCCAGGCGTAAACGATTTGCTCAAAGAATTGAAATTGTACTGAGCACTAGGATCTAATGACGTCCACGAAAATTTAGTGACGTCAGTGAAGTAAGATAAGAGTAGCAGTTAACAAATTCAGTCCCTCTTGAGAGCCCGAACACCAAATGCGGGCGTTCTTAATTACCATGTTGTCAATGTGCAGAGCAAGATAAAAATAATTAAGTTTTAATGCACCGGGATGAATCCCCCCCTTGCATATACCAGCATAAAATCTCTGTTTTCCTTTTGAAACCTTTATTCACATTGAAGCTTTTGAAAGAGGGAGACAAACAAATTTTAATTGGGATAATGCGAAAACTTGATGTGCTATGAAAACAGTTCTCAAAGTCCTCCCAGCTTCATAACGTCGCGAATGAAGAAATACTGTACTCCAGATGCTGGGTTGACTGCCTAATCTTATATTAAAAAGCTTCGACCGGTTTGATCTGGTGAGTATCGTCAGCAGTCAGAGATCGAGATAACACCTTTATATGCGTATTTCACGCTAAAAAATAAGCAAATACGCATTATAAATTAAGCAATGCGAATTGTTATGCACCGATTTTGTAAACAAAGAAGAAAAAATAATCTTAGAATCGTGAATCGTCTTACAAATAATCATATTAGACAGATTTGGCTTGAATGTAAATTTAATTTTGAGAAAGCTGTTCTTTTATGGAAAAGCCAAAAGTAAAGAAGGTTATAATTTTAAAAGGAAAAAATAGAAATTATTTTACTTAATAGGTTATTAATTTTCTTTTCTCCTTGTTTATTTATAACCCTATGGAGAAACTAAGCCAAAGGGTAGATAACAATTTTGATATTTCATCATAAATTATATAATTATTTATTTATGAAAAAAAAGAAAACTGTCAGTTATACTGTGACGAATTTATAATGCAAGATTGAAACTCTACTTGGAAAATTGACAGAAACATTATAAAAAATGTGATACTAAACGCACAAAATTTAGTAAACATTCTAAAACTAATTTCATAAAGTTTATAAGGTATATTTATTGGACTAGCAGATATACAAATTATTTTGTTGATTAACACAAATAAAAAGCACAGTGCATTTCTTAAATTTTATTTTTTTTCAATGTAGAAAAATCAGAAATTTATATTCTGGTGGGAGATCTTGTTTATACAGAATACAATACATATAATAAATAGTTGGAAATTTGAGAGTAATTGCATATTTGTTAAAAATTACTTCTCTGGAAAGCAAAATAATCCTTCAAATAAAGTCCGGGAGTATTTTTACTCTTCTGGAAAAATTCTGGCTCGTTCTCTGATCTGGTAGATTCTTTTTGAGGTAGACATACTTAACGTCTACACTCGATGACCTTTTCTTACAAAGTTACTGATGTTCTTAAGGATTGTTCTAGGAACCCCATATATTAAGGGATACCCTTTAGAATCACTATGTAACTTTCGCTCTAATGTCTTTGTAAGAACGCTTTCAAAATAGCTCGCATACCTCTATATATGGAGTGCATATTTACCTAAGTACAAATTTAATCCACATACGTAAATGTAAATTTATTTAAGGGAACGAAAGATTCGAATTTAGTTACATCTTGAAAAATGGGGTCAACGCGAACGTGAAAATTGAATTTGTGTGGAGGAGACAATTAAATGAGAATGAACTGTTTTTATTATTTTGACTCACTTCCTATGTAAAAATTTCATTTCAGTTGTTCGTTTGAATATTTGCATGTATATGCATTTTTCATTTGTAGATAAAAACGTAAAAACATTCAATTGTAATTTTTAAATGTTAGGATTTTATATGTTCGATTGCTGTGTATTTTTTTCAACAATGTACGAAAGGCCATTGTTCGTAACAGAAATACGTGGATTACAAATACCTATACGACTTATTCGTATTTTTATTTTCCGCATTGTTTCCTTGTATTAGTGCTGACTACTTATTAAAATGAGAAAATTGTAATATTTTATCAGTTTTATTTTACAGTACCAAAAATGTCTTTAGCAGTAAAGAAATATCAAAAAAACCTTTTTTCCAGTGTGCTACGACCATGATATCCAGAACCATTGTTTCGAGCAGCATGATTATTTTCTACAAATACTGCTGACTTTTATTATTCAGTAAATAAATCATTCTGATTTTCATTATCGGTTAAGAAATCTCAAAGAAATGTTTCACGGTGCACTACCACCATTGCTTCGAGAATCATTATTTTGATAGAAAACATCAGTCTTTTCTTCTTCAGTAAATAAATCACAAGAAAAAGTTTTACACTATACTGCGGACATAATTCCGAAAATAGTCGTTGTTTTACAGAAAAAAAACAGACTTTTCTGTATCAGTAAATCTCAAGAAAATGCTTTGTAGTGTGCTACCACCATTGTTTTAGAAGTGCCGTTGTGCTCAAAAAGAAAACAACTGATCGTTCTTTATTAATACATAAATATCAAAAAAACATTTTATAATGTATTACCATCATTTTCGGTAATCGTCATATTTAGAAAGATAAAATTGACTTTTCCTTATCAATAAAGAAATTTCAAGAAAATTTTACTACCGTTCTTTAAATCGTCATTGACCTCGAGAAGAAAACAACTAAATGTTCTTTATTAATAAACAAATCTCAAGAAAATGTTTTATAGTGCATTATTAGCATTTTCGACAATCATCATCTTTAGAAAGATAAAATTGACTTTTCCTTATCAAAAAAGAAATTTCAAGAAAATGTTAGCACAGTTCTTCAAATCGTCATTGTCCTCGAGAAGAAAACAACTAATTGTTCTTTATTAATAAACAAATCTCAAGAAAATGTTTTATAGTGCATTATTAGCATTTTCGACAATCGTCGTTTTTAGAAAGATAAAATTGACTTTTCCTTATCAATAAAGAAGTTTCAAGAAAATTTTACTACCGTTCTTCAAATCGTCATTGACCTCGAGAAGAAAACAACTAATTGTTCATTATTAATAAACAAATCTCAAGAAAATGTTTTATAGTGCATTATTAGCATTTTCGACAATCGTCATGTTTAGAAAGATAAAATTGACTTTTCCTTATCACTAAAGAAATTTCAAGAAAATGTTAGCACCGTTCTTCAAATCATCATTGTCCTCGAGAAGAAAACAACTAATTGTTCTTTATTAATAAACAAATCTCAAGAAAATGTTTTATAGTGCATTATTAGCATTTTCGACAATCGTCGTGTTTAGAAAGATAAAATTGACTTTCACTTATCAATAATGAAATTTCAAGAAAATTTTACCACCGTTCTTCAAATGGTCATTGTCCTCGAGAAGAAAACAACTAATTGTTCTTTAATTATACACAAATCTCAAGAAAATGTTTTATAGTGCATTATTAGCATTTTCGACAATCATCATGTTTAGAAAGATAAAATTGACTTTTCCTTATCAATAAAGAAATTTCAAGAAAATATTACCACCGTTTTTCAAATCGTCATTGTCCTCGAGAAGAAAACAACTAATTGTTCTTTACTAATAAACAAATCTCAAGAAAATGTTTTATAGTGCATTATTACCATTCTCGACAATTGTCATGTTTAGAAAGATAAAATTGACTTTTCCTTACCAATAAAAAGATCTCAAGAAAATGTTTTGTAGTGAGCTACCACTATCGTCCTTATAATCGTCGTTGTCCTCGAGAAGAAACCAACTGATCGTTCTTTATCTATATAAATAAAAATGAAAATCTGTCTGTCTGTCTGTCTGTCTGTCTGTTTGTCACACCATCACGAGAGAACGGCTGAACCGAATTTGATGAAATTTTGTGGGTAGCCCAGAAATAGCCCCACTTAAAATTATATCCGTGTTTTGAGTTTCTATGACCAGTGGTTCTCGAGATATTAGTAAAAAACGAAATTTTCGTTTGTCTCATCGTCACGGAAAAACGGCTGAACCGAATTTAATGAAATTTGGTGAATAGCCTTGAAATATTCCCCCATAAATTTTGTCCAAGTTTCGAGTTTCTAAGACCTGGGGTTGTCGAGATATTAATGAAAAACGGAACTTTTTCCTAGGAGTTCTACTCCCAAACTCCGTGGTTTATCCGAACGAAAAGCTTGAAAATCGTTTGAAAGTGAATTAAAATTTAATCTCTGAGTTTGATGGGAGATTTTTTGGGTTAATTAGCAACTTTCTGAAAACATGAATTGTTTGAAACATGATTTAAAGGGGAAATCTATCTCCATGGTTCATGGTTTATTTAAAACAAGCTTTTACGGAACAATGAGAAGTATAGAGAAATCAAAATAGTTATTTAATTTCGCAGTTTATGTTATAAGACATGACTTATTTAACATGTTATAAGATTCTATCTTATATCATGTTACTCAGAAACGCAATTAAATTAAATCTGTCTGTTAATTTTAATAATTATTTTTTCGATTTGAATAATAAATAAATGGATACAAAAATATATTTTAGAAAAGAACGATTTGATTTTTCTTATAGCATTTTTGACTGGATAATATCAATTACGGTCTTCAGGTTTAAAAATTATTATTATTTATATTTTCGGGGATTATTGATTCAAGGATTATTGATATTTTCAAGTTATTATGCAATTATTTTATTATGACAAAAATTGTTTAAACTCATATATTGTATGTTGTACGAATCTTCTACAAATACACGTGTATATCTTTTAATCTACGAGAATATAAGTAGTACAGGTATATTGACATATGTTTTGATATATATTGGCATATATTGGAATCAATTACGACCTTTTGGTATAAAGAGTACGGATATTATTGATGTTTTCAATTTATTACGTCATCTCTTTTATTTTGGCAAATATTTTTGAGACGCATATTGTAATACGGGTAATCTTCTACTAACACATTGGCATATTTTCTGATCTGCGACAATATAATTAGTACGGGGTTGCATATATTCATTCAATTCCTATTTTTTCTTCTGTAAATTTGCTTACAAAAGGGAGCAGGATGTTTTATTCTTCAGATCGGATCGTGAAGATAATTTTGCATCGTGAGAACATATATTCTTAAACTTCTCTTTAGGAGCAATAAATTTAATATTTTAGCAGAATTTGCACATGATTGCGAACTTTAAGTTTCTTTAAATTATACACTCCGTACGAATAACGGGTGTGCTGTTAGTGGTTAATAAATTTTAACATTTTAGGAGGATATATCATGTTGCTCGGCATCGCAATTAAATTAAATGTGTTCGTTAATGTTTTTATTATTTTTTTTCGAATTAAATAATAAATAAATGGATATAAAAGTATATCTTATGAATGGACGGTTTCATTTTTCTTTTAATTATATTAATTGCTGACTGCGTACATCAATTTCATTTATTTTGGCAAAGAGTTCTCAAGCTTATATCGTATTTAGCTACTAAACTCATATATTGTGTTTAGCCAATAAATTCATATAGCCGATTGTTGAAACAGAAAAAGAGTAAAGCGGGTATATCTTCTAATACAATTGCAAGGTTATCATTTAGTATATTGAAACGGGATAAGAATGTTTCATTCAGATCTGCAAATTCAAAGCTACGAATTTGGAGGGAAATCGCTAATTTGACAACTTTTCTTAAACTTTGCCAAATTGACGGAAATGTCGCCAAATTGATATAAACGACACACAAACATCTGCCATAAACCTTCGGGTTGGTCGTGTGGCTTGGGTCTTCTACATATCAATGAAATTTTGTTTTGTTTTGTTAGAAGAGAACACTGAAATGATGTTTGGTTAGCATTTATCTGTCAGACCAACCATCCTACTTAGTAATACATTTAGCGAATTTTTAAAATGTCACCAAATTGATAAAAATGTTTTCAAATCTATAAAAATAACTTGAAATTGATAAAATTGCGCTACATAAATGATATTAATTGTTTTTTGTTAGGGGATAGTATTGTGATGATATTTCGTCAATTTGTCGCAAAGTGGAACTGTCAGTTCTACAGTCCCACTTGGCGATAAATTTGGCGATTTTTTAAAATGTCGCTAATTTGACGAAACTGTCGCCAAATGTTCCATAGAAATATAACTATTTAGACGATATTTTTTCTACCAATTTATTTGAAGCAAATGATATCATGTCGCTTAGCAACGGATTTAAATCCAATGTGTTTATGCGGCAGACGATTTTTATTAAATCCTTTCCGATTTGAATAATGAAGATATGTATATAAAATAAATTTCATTGCCATTTCATTTTGGACTGGATAATATCAAATATACTCTTCAGGTTTAAACATTATTATTATTGATATTTTCCGGAATTATTGATTCAGGGATTATTGATATTTTTAAGTTATTACGCCATTGTTTTATTGCGGCAAAAATTGCTGACACACGCATATTGTACGTTGTACGAGTAATCTTCTAGGAATGCACGGGTATATCTTCTAACCTACGAGAATATAAGTAGTACAGGTATATTGGCATATATTTTGACATATATTGGCATATATATTGGAATCAAATACAGTCTTCTGGTATGAAGATTAAGGGGATTAATTATATATTCAATTTATTACGTCGTCTGTTGTATTTTACCAAAAAACATTTGTGACTCATATTGCAAAACGGGTAATCTTCTACTAATAATCGGACATTATAAGTAGTACGTGTAATATATCTTCCCATATAATTTTAGCACTTTAATTTTGACATATATTGGAATAAATGACTGTCTTCAGATTTAAAGATTACGTGTTTATTGGTATTTTCAATTTATACATGTAATCTACTAATACAGGTTATATTTTCTAATATTCGCGTATATAATTAGTACGGGTCCCATACAATTTTAACGCTTTTATTTTGCATATATTGATTCAATTCCATATTTTTTTTTATATTTGCTTACATAAGGGGTCCAAGATGTTTTATTCTTCAGATATGTCCATGAAGATAATTTTATATAGCGAGAACAGAGATTCTTAAACTTCTTTTTAGGAGCATTATATTAAATATTTTAACAGAATATTTTGATTAAACATGTCATTTAGTATACTATAAGAATTTGGGCATGATTATGAATTTCAAGTTTCTTTATATTATATACTCCGTACGAAGAACGGGTATGCTGCTAGTATATATATAAAATTGAAAATCTGTCTGTCTATCTGTCTGTCTGTCTGTCTGTCTGTTTGTCCCACCATCACGGGAAAACGGCTGAATCGAATTTGATGAAATAGTGTGGGTAGCCTGGAAATAGCCCCACTTAAAATTTAGTCCGTGTTTTGAGTTTCTACAGCGAGTGGTTCTTGAGATATTAGTAAAAAACGAAACTTTCGTTTTCTCATCATCACGGGAGAACAGCTAAACCGAATTTAATGAAATTTTGTAGATAGCCTTAAAATAGACCCTTATAAATTTAGCCCAAGTTTCGAGTTTCTAAGACCAGGGGTTGACGAGATATTGATGAAAAACGGAACTTTTTACTAGGGGGTTCTACTCTGTAACTTCGTAGTTTATCCAAACAGAAAGTATGAAAATCGTTTATTTAAAACGTCCGAGAGAAATAAAACTTTATTTCTGAGTTTGGTGGAGATTTTTTGCGCAAATTAGGCACTATATGAATTCATGATTCTTTGAAACATGAATTTAAATGGAAAATCTATCTCCATGGTTTATTTTCCACAAGCATTTACACAACAATGAAAAGTATTAAGAAATCAAAATCATTAATTAATTTTAACATTTTATGATGATATATCATGTTGCTCGGCAACGCACATAAATTAAATGTGTTTGTTAATGTTTTTATTATTATTATTTTTTCGATTTGAATAATAAATAAATGGATATAAAATTATATCTTATGAATGAACGGTTTGATTTTTCTTTTAATTATATTAATTGCTGACTGCGTACATCAATTTCATTTATTTTGGCAAGGAGTTTTCAAGCTTATATCGTGTTTAGCTACTAAACTCATATATTGTGTTTAGCCAATAAATTCTTTTAGCCGATTGTTGAAACAGAAAAAGAGTAGATCGGATATATCTTCTAATACAAGTGTAGTGTTTTCATTTAGTATATAGAAACGGGAGTAGGATGTTTCATTCAGATCTGCAAATTTAGAGCTACGAATTTGGCGGGATATCGCTAATTTTTCAAATTTTCTTAAATTTGCCAAATTGACGGAAATGTCGACAAATTGATAAAAACGACGCAAATCAATGAAATTTATTTTGTTTTGTTAGAAGAGAGTACTGAAATGATTTTTCGTTAGCATTTATCTGTCAGACTAACCGTCCTACTTGATAATACATTTAGTGAATTTTTAAAATGTCACCAAATTGATATAAATGTTTTCAAATCCATAAACATATCTTGAAATTGATAAAAGTGCGCTAAATAAATGAACTTAATTGTGTTTTGTTAGGGGATCGTATTGTGATGATATTTCGTCAATTTGTCGCCATGTGGGACTGTCAGTTCTACGGTCCCACTTGACGATACATTTGGCGATTTTTTTAAATGTCGCTAAATTGACGAAAATGTCGCCAAACGTTCCATAGAGATAGTATTATTTAGACGATAGTTTTTCCACCAATTTATTTGAAGCAAATGATATCATGTCGCTTAGCAACGGATTTAAATCCAATGTGTTTATGCGCAGACGATTTTTATTAATTCTTTTCCGATTTGAATAATGAAGATATGTATATGAAATAAATTACATTGCCATTTCATTTTTGACTGGATAATATCAAATATACTCTTCAGGTTTAAACATTATTATTATTGATATTTTGCGGGAATTTTGATTCAGAGATTATCGATATTTTTAAGTTATTACGCCATTGTTTTATTGCGGCAAAAATTGCTGACACTCACATATTTTACGACGTACGAGTAATCTTCTGGGAATACACGGGTATATCTTCTAACCTACGAGAATATAAGTAGTACAGGTATATTGGCATATATTTTGATATATATTGACACATATATTGGAATCAAGTACGGCTAACTGGTATGAAGATTAAGGGGATTATTGATATTTTCAATTTATTACGTCGTCTGTTGTATTTTAGCAAAGATATTTGAGATTCATATTGTAATAAGGGTAATCTTCTGCTAATAATCGGACATATTTTCTAATCTACGACATTAAAAGTAATACGAGTATATCTTCCCATATAATTTTAGCACTTTCATTTTGACATATACTGGAATAAATGACTGCCTTCAGATTAAAAGATTACGGGTTTATAGATATTTTCAATTTATACACGTAATCTACTAATACAACTTATATCTTCTAATATTCGCGTATATTATTAGTACGGGTCCGATACAATTTTAACGCTTTTATTTTGCATATATTGATTCAATTCCATATTTTTTTGTAAATGTTCTTACATAAGGGGTCCAGGATGTTTTATTCAAGATAATTTTGGATAGCGAGAGCAGATATTTTTAAATTTCTTTTAGGAGCATTATATAAAATAATTTGACAGAATATTTTGATTAAAAATGTCATTTAGTATACTATAAGAATTTGCACATGATTGTGCATTTTATGTTTCTTTGTATTATATACTCCGCACGAAGAACGGGTATGCTGCTAGTTAATAAATAAATCTAAAAAAAAGTTTAAATATATATTGTCATCATTTTCAACAATCATCATGTTTAGAAAGATGAGTTTTTCTTATCAGTAAATAAATTTCAAGAAAATGTTTTATACTGTACCACAACCATTGTTCTGGAATCGTCGTTTTTTCTAAGAAGAAAGGAACTGACCAATATTTATTAGTAAATAAATCTCAAGAAAATGTTTTGCCGTGCACTACCGCCATTATTTTGAGAATCCTAATTACTTTCTTTAAATGGATAACTTTTCTTTAATAGTAAGGAAGTTTCAAGGAAATGTTTTGCAGTTCAAGAAGTATTACTAGTTAAAAGAGAAACCGGATGACTTTCATTTATCAGTAAAGAGTTTTAAAGTGTACAATAACCACAGCAGGAAAAAGTTAAAGTAAAGCAATAAACATTCCTATTTTATCAAATGTAAAATGCTAATTATGTTAAAAAGACAAATTTGTTTTAATTAAAAAAATATTTATTTCATGTGCCGTTTCCTTCGATAGCACATAAATTAATGTATATAAAAACTAAAGAAATATATAAGAATATTATGTGTTGTCCACATCAGATTTTTTAAAATTTTATATGTAAAAATGTTTGTGATGGCCAGCTATATCCAGGTAAATATAGAATTGAAATGTTATAAAATATTTAGTGTACATTAATTATATATTCGATCGTCTCTTTACTAAAGAATATTTGATTTTAATAAACTGCAAAATGTTTGGATATATCCAATGGAACTTCAAATACGCTACGCGACAGTGAAAATGAGACACCAAGAAGGAATGTGCAGAGGGCAGAGAAGACGCAGCTTAACGAGCTATGTAAATAATGCGAAATGCGCAGCTGTCCCGCCCTCGTTAAATGAGATGTAAGGGAAGAACTCTGCAGAATCGGCAATAGTTGGGCCACTCTGTCGGTCAGGGAAATCATTTTGCAATTGTGTTTTTGTCTCAGAAATGTGTAGTAGCAGAGAATGCCAGGTCTCCGCCAACCAAGACAGTTCCAGCAGACAGACCATTTCACGAAGGGAATGGTGATCGGACACATAAGGGCATATTTGTCCACACGTTAAATCTCAGCTGACAGCCACCTATACGCGTTCACGGTGCATCGGCTGTGGCGAAGATGGTTAGAACAAGGGAATGTGGCACGTATGAGGGGTGCCGATACGACCAGAGCGACGTCAGCACGCGTGGACCGACGCATCGGTCGGAAAGAGTTGGTGGAACCGCAGGGCAATTCCGTCGCCCTTTTACAGCATGTGCAGGACACCCTTGATGCTCCCATATCGACCAGGACCATTATCCGCCGATTGGTCGACCTGCACTTGTGGCACCCGTTAAGAAGACTGCCATTGACCCAATAGCACAGACGCCTCCGCTTGCAATGCAGTCGGGATAGAGTCACATGGACGGCGGAATGGCATAAGGTCGTGTTCTCAGGCCAGTTACTCTTCTGTTTTAGCAATGACAGTCACCGTGTACGAGTCTGGTGCCGAAGTGGTTACAGGTCCAATCCGGCCGCATTTGTGGAACGCCATACCGCGCGATAACGCGGCATCATAGTTTGAGATGCCATCGCCTATGATAGCAGGTTACCTCTAGTCCGTATTGTGAGCAGTATGACTGTCCAACGATATGTGGATGACGTGCATCAACCGGTGACACTACCCGTCCTTCCGGAGCTGCACAATGCCATTTACCAGCAGGATAACGCCCAACCACACACGGCACGAATCAGCCAACATGCCCGGCAAGATACCCAGACACTTACCTGGCCACCAGTTTTCCCCTGATATCCCACCAATCGAACACGTCTGGGACGTGATTGGACGTCGTTTGCGTGCCCTGCCACCGCCTCGTTTAGAAGACGAACTCTGGCAAATGGTTGCCAGGGAATGGGCAGCCATCCCTCAGGACACCATCCGCAAGCTCACTGAGTCTGTAACTAGACGTATTGCTGCCTGCACCGCCGCCCGTTCTGCAACCTACTGATCAGACGGTGTTATAGCTCAGTGTATGGGTGTATCATGTTGCAATAAACATCCCTTATTGTTCGTTGCTGTCTCTCTCTGTTTGCTGATTTTCATCACTTTCTGCCCGCTCCTTCTTGGTGTCTCATTTTCAATGTCACTTAGTGTACTTCATGCATATTCCCTCATATCAATCTTATTCAATAGGAGGAGTAAAAATACTTTTTTCTAAAATTCAATATATCTGGGGGAGGGGTAAAGAAATTGTGTATCGATATGATACATCCTTGCAAAACTGAATAATAATATTTATTGATCGGCAACAAACGATGTGAAATCTCATAAAAATTGAAAATTTTTAAAAAAGAAGTCAAATTTTATGGAACAATTATTGCACTCAAATAAAGTTGTTCGGGACAGGGCTAACTTTTGGGTGGTATATCTTCTTTAAGAGGGTGAAGAAAGATACATATTTTAATATTTTAATTGCATGTAAGCCACTCAAGACAATATATAAAATGTGAAATGTTTGTCAGATATAGCAAATTTATGTTAAATAACTTTATACTGGAAATATATTTACAATAAATTTCAGTGCATAAATTAGAATACTCAAGATATTTGGAAATAAAATAATTAATCATATTACTAACGTAAGTCATTTGAATATCAACGTTGCCGCTGATAAAGTTGTCGTATCGACTCAAATGTTTGTGTTAAACACGATTTCTTATATCGATAGACGACTATTGTGCATTATATTGAGTAATGAAAAACCATGTATGCAGCACATGACTTTCTTTAGAATAGCCATGAATTTACTTCTTTCACAGTAAAAAGCATGAAATCCACGGCATAGTATTTTTTAACGTTCGGCGCTTTTCCGAATAACAACATGTAAAACAATATCAAAGTACCCAAGTAACTTATACTTTACGGAAATTGAAATTGACAATCCTCAAAAAGTAGTATAGTCCATATAGAAAAATATCTTAATAATTAATTCATCAATTTGAAGTCATTTGAACATTTTTTACGCATTCCAACAGAGTCAAAAAGGGTTTATGACTTTGGTCATTCTGTCTATCTGTCGTAAGCACGATAACTGCCGTAAACATGAGTTTATCAAAAATAAATTTTAATACGTTGTTGAGACGGTCTGTAAGACATATTGGAATAAAAATGAAGGATATCACACAATTAGGTTCGGATTTATCCCTGGTTGAAAAAAATAAACACGTTAAACACTATAGGACTTAATTTTTCAAACATTTAAGAGTAGTTAAAATTCATAAACTGCTTCGAAAATTTTATGAAATATTCAAATTGTCGTTTATAATCTGGAAAGTTTTTTTCAATAAAATATGTTTGGTAGTTTTTAAATAAAAAATGGAATAATAATTACACCCAGGATATATGGCCCGGCAAGTCCAAATGGTTGCTCGAGTCCTTAGGATGAGTCGGACGGCTTGGGTCTTCAACCCAGGATATATGGAGAGAACACGTGACTCATTGCAAAACAAAATATGGCATCCATCTTATTTCTGTGTGCAAAGATCGTGATATTTAAGTATCTTTAAGATTAATATTTAGTGTTGCATCCGGCATAAAACCGCTTTATTTGTACGTTTTATCTGTGTATCTCAATTCCGTGCCTACGCAATTAAAGTTTCAAATTTTCAAGTATAATAAATTACTGTAGTACTGCGATAATTTAAAAAAATATCGCCCCGAATGTATCATATTTTAGAGATATTTAAATAAAATTGCATTTTAGTTTTAAAGTGTTTCATAATCAATGCTTATGCAAGCTTGACCATTGTTGTTTATATATACTACTACAAGTTATGCACGGTATATGACAGAATTTAAAATTTGAAAACACCACCTCCCATTAATGTCACTTTGATTAATTTGGTGACATTTTTATCGATTTTGCAACAATTTCGTCAATTTTGCAACATTTAAAAAAACTTGCCAAGTTGACGATAGTCCGCCAAGTTCAACAACGCAATTTCACCAAGTGTAATTGGAGCTGAAATAGATTATTCTTATAGTATATTCTTATATTCCTTCCAAGATATTCAATATTCATTCATCAGTTGTTATTTTTATTGATTTAGCGTCATTTTTACTGATTTAGTGTCATTTTTATAAATTTGGAGACATTTCCGTCAGTTTGGTAGCATTTAGAAAAAGTCGCATAGTTGGCGATATTTCTCCAAATTAGTCTCCAAAATTTCACCAAATATTGCGGACGGAGAAATAAGTTATCCCTATAGTAGATAGACTATTAGTGATTTGTAAAGCGTCAAGATACGAAACTGTTATTCAAAGTAACTTCTCTCTTGAATGGATCTAACTTAATCCACGAAAATGACGTTCACAAATTTATCGCGTAATATTACATATGAAAAGTAAATATATTTCATAATAGTTAATACCTTTTTTTTAATTTTACGTGATTTTTCGATATATTTATTTGAAAAATGTTTAATATCATGAGAACGGTTTGCTAGCGTTCTAACATTTATGTCAATCGTTTTCTAATGAAAAATTACGTAATAAATGATTATTTACGTAACATTATCAAAGTTACATTATTAAGTTTTGATTTTTTGATGATATTTTAAAAATTTCAATTGGAAATTGGGGATTTTCCAAGCACTTGATTCCGTTTTTAAAAGCAAGCAATGGGTTTCCAATAGTCATTGATTGTAACTTTTCTACCAAATTTCGTTTGAGTCGTTCCATTCCTTCGTGAGATATCTTCTCCACAGATTCACGCACGCACTCGCACGCATAAAGACATTACCTCGAAAACGTACGATTCGTGTTTAAAGGTGCTTGAAACATACAATCTTGTTGAAAACTCTATTTAAAATTTGCTTTCTTTATACGTTATACTGTGCACAATGCTTTCCTTATATATTATACTGTGTATATAATGAAACTGAAAATCGCATGCTTTCCATTTCCTCCTACTAGCTATAGAACAATTAATAACAATTTGAATATGTTTATCAGTAATGCTTAAGAAAAAAATAAGAAAATATAAGCACTTGAGAACTTTTCATATAAAATATTCTAAAAATTCAATTAATATATATTTATAAAATAGCTGCTAAAATAGTATATCGTCTGCAACACATCAAAATTTTGCTATAAAATATTCTGAAGAATTTTGTAACAATAACTCTCGAAACTTGCTACATATTCGAAAATGTTTAGAAACAAATGCAAAGTGTGTTACATCCAATTATTGATTTCATTTAATATTTTGTAAACTGTTTCATCCCTATTCGTAGCATCTCAGTAGTAACATAGTTACTTAACGAGAAGATAAATATTCTGTGCCTAGCAGTTGTATAATGATGAGGATCACAGAATAGTAGAGAAATAACTTTTGCAAAGTAGGTGAACATTTTACTACTCGCAGTGGAAATTTTATGTAAAGTCATTTCGAACTATCGCCTTTTATATAAGTACAAGTTTGTGCTTCGGATATACTTTCCTCTTCAAGCTTTTCAAATTGTTCACATGGAATTTCAATTACACAGATGATGTTTTTTAAACTATTAACTGTGAGACCAGAAGCCGCTTAGGCAGTCTTTCTTTATGTACGAAGATTTGCGATATATACCAAGCAAGACAAAATCGCAAACTAGTAGGCCCCAATTTAAGAATGTCATGGAGCAGGAGGTCATGAAAGCAATAAATAAAGGCACTTAAATTACAGGTGTGAAAAGACAGGTGTGTAGTCAGAAAATCTACTGGAGGCCAAAGCTGAAAATATGTCTATTGTTTAACGAATTAGCCAAAGAAAAAGTTTTGGTGCATCGCCCTGATGATAACCAAAGAGATAAGAGTTGATTAAAAATAAAAATTATGCACGTAATGCGAAATTAAATTTAAATGATGAGCACATAAATGAGAAAGCCCTAAATCGATAAGGAAGAGATCATAATAGGATCTGATCGATAAGGACGATTATGATAAAACTAAATTTAAGGAGACTAGTTTTAAATTTTCGCAAATGGATAATAAACACATGTTTTAATGTCACCGAGTCAATAACAATATTTGCGAATATGAAAAAAAATAATAAACATGTTGATGGTACAGAAAATGAATCTAAAACTGTGACTGGTTAAAAAAAAATTGTCACATAATATAAAAAGAAATTTATATTTGATTTTAATGAAAATAATATGGATAAAAATCTGATGTGGGCAACACATGACTCCTAATATAGTGTAATGAATTTACTACATTTACAGTAAAATAATAGGTTTTTCTTATGGTAGATACTAATATTCTTTCCAAGATATTGAATTTTCGACAATTGGTCGTCAATTTCATTGATTTAGCGCCATTTTTATCCATTTGGCGAGATTTTCGTTAATTTGGCAGCATTTCAAAAAGTCGCCAATTTCGTCGCCAAATCTCGCCAAACGTTATGGACGAAGACATAGGTTATTCTTACAGCAGATAAATGACTATTGGCGTTCAAATACAAAAGTATTACTCAAAGTATTTTTTTTCATGCATGGAACGAGCTAAATCCACGAGAATGATGTCACCCAATTTATCGCATGGTATTACATATGAAAAGTGAACATGTTTCTCAATAGGAAATATTGTGTTTTTATTTTGCATGACTTTTTGAAATTTTTTTTTAAATGTGCAATATTTCGAGAACGGTTCATGTTAGCGTTCTAAAATTTATGTCAATCGTTTTCTAATGAAAAATTACATAAGAAATGTCTATTTGCGTAACTTTATAAGTGGTTTTGATTTTCTGACGATTTTTTCAAAATTTCATTCGAAAATTTAGGGGGTTCTGAACATTCGATTGCGTATAAAAACAATAGGCTTCCAGTGTTTATGGATTGTGATTTTTGTACCAAATTTGGTTCGAATCGGTCCATTCGTTCGTCAGTTATCGTCTCCACAGACTCACACACACACACACACATAGACATCGCTTCAAAAATGTTTGATTCGTGATCAGGGATGCTTGAAACGTGCTCTCCCGTCGAAAACTCGAATTCGAATTTTCGACCCCGTCACAATACTTTCCTTATACATTATGTATATAAGGAAAGTAAAAATATTTCTAAGGATAAGCAAGAAGCGACACAGATCGATAACGAAAATTTTGCTGAATATGAAAGGGTTAATAATTATGCTGAAAATAAATCCATTTTGGGATCAAATGCTGACGTCCAGGTATTCGTCACTCTGTCTCGCAGACTAGCTCTGCAACCAAGTCATTTGGCCGTTGAGGAATTCAATCTGTCACAGGAATTTCAGCAAAAGTAGGTGATATTTATACCGAGTGAGAGCGAGTAAGCAATATTTCCATTTGGAGCAATTCGAACTGTAATAAAAATTGTGATAAATAATCAAAGGAAGGTTAAAATTTTATTGAATAAAAATATTAAAGTTGGAGTAAATCAAAATGTCAAAAGCATTACTAACGAAAATATGAAATCGGAGATACCGTATTTTTTAAAGAGAATAATACTACAAGGCATATATCAGAGACCTTGACAAGTAATAAAACTTGAAAAATAAATTGATCATTAGAATGAAAATGATTCATTAAATATAGCATGAACGATGAACTAATTGAAATTTACGCTACCAAATGTTATGTAGCCCAAAATGTACACAAAAGTGAGAATAAATATGACGTGGATGATGACATAAAAAAATTCACGGCAATAGTTATCATATAACACAAAACGCATTAGATGAAAATATATATGCCATGGATGACGAAGTAAAAGAAATTGTCATCAAAACATGTCATATAGAACAAAAGGTACTAAGTGAAAGGTATAACAGGAATGTTGAAATAAATAAGGTTCACTCAAATAATTATATACTGTACAAAATGTACATATTCAATATGTTCCAAATGAAAATAAAATTATTCAGCATAGAAGTGAAGATAATTTTTGTGAATTGATAGTTTCACCGTTATCGTTTCAGTATTTTAATATGTAATAATGAAGATATGAATCTGGCAATATAACAAAAGAGAGAGATTGTTGATGTTTCTCGCTTTAGCGAATATAAGTCCTGCATTTAACTGTACAAGTATGTAAATAAATGTTTTTAAGTTAAGAATACGTCTCATTTTACTAGTCAACATTGAACATGGGACGTCTACGTAAGTAAAGAACTATGTTTATGCGATTGGATTAGAATATTTATTTTTGCTTAGTTTCACTTTCGTTTTTACAGCGGCATGTTTATCGTTAATCTTTTGCATTCATGAGTGATTATATAAGTACAGAACTCTTTACGAATCAGTAAATAGACGAATTAACAGTAGTTTCGTATTGGATAATTAAGCAAGATGACTCTCAGAAGATAAGTATGAAACTGAAAAAAGAAAGATCCAATTTACGACATCTCTTTACTCAAGCAGCAAATCAGTTTGATACATTTAATTCTGAAATCGAAACGGAAGGTACGAGAATTCATTCACAGTGTAATAAAGTTGAAGAAAAAGCTGAACGCTTATTACAAATTGATAATGATATTAAAGATTCATCTGATTTAACTGATGAAGAGTTTGATAATATTGAATCATATAGAGGTATATAGGCAAATAATTTGATGAAAACACTCAAGACAAAAGAGATTTTCAAAAATGGTCGTTTAAAGGGGTGCTCTAGAGAAAAACTTTCGAAAGGTGAAATAACGAAAAATCACATTTCGAGATGCAAAAGAAACACCAAATTTAGTATATGGATAGATAGTTTGAATGGAAAATCACGTACAATTTCAGCTTTCCAATATTTTTTATTTTAGGGGTGCTGCAAACCCAAATGTTCGATTTTCCGAATAAATGAGAAACACATCCTTTTAAAATGTAAGAGAGGCTTGATATTTGGTATATGGGACAATCATCTGATAAAAAAATACAAGAATGGAGTTTTTCAAAACTGTTCATTTAAGGGGGTGGCCTCCACACGAAAGCGCTCGAAAAGTAAAATGATAAAAAAACATGCTTCGCGATGGATTAAAAATGTGTAGTTTGGTGTACAGGTAGATAGTTCAAAAGAAAAAACGTGTGAAATAGAAATTTTCGAATATTTGTAATTTAGGGGGTTCCGCCCACCAAAACTTTCGAAAAGTGAAATAATAGAAAAGCATGCTTTGCGATGAGATAGCGACTTCAAATTTGGTATATGTATATCGTTCGAAAGGAAGAACATGTGCAATTACTGATTTCCAATATTTGATACTTTAGAAGGTGCCTCACACCAAAATGTTCGATTTGCCTAATAAATGAAAAACGTCTACTTTTAAATTTAGAAGATGTTTGAAATTTGGTACATGGGCTAATCATTTAATAAAAAATCCAAGACGAATAGAGTTTCCCTTAAATGTTCATTTAAGAGGGTGCTCCACATAAAAACGTTCCAAAGGTGAAATGATAACATTGCATGCTTCAGTATGAAATAGAAACTTCAAATTTGGTGTGCGTGTAGATAGTTCGAAAGAAAGAAATTGAGCAATTTCAGTTTTCTAATATATTCTTCTTTAGAGGGTTCCGCACACCAAAATTGTCGATTTTCCGAATAAATGTGAAACGTGAATTATGCACAAATTTGCGTCATTCAGGGGTTGCTTAAAGTTTGACGGATGATTTTCAACATGTATTCGGCTAGTATATACTAATTGCCAAATGACCGTTTGTCTATAACGCTTTTTAGGCACTTTCCGAATAGAAACTTGCAATTTGGTAGAATTTTTCAAAATTGTTCATTTCAAGGGGTGGCTACTCTACACAAAAACGTTCGAAAAGTAAAATGAGAGTAAAAATATGTTTCGCAACGGAATAGAAACTTCAAATTTAGTGTATAGTTAGAGATTTCAACAAAAAAAAAAGCGTGCAATAGGAAATTTCCGATATTTGTAATTTTGCGGTGTTTCGCACACCAAACCTTTCGAAAAGTGAAATGACAGAAAAACATGCTTTCTGATGTGATAGAGACTTCCAATTTGGTGATGGGGATTTCGTTCGAAACGAAGAAAGTGTTCAATTTCAGATTTAAAATATTTGCTACTTTGGGGGATGTCACACACCAAAATGTTCGTTTTGGTTAATAAATGACAAAAGCCTAATTTAAAATTTGATAGAGGATTTAAATTTTGTATATAGGCTAATCATTTGGTAAGAAACCCAAGACGAATATAGTTATTCATAAATGTTCATTTAAGAGGGTGCTCCACATGAAAACGTTCGTAAGATGAAATGATAAAATTGCATTCTTCAGTATGAGATACAAATTTCAAAATTTGTGTGCGAGTAGATAGTTTGAAAGGAAGAAAGTATGCAATTTCAGTTTCCTAATATTTTCTTCTTTAGGGGGTTCCGCACACATAAATTTTCGATTTTAAGAATAAATGTGAAACGTGTATTGTTCAAAAATTTGTATTAATCAGGGATTGCATATTGTAAGACCGTCGATTTTCAACGGGTATTCGACTAATTAATAATGAAATGAATAACTTCATAAAATGCAGCGCAAATAAAGATAAGTAAGCATATGTGGGTTTCGAAAATCGCTGGACTTCCTTATTCAGTGAAACAGGCAGGGACCGGAACGTCCGGATAATTGCACACTGAGCCAGTCCAGCAGAAATAGCTAAAAAACAGAGCCTTATATAGTAGCGCTACCTAGTTTGATGACAGGGAAATAAAACGAAAAAAAATTAATCAATTGAATATGAACATGAGAAGCACAGCAGAAAATATAAACAAGAAAGATCAATCATGCATAAAGCATTGATTATGAAACACTTTCCAACTTCAATGCAATTTTATTTAAACATGTCTAAAATGCAATACATTCCTCGGTAATATTTTAAAACTTATCACAATACTACATTAATTTATTATATTTGAAAACTTAAACCTTCATCGAAAAAAATGAACTTCATTAAAATAACATCATTGAACTATAAATTGCATGTTTAAACATCTCTAAAATGCGATACATTCTTCGGAAATATTTTTAAAACTATCATAATACTACGATCATTTATTATATTTGAAAACTTCATCGAAAACAACTAAAATTCATTCAAATGACGTCAGAAAAAATAACACACCTGGATCTCTTTATAAAAACAGCATTTCATTCAAAAATTTTCCCATTCATGTCATTCATCAAAATACTATAATAATTTATTTTATTTAAAAATTAAGACCATGGAGCTACACGTAATTAAACTCTATGCGTAAAACTTCATCGAAAAAAATTGTCTTTCTGTTTGTAAAATCAATGAATATTTGATTTATATCAGCTATGCAGACTCCATGAACTAAATGATTTTGTGTTAAAGAAATACAGCAATTCTAATACAACTCATTCTACATATTTTGCTGTTTGCATTTTACATAGGTGAAAAATATACTTCGTTGTAGAAATAATCAAATTTGGATGAGCATTTAAATTCATATATATTGTAATTGC
This sequence comes from Amaurobius ferox, assembly GCA_951213105.1. Lineage (NCBI taxonomy): Eukaryota > Metazoa > Arthropoda > Arachnida > Araneae > Amaurobiidae > Amaurobius > Amaurobius ferox. Next base: position 73,546,624 of record OX578139.1, read on the forward strand.
GTTGTTTCAGTATGTAGATGCACAGAATTTATAGAAAAATAAAGTGATTTTTGGACGGATACAACACTCAATATGAATTAAAAAGAACTTTAAAAATCACGATTTTGAGACAAGATGGATGCCATATATCGGTTTGAAGTGGGTCACGTGATATTTTCATATCATGGTCACGTGATCGCTTCATATAAGAGGTGTTATTATTATTTTAATGTTTATTTAAAGAACTTCTGAATATATTTCGCTAAATTTTTTTTATATATTTTATGGAACAATTTGAATATTACCTAAAATTTTCGAAGCAATTTGTGAATTTTAAATCCGATTAAAAAATGTTTGAAAATTTAGGTCCCATAGGGCTCAATGTATTTCATTTTTTCAACCCGGGTTCAATCCAAAACTAATTTGGTGATATTATTAATTTATTTTCCCATAAGTCCTACAGACCGTCTGAACAACATACTAAAATTTCATTTTGATTATGTCATTTTTACGGCAGTTATCGTAGTAACGGACAGACAGACAGATAGACAGAATGAACAAAGTCATAAACACTTCTCAACTTTGTTGTAAAGTGTTAATAAAATCAAGGGAACATAAACTCAAAGTGCAGGAAAATAGCGAACGGCTAACAATTATTAAGCATAGTCATGCTAATCCTCGAGGACATAGGAAAACATTGGCAAATCATTATCCATGATACTGAAATTTGTATTGCTATCAAAGGCTTCAAATGGATCCAACTCGAAAACAGAAAACAAATTTTATAATAGAGACTGAAACAAATCTAACCGATGACTGAATGCTCGACCAACAATAATTAGCAATTGAAAATTTAATGGTATTTTGGATTTTGACGCAATTTTAATTTTTTTTTCAAGTGGTACTTTCAGTTATATGCTAGTGATTCGACACTTTCCATATAGATTTTAATGGAATATATGGCACACTACAATAAATATGTTTCGTTAATGACTGCTTCTCATTTAACGTTGCGGTTTAGTACTAGAGAGGTCGCTGTTGGCCGGTATGGTAATTGGCAATTTTTCCGTCATCATTCGTAACGCGTACGTATTGTATGGAGTATTGCACGAAACCAATGTGGCCTAAATGCGTCTAGCATACAGGGCTTCCAATGAAAGGGAAAAAGCTTCTGTAAAATTATTGGTAAGTCTTACAGTACCTCTTCTGCTTCCATTGAAATCCTTATACGCTGGAAGTGTATAAGTCGCACTAACTAGTCTCTGCGATTTACTCGAAAATTTAATGTATACAGGATGAGTCGGAATTGTTTTTACAAAAGCAGAGGGGTGATAGTACCCCACCAGACGAGCAATAATTACCATGGAACATAGGGTCGCATTGCACTCTGAGAGGCAGAAAAGAGGCACGTCGAACCGCGTCGAGCATGACGCAGTCAGCGTGTCGGACGTCATTGTGTACCTGCTTACGTATTATCTCCTACGCCAGACACGAACGCAGTTACCGTATGCAAATATCCAGGGAGCAGAATCAGCAAAATTCGCTCCTAGTAGGTTCCGGCGATAGCCAATCAGAGCAGACGTTTCCCTTTAAAAACCGGCACAACTTCAACGCTGTAAGTTATTCCCACTGGACTTATTCTTCTATCAGACAGCCGTGAGGACCTGATCTACCATCAAGGCTAACAGGTTCGTAACCCATTTACTTATTCTTCTGGGGCGTAACCCATGGACTTATTCTTCTGGGGCCACATGGAATGTATTATTAATTAGTGTACGAGACGCCTGTGGACTCGGCGGAAGATCTCGTCGCGCGCATCATAGTTGCCGCAGACCACATTAACACAACACCCGGAATCTTCGAGAGGGTGCGTCAGTCATTTCTTCGCCGGTGTGAATGGTGAAACGACACGCGTGGTCGCCACTTTGAGCACTTGCCGTGAGTTTATCGCTGCACAATAAATCTGTTTGTTCAACGTTTGGTATCGTTCATTCGCTTTCCCAACACTGGTGTACGTGCAGGTTAGCATTCTAATTTTACTCTTTTCTGCCTCTCTGTGTGCAATGCGACCCTTTGTTCCATGGCAATTATTACTCGTCTAGTGGGTAACTATCACCCCTCTGCTTTTGTAAAAACAATTCCGACTCACCCTGTATGTTTGTATGGCAGTCAGAGAACCACCCAAATAAGTACGGAGTCCAGTATATCAATCGTACAATCCAGTACCCATGCATACATACGTCGTACCCAAGTATATCAGTCGCACCCATGTATATCAGTTGTACTATCAAGCGTACCATGTATATCAGTCGTACCCATGTATATCAGTCGTACCATGTATGTCAGTCGAACTATGTATACATTATTTATCTGCCGTACTATGTATACAATAGTCGTACCATGTATATCTGTCGTACTATGTATGCATTATATATAAATCGTATTAAGTATACATCAGTCGTATCATGCATATCAGTCGCACCCATGTATATCAGTCACATCATGTATATCAGTCGTACTATGTATGCATTATTTATCAGTCGTACCATGTATATAATAGCCGTTCCATGTATATCAGTCGTACTATGTATACATTATATGTCAATCGTATCAAATATACATCAGTCGTACCATGCATATCAGTCGTACTATGTTGCATCATATATCAGTCGTAACATGTATACATCAGTCGTGCCCATGTATATCAGTCATACTGCTCAGACAGTTTGATCTACTCGAAAGTGTAAAGTATATATTTGGATAGCAGGGAAAGAGTCACCCAAATAAGAACGGAGTCCACTCTGGGTGTCAGACCCATGGTTTCCTTTTCGTGCCCTATCCCATCTCGAATGAAAAATTCGAAAACAGATTTATCGTGACTATGGTCTAGATACAGGAAAATATATGCAGCGTTGGGAGTTGAGCACTAGACTAGAGCGTGTGACCATCACCCCCACCCCCTCCATTTTCCTTTGGGGCTCTTTGTGCCATGTTGTTCGTCTCATGTATTCTTATTTGGACTTAACTCGTCTTGTCGGTTGTCGGGATATCGCTTTTGTGTCTTAGCACACGTCAATATCTTGTTATTTCTCGTTTCATCTTGACTGTTATTCATGTTGCTTTCTGTTTGGCTATCTTTCAATCCTGGTCTTGGGTATATAATCCCCCTTTGAATCTTCCTTTGTGCCCATTCCTCTTTTGGACTTCGGTTTTGTTGGTTCTCTTGCACTAACGAAGGGGGTCCAACGTATCCTCGAAACAACTGTATGCTGTGTCATCATTTTATTTGTGTTTAAGCGCGTTGCTCAAGATTTCCCCATCCAGCTGTAATCACAACGCTACCCGAGCCCAGAAGCATGTTAGCCATCTCAGTACTCGCAAAATGCTTCATTTTACACGTCCAATATCAGGCATTTCTATGGCAACAGCGACAAAGTATCAAATTTCTATGCTACGTAAGAGTCATCAAGCACTAATAGGTATAGTATAAGGACATGCATTCATTAACGAACAATCTCCCATTAAAGTTATACAGAGTTTCAAATCACCTCTTATATATATTAGGAGCAGTCATAGAATGTGTTGTTGTTGTTGAAACCCAGACCGTCCGACCTACCAGAAAGGTGTAAGGTAACTGTTTGGACGGTCGGGAAGTGCCACCCAATTTAGACCGGAACCCAGTGGGGGAGGCATCCACAGGGACCGTACCCTCCTTCACCTACCACCAACCTCTCGGAAGGACTTTCGGACCCACATGTTTAACGTGATCGTACTCCGCATGAACACGGAGGCAGTTTTGGCAGTGGCTGGAATCGAACCTGGGCCTACCGAGTGCAACTCCAGCGCGCTAACCAATGGGCTACCGCGCCCCGGTCATAGAATGTGTGCAACATTTAGTGATTTCATATTTTAAGTTGCTATATCGAAATATAATATTGATTTCATACTTATAGTATACTTTATTTCCTATATTAGTAAAAATGTGTCTGTTATACGTAAACAAAATACTGTTGCAGAATACCCGTGAAATTGAAATTTCTAATAAAACTTCCAATAGCATCAAAATTGCTTGAAAATATATGCACGATGTACTCTAGTACTGTTTTGCTTTGTCATTTTGTCTAAAGTACCATTCATGTTTGATCTCAATTACACGGCTTCACATTTCGAACGTTGAATGATTTGGACTTCGCAAATAATAAGAGAGGAATGTTAATATTTTCTGCAGTGCAGGTTAATTTTAAATAGTCAAAATCGTAATTTTAACATTTGTTAAAGTTGGTCTATCAATTTACTTTAGCTACAGGTGACTATTTTTAATTGCACCGAATCAAACTGTTGCTTGTAAAATAAAAGATTGCAGATCTTACAGGTTTAAAGCAGGCATATATGTCAGTGACGTGACGACAATTGTTTCCCGAACATTATAAGCCCAATTCTTCAGACCCAATGAACAGGTAGAACGGTGGACGTCCTTAAACACTGTGAAGAATGAACTGCGACAACAATGAACTGCTATCACTCCAAATAGTAACACACACATTGAAAAAATGTACACGAGGGTAGTATCATCCAGTGAAGATAAACACCCATAAACATATCATCAGACGTCGGTAAAAGATCCCTCTCCTGCACACAAAGACGTGGAAAAGTTTCTGCAAATGAAATCTTAAGCACTGAAAGGATATCTAAAATAATAAAGGAAGATTTTGTTTGTTCGATTGTGTCATCTGTAGTAAAAATTCTAAACGTCTTAGGGCCATGAAATTTGATACACAAGTACTTCGAAACCCCGGAAGATACGCCTCGGTGGGATTAAAAAAAAAGTTCGAATCAGTATTTTAGATTTAATTCAAAAATTTCCATTCAAGGCAGATTAGTGCCTAATCTTCTGCTGCACGATTGTTGGTGTCGTCATCTGTTACCACCACCCTACACATTTCATTAATTAACTTTTACATTTAATTATACACATTTTATTAAGCAGAACTAAGGGATGTTTAAAAAAATTTATATTTATACAACTAATGTAATGCTACTGTGGTAAGCTTAAAAGAGCATGTTCTTGTGTGGATTTTAAATAATTGCGAGATCATGACATTAGAACATAAGTGCATCTCAACTATATGTCAAAGCGTGTGGTTAAAAACTGTATAAGAAGATAATAAGCAGTAGACAACGCGCTTTCCACCTTGTCAGCTAATAATTTTCACACTGCAAAAAAAATCTTTTTAGTAAATCAAATATTTCTGACCCGTAAACTGTACGATGTTACCTTTGGATATCAAATTCTAGTTCCCTGTTCCAATACAAGGTGATCTTCTCTTTAAAAATTTCATTAGTCTGATGTTAAAGTTAAGAAATTTCTGGCAATGACTAAATTATATACTGACCTTTTTTTTTCTTTCAATGGAAAGCATTTTAAACAATATGAAGACTTTAGGATGGAAAATTCTCTGTCATCCTTTCTTTGTGATGTTTATATGCATTGTTTTGAAGAAAAATTATTTCAAAAACTTACATTTAAGTGTTGGTTTCGGTATGTGGACGATAATTTTATTTTAGTGGAGAATCTGTTCGAGTTCTATTATTAACCTTATTAATTCCATTGACCCTCATATTCAATTTACACATGAAGTTGAAACGAACAATCAACTTTCCTTTTTAGACGTTCTTGTTCATGGATCCTGCTATTGTGATTTATATATGCATTATTTTGAAGAAAAGTTATTTCAAAATCTTATAATTAAATGCCAGTTTCGGTATGTGGATGATGATTTTATTGTAGTAGATAATACATTCGATTTTTACAAGTACTTGTATAATTAATCTTAAGTTATTTAGGAGCCTTGTAAAGTACGCGAGTCCCAACCAAAATTCAAACTATTGATATTTTAAGACAGTCAAATGATGGTCTAACCATTGAAATTCTGGGACAAAATTTTATCTTTAACAGGATCCTACAGTGTATATTTTGAGTTTACAATTTTTGTTATATAATCAGTATATTTTATCGTACTACCTACCTAAATTCCTTACTTACTAAGGGATAAAAATTTTAAACTGCAGCTAAATCTTGATAAGCTCTGGAAAAAATAACAATACAAAGGATGAACAAATAAAACCATTATATAATGGTTAATAAATAAATAGTTTTCTTTCCCACGGGTGCAATACTTGTTTTATAGCAAAAGAGATAAGATTAAAAGTATTGAACAAAAGAAGTTCTAAAACCAGAGTTGAAAAAATTTTAACTTATGGCCGAATTAACTGATTATTTAACGTTGTAATTTTTACTCTAAGGAATACATATATTCTGAGTATTTATTTGATAATGCATTTTATATAACATTTGTTATAAAATATCAAACTAGAAATATATATTTATAATATATTCGTTAATAAATGTAAACATATTTTAGGCTTAGTTAATTTGTTTCTATTTTTATATCAATCCATTTTTGAGTATGAACTATAACTTACCTGTAAGAAAATTACTTTTTACTATTATTTTTTTCCTCCATGGTTTTTACCGATTATTCTTAGTATCATGCCTTTCATTTTTCTGCCTCATTGGTTTTTACCTCTTTCATTTCTCCCTACTGCAACGACACTAATTTTTCCCCTACCTTCAGCCACGTGTGTTATTCTGCTTCATTTGCCTAACTAATTTGAATAAGTAAGCTCGTGCTTCTTGTCGGCCCTGTAGAAAGATGTTGCGTGCTTTCGAGAACTATTGACCATATGTTATTTGTGTTTATGCTGTATTTGCGAAGTTTTTATATTATCGTCTTATTTTTACAACAACTTTTAGGAATTTTTATAAAGCTATAAATAAACTTTGATCATCCTATGCGCGTTTCTATTTTCATTTTCAGATTAAATATTACTTTATCTGTCATTAATCAAGAAATCTATGATGTATCAACTATAAAAGCAGCATCAACAGAAAATGCTTGACCTAAATATTGAGGGCAAGAAAACAAATGCATGAATGACACTGTTGGTGACTGGCTCTTCGTTGTATGAGATATTTTATCATGGATATAAAGATATTACATAGAACGGCAAGATATTTGTAAAGAATGTGCTAAAGCTTTGAATGTGATAAAGGCGATGCCAAATTAATTGAATTGAAAATGTATGAAAAATATTTCTACGACTTGAAACTGACACAAGCATGTTTCTGCACAGTATTACTGCACCTAAACATTTATTTTAGATATACGCTGTACATATTATCCAAGTTTATGTTATTGTTATCCTTGCATTTATATTTGAATGTGGGTACTTTATTTTATATTCTTCTCCACACTCCTTTTGGCATTTCCGTATATAAAATTCATACAAGTATTTAATTTTAACAGTTAATACTTTCGAAATCAACTCTAACCCTAACCTCTAACCTCTGACCTCTCTAACCCCTAACCTCTCAAGACTAACGCTGTTACTTATTCAGCCAGATGAGAATGAATCAAAACTCATATCATTCTCTCCCTATTTTGAGACTGAGACTTCTTAATCTATCACCGACACTTATTAATTTTCTCACTATTGCGTTGTATTACTTTTCGAATAAATTATAGCTAACAGGATATTAGTGCAGCTTCTGTTATCACAAAACTTAGAGCACATAATGATAGGAGACTGACGTTGCCCAATGTCTCTATTAGATGGGCATAGTGGAATGGCCTTAACTCTAAGGGTGTTCCGACCAGAAGAAATCTCCCGACGTATAGTAGGATAAGACCATAGTTGGACTTGCAGGCAAGTTAGACTTGCAGCGGCAATCAACCCTCTCCAGGTCAGCTCCTGTCTTGCATTGGTTTGATCAGAGAGGATCTTTGGAATGGTTTTATATTCTGATGACCGACGTCCTGAGTCTGTACGGACTTATGGGCTTGGTCTAGCGTGTTATCTGTTAACACTGGACGTAGAGAAACTTCAAGTGATGTACATCCACCAAAGTTGGTACATTAACACCCGAGGTCAGGGGATGATACACCTTGGACCTTTTATAATATTTGATAGATACATACCTTCTATTTGGTCATTGACACACAGCCTATTGCCTTTCATATAGGCACACGCAAAACTTTATATTGCACATTGCCTCCTCGGCAACATTTGCCTCCATTTTATAACAGCACACTTCTGACTCTCGCCTAAACACTGACACATTATCACTGCGTGCGTGTAACTTCATGAATATTTCAATGGGCGTCTTCCTTCTTCCTGTGGTAGCCTGTTACTCTTACTCATTTCTAGCTTGCTCTCGCTATGTTACATCTCTCAGTACATTACGCTGAATCGCTTACTCTAACTCTACATCTCTCAGTGCATTACTCTGAATCTTTTACTAATCTTTTACTACATTACTGATCTCATCTAAATTTGTTCTTATCATATTACTGTTTCATATTTGTCTTCTGTAGAACCTTCTCTCAATTGCAACCTCTTTTTGCCTGAGCTTTGACACGCCTCTTCGAAGCCATCCAAATAGCTGCCATCCATTCCGGCCATCCAAATAGCTGCTCTAAGTCCTTGGACGAGTCGGGTGGTCAGGGCTTTTGACGCCTCTTCGAAGAGGGCGCGGTAGCCCAGTGGTTAGCGGGCGGGAATTGCACTCGGTAGGCCCGGGTTCAATTCCCTCCGCCGCCAAAACTACCGCCGTGTTCACGCCGAGCACGATCCCGTTAAACATGTAGGCCCGTAAGTCCTTCCGAGAGTTTGGTGGTAGGGGGAGAAGGGTACGGTCCCTGTGGATTCCTCTCCCACTGGTTTCAGGTCTAAATTGGGTGGATCTTTTCGGCCGTCCAAACAGTTCCCTTACACCTTTCTGGTACCGGCCGTCCAAATGGTTGCTCAAGTCCTTGCTGACGAGCCGGACGGTCTGGGTCTTCAACACCTTTCTGGTAGGTCGGACGGTCTGGTTCTCAACAACAACAACGCCTCTTCGAAGACCATTGATTGACCTCAGGGCGACGCGTTAGCACTTCTGTATTGGTTAACCTTTTAACCAATCCCATCTTTTTTCCTTTAGCCTACAGTAACTGCTCTGGCTCGAAGCTGCTTATTTATGGCATTTGCTGACCTCTCGGGTCACGGCTGCAACACAATAGCGTCTTACAGACTGGTACCATTGTCTGGCCTGCAAGATATCATAAATCCACATATAAAACTATCTACCTGAATCCTGATCTCACAGAAGTAAAGAGACTTTCACACAAATCAGTTCCCTAGTCACCAAAATGTAATCGCAGAATTTCCATTTTAACACCATCGAAAAGATTAAAGAAGGCTATTTCCAGCTAGCTTTGAACTGAATCCGCGACAAATTTCTTATATATTAGAAAATATGAAAAATCTTCGACAGACTTTTTTGTCATTCAAGACACACATTTATTTATAAATTCGCCATCCATGAATTAACATAATTCGCATAATTCTATTTTTTACATAAATGCAGACGAACATGTTCCCATTCGATTTAAAATATTTTGGTGGCGTTATTTGTTAAAAGATAATTACATTTTCAGTGAAGCTTCTCATAAGTTTTCAAATCACTCGAAGCAGAGTGCCAAACTCCCGTCTTCTGACTTTGATCGCGGCGAGATTTTTCGTTCTCCGCTTCAGACGAATCTCGCAAAATCGTGATGAAGGGGAACTTATAACGGTGATCTTCAGTTCACAGAGGGGTAATAGGAATTTTATTTTTCTTATATATTATTTTGCTACTACAGAGGAATTTCGAGTTCTCAGCACATTTTACAACTGGGTGAACCTTCGATGTTCAACCGTTTTAAATATAGAATAATAAAAAAATATGTTTATGCAGTGAATCTGTGAATGCTAAGTGTACGTAATGAAGTTATGTTAAAGTTTGTGTGCGGCGTAAATTTGCCTAGATTGCATACATGGATTATGTGTGTACCAGTATATGCATTCAATCGCTTATTTAGGACATACTGCGTGCATTATATATAGGCGTTTGTATATTGCGGATGCATTTGCAATTGCGGAGGTATATTATATTTAGACGTTTATATAGGACATTTTACGCCCGCTCTGATGCTGTGGTGAAGCTGGTGTATTATTATTGAAGTGGATTATTCTTTTCGCATATTTACAAGCTTATCGGTTGCTACGCGCCAGTACACCTTGCGCCTACTTGGTGGGTGTAACCCATCGAGATAGTTATTACAAATACTACATATTTTTATATTTGACGGTAAGCATACAATATATTAAAATAAATTAGATGTAAAAATGACTCAGTAGTATTACACCTCAAAGCAGATTTAGATACTGCTAACATATCTTTCAGAGATAAAGTTTATATGGATAAAAGTGGAGAATTCTAAATTTTACGCAAAAATGCTGACAATTTTTCCATATACTCTACAATTTTTTTAAAATGTTTTTTACATATTCTTCAATTTGTATACTTGTAATCTATTTTATATCAGTTTTATTTGCAATTTTGTAATTCAATTTGTTTTACGAAATTGGCTTCATTAAGAAAATTATTTTTATGTAATTTACTAATAAAAATTCTTTGGTAATAAAAATATTCTAATCATATTTCGTAGTGTTTTTCATACATAGTCTTTAAAATCTTATAACGTATAACACGTGTAACAACTTCCCAATCAACATCGTCTTTTAAAGAAGTACTCTATAAAAAATACACAGAAGGTACACTACACATTTTAGGCGATAAATCACCAAATTATGAATGTCCTTCTCTTCTTCGACCTACAGCAGCTGTTTTATATTTGATCACGTTACTAGCATGGGGAAGATAGAACAGCGCTTCCTCCATATATACTATCTCGTTGGCTTAATCCCTTTTCATACGCGGATTGCGGGTGTACGTATACATGGTTGAGAACGAGAGCTACTGCAAGAAAACTACTGCACGTTTCCTTGAAGTGGCTTTGTTCTGCTGTGCTTTTCAAAATCTTAGAGGCACAGCGGGTAAGTGAGCTCACACAGCGAGTTTTTTAATTCCAACTCTAAACGGATGTATTTTTAAAGCGTTGTTTGGTTTTCGCTGATTGGCTGTAAATTTTGACGTGATATTAATTAAAGTTTTGAATCTCAAATCCCTGGCAACACCAAATAATTCATAAATAATAGCTGAAAATGTTTCTATAATTATATCCATATCGATATTCGATAACTAAGAATGTATCAACAGCAATATTTTTTGCAATATATGCAAAAGATATATAAGCACTGCAATGTTGTGTGCTAATGTTAGTTTGTTATAAGTAAATATAAAGCCACTTTAAAAAAAGATCTAGGTTTAGCCATTCTGTTATAGGCCAATATAACGACAGATAACTCCGCTTATATTTCTCTATCTTTAATTATATCGATTGCATTTCAACAACCTTCATGTTTATCGATATCGGCAACTTAACCTCGTCGGGTGGGCACCAAGCATGCCCGTGTAACAGATGAAACTATAAGTAACGCCCGCGTAAGAGATGAAACTATAAGTAACGCCCCTCCATAAACAATGCTGTTGAAAACATCTCAGAAATGTGAGTATATCAAGTTAAAATTTCGAAATAAAGTGGTAGGATTAATTGCTAAAGACCGCTCATAAAAAACAAAAATACTGTATATTGGGTCACTGGAATATAATGCAAAATAATATAATAGTGTATATGACATTTTCTTAAATATTCATAAATAATGCACCAATCAGATAAGATATTATATGTAATTAATCATTACAATTATTGGACATAATTTTTAGTTAATTTCATAGACATTATTCAAATTCAAGATGTAGCTAGAATTTTTATTTAAGATCATTTTAATTCAATATCCAACTAACTACCCCTAAGTATGCAATTCAGAATAATTTGCAATCGATCATTTATGCAAAACTCACTGATGAACGATATAAGCAGCAATGACAGAAAATACTTGACCTAAATACTGCAAAAAAACATCTGCATGAGATTCTTTTGCTGACTCGAATGACCCTTAATTGAATGAAATGATTTATTGGGGACGAATGAGGCATAAATAATGGGGAGAAGTTGTTCTATATCCCTTTTGTTCTGAATATATTTTAGGTGGCATTAAGCTTTTTGAATAGAAGATGAAAGATGAGAGTGTTTTGTAGTCTCTAAAATTACATAACTATTTATTAGAAATGTTAGCACTGCCAACATTCTAGTTTGAGATTTTACTATAGTGAAATATGCCATGTATGGACGAAATTGGCATAAAAATAATTATATCTTAAAAACATTTCAATAATAAATACATTTTTCTACAGTATGTACTGATTTTCGAATCTTAAAGTTTGGATAAATCAGAAATGTGAGGTAGCAACATTTTATCACGAGAAGTTTCAAATAAGCCTTTTATAGGTATTTTATAAGCATTTCATTGGCACACTGTTTATGTATAAAGCATTTCATAGATATAAAACTTATTCAAATATTACATTTAACTCTTACCCACCCCCGTAGCATAAACTGACTTATAATACTATGCTAATATTAATTGCACCGTTTTCCAGTATTTATAAAAGTCGGGCAATGTTAGACATATGTTTTAAATTTCTTTCAAATAATATCTTTGCAGAGCGACATATATGTAGTATTTACTCAATATTAGCTGACTTTAAGGGCAAATATTGATCATATATTATTGAATACTTAAAATGTTTCTTAGGCTAGCGTAATTCAGCGGAAATAATGACCAGTCTTTATCCATCCCTTATCTGACCAGTCTATTTCATTCATTGAAATCATCATTTCAATCATTCAATCCCAATTTCTGCAGAGATATGCTTTCACAACTAGGGGCTCTGCAATACTTTTCCCAACTAAGGCTTAGAGAAGACAAAAAATTTTTGAACTTCATCATGAGCATCAGTACTTCAAATACTATATAAAAACTCTTGTTAAAATGTATTATATTGATCATGCCCTAAAAGACTAATATTAAAAAAACAATATTAGATGTAGTGATAAAACAAATTAAGGGAGTAAATACTGCAAGCAAGGAAGTAAATGCAGGAATAACTCAATAACTCAACGAAATGTTTATCTATGGCATATGAAATAATTTACCATGGATGTTATACATTCCATCTAAGTAAAAGGCAATGTCTGTCTGTGTGTCTGTGTGTCTGGCTTATACACTATAGGCTCAGCGACCGGACCGCGCGTCGCAGAGCTACGAAATTTGGTAATCAGAGACCCGGAGGCTGGGAAGGTGACACGTGAAAACAGATTCTTAAAATTTGAATTTTTTTTTTTTGTTATTTAATATTTTATACGATTTTGGCTGTTTTTCCCAATTTTCCCCTTTTTTCTCCACCATCCAGACGTCATACAAAAATACAAATCACACGACCGGAAAGAGCAGACAATTGTGAGTACAAATATATCAATTACAAATCTCAGGGACAAATTGTAACATTGTTTAAAGATTTTAAAACAAAATTCACTTTCCGCTAAAAAAAACCGAACTTTTGTGTTTAAATCCTCGCGTCGGGAAATGTACCGACAATTTTGTGTGATAATTTACATTTTTAGAAAGCTCAAACATCAGGGATTCTTACAAGCCCAATCTGGTCAAGGAATGAGAAAAAGTAGCCGCACGATCCGGATTTTAAGGAAATAATGATTTTCAATTTCTCGACAACCGCGAAAAAGGTGATCGATATTTCACCCACATGCGCGCGGAGACGCACGGTGTTTCTATGGTGGAGGAGATGTGGGCGAGGTTATGACGTCACGGTTCTGACGAGGTTCTGGCATCACTTTGCAAATGTCATCAGTATTTGCTTTTTATACGGTTTTTGGCCTAAGGACAATTAAAAAGCGAATTAGTGTTTGCTTTTTATAAGGATTTTGGCTCATTATGCTGGATTGAATTGTGGCGATGTATTGTTTACATCGGGTAGTGATTGGGGCCACAATGAAAAAACTTAAACACTGAAGAAATAAAAACATATATAAAAAGAAAGTAATGGAGATTGACGCGGTGCATTTATGCATCGGGTAGTGGTGGGGAAAATCATTAAAAAGAACTTTTTTTCGCTGAGCAGCATCGTTACCGCAGCATCGTTATTTCCTAAATACTAAATTCACATTCAACATCATCAGTATCAAAAATACGTTCATGTCATTTGCGATGCAATACTAAAAATGCAGACAAACGGATACAATTTCATTTATGTAAAACAAAAAATAGAGGAGCATACCTCTATATAAAACATAGGAGCAGCTGATCCCGGCTGTGAGTACACATCAAAGGGATCCCTTTCCTAGAGTTACAGGTACAGAAATCCTTAGAATCTCACAGTTCACAAACATTAGAATAAATTCACTTTACAAATCAATTTTCAAGACCCCCTCAATAACATTATTTTTCATCTTAAAATTTCATTATTAGTTTTAACGTCATTAAACTAAAATAAACTTTGTTAACTCCACGGGGTTATGGCGCCAGCGAGTTTGCCATGATCAGAATTTTCAAGGGTAGCGAACAGGCTGGTCACCGAGGGCGGCTAGTAACTTATAAACGAGACAAATTTGATATTTCATTTTCTTGTGGAGTAAAAGGCTTTCTGAAAGTAGCAAAACCTGCAAATATAGTAGCAGCATTAGAATCATTGCATAGAGACTGAACCACGAAAGTTAAAATTTTACTCTTAATTTAATGATAAACTTTTGTGATAAACTTATATTTTGGAGTTTTGATATTTATTTTCATTTTAAAGTTTTACTTTCAAGATGTCCATTTAATTCTGACACAAAATTTGTCATTTAGCATTTAACATTTCACTCAAGAGAAAATAAATTTTAGATAATGCGCTAAAATTTCCATGTGTAATTTGGTTCCTTATACAAATTTAGCTCTAAAATTTGATATTATTTGACCTACATTTCCTAAATATTACCTTGATGGTTCTGGTAAAGCTAAAATTGGAAATTTTGATATCCATGTTGAATTCGAAGTTGATTACTGCAATTCTGATACAAAATTCGCAGAATGAATTTTAACGTTATAGGAGCCTATATTTCTATACAATAATGCACCACCATCTTTTCTTTGAGATTTCACTTGTTCGTTTTCATGTACACATATATCTCTCACATTGGACCTCATTTGGTGTGTTTTCCAAATTGTTTCATTACCTGGGAAGTTCTTCTAAAATTTATCCGATACTAGGAAACCTACCGCAGAAAATTTTATTTATATGTTCATTTATAAAACATTGAATGGTAAAAATAGCACTTACACCAGATGGAAAGTTTAACATCAAAGCAAGTCAAATTTTTAAACGTATTAAGAAGAAAAACAAATCAAAATATGAAGATGTGGATAAAAATACAGAGTAGGAAGGGAACAGAACTAAATCAAATGGAAGGACGTTAATTACTCGAGCTACCCTAAAAATAAACAACAATGATTAATCATGCATAAAGCATTGATTATGACACACTTTCCAAATAAAATGCAATTTTATTTAAACATCTGTAAAATGCGTTATATTCATCAGTGTATACACTACGAGACAGTGAAAATGAGACACCAAGAAGGAGTCGGCAGAAAGTGATGAAAATTGGCAAACAGAGAGAGACAGCAACGAATAATAAGTGATGTTTATAGCTACATGATACACCTATATACAGAGCGATAACATCGTTTGATCAGTAGGTTGTAGGACAACCGCGGGTGGCGATACAGGCAGAAAAACGTATATGTACAGAGTCAATGAGCATGCGGATGGTGTCCTGAGGGATGGCTGTCCCTTTTCAGTATATCATTTGCCAGAGTTCGTTTTTTAAACGCGGCTGTTGCAACGCACGCAAGCGACGACCAATCGCGTCCCAGAAGTGTACGATTAGTGAGAGATCAGGGAAGGCTGATGGCCAGGAAAGCACATGGGTACCTTGCAGGGCTTGTTGGCTGATGCGTGTGTGATCGAGCCTTATCCGGCTGGTAAATGAGATTGGTAACCCTCTGAAGGAAGGGTAGTGCATCGGCCGCAGAACTTCATCCACGTATCGTTGGGCCGTTATAGTTCCCTCAATACGGAAAAGAGCTGGCCTGCTACCGTAGGCAATGGCGCCCCAAACGATGATGCCGCGTTGTCGCGCGGTGTGGCGTTCCACACCACGGATTAGACCTGTCACGACTTCGGCGTCAAAATCAAATTACTTACACGACGACTGCCATTGCTAAAACAGAAGCTAAAACTGACTCGTCTGAGAACACGCCCTGTGCCATTCCGCTATCCATGTGACTCTATCCGGACACCATTGCAAACGGAGGCGTCTGTGCTGTTGGGTCAATGGCAGTCTTCTGAACGTGTTCCATGAGTCCAGGTTGCCGGCGATCAATCGGCGGATAATGGTCCTGGTCGATATGGGAGCATCAAAGGTGTCCTGCACATGCTGTAAAAGGGCGACGGAAGTGGCCTGCGGGGCCGTCAACTCTTGCTAGAGGATGCTCCGGTCCACGCGTGCTGACGTCACTCTGGTCGTACCGGCACCCCTCATACGTGCCACATTCCCTTGTTCTAACCATCTTCGTCACAGCCAGTGCACCATAGACGCGTGTAGGTGGCTGTCCGCTGAGATTTGACGTATGGACCAACCTGCCCTTCTGATTCCGATCACCATACCCCTCGTGAAATCGTCTGTTTACTGAAACTGCCTCGGTTGGCGGCGGCTGGCACTGTCTGCTACTACACATTTCCTCTGAGACAAAAACATGCAAAATAATTTCCTTGGCAGACAGAGCCGATATTGTCAATTCTGCAGTTTACTTCCATTATATCTCATACAACATGCGCGGGATAGCTGCGCATTTCAGATCATTTACATAACTCGGTGAGTTGCGTCCACCCTGCAATGCATATTTTTTCCCCTCTCCTTCTCGGTGTCTCATTTACACTGTCACGTAGTGTATTTTGAATTATCACAGTACTACAATAATTAATTATATTTGAAAACTTAAAATTTCATTGACAGAAATGAACGTTATTCAACTGATATCATCGAAATATAAATCATCTGGCTCTCTATGTAAAAGCAATGAGCATCTGAACATTAGACTCCAGAGCTAAATAATTGTGCGTGAAAAAAATTCAACAATTCTTGTACAATTCATCTTAAAATTAGGCTTCGTTACAACAATCAAAATTTGATGATTACTTAAACTCAAAAATATTGTAATTGCCTTGTCGCAGTATATAGATGCACAGAAAAAAATAAAAATTAAAGCGGTTTTAGGACGGATGCAACACTAAATATAAATGTAAAAGAAGTTTGAAAATCACGATTTTTACTTTGGAAAAATATATGGATGCCATATTTTATTTTGAATTGGGTCACGTGGCCTCTTCATTTAATAGGGGTGTAATTATTATTTTAATTTTTATTTAAAAAGCTACGGAACATATTTTGTTGAATTCATTTTATATATTTTAAGGGATAATTTAAATATTTCCAATAATTTTCGCAGCAATTTGGGAATTTAAATTTTGTTTAAAAAATGTTTGAAGTATTGAGTCCCATAGGGTTTAATGTATGTCATTTTTTCAACCTGCGCTCAATACGAAACTAATTGAGTGATATTATTCATTTACATTCCCATATGTCCCCCAAACCGTCTCAATAACATACTAAAATTTCATTTTGATAAAGTCATTTTTACGGCAGTTGTTGCGCCAACGGTCAGTCAGACAAAATGAGTATTGTCATAAACGCTTTTCAACTATGTTAGAAAGTGTTAAAGATGAAAGATTGAAATAAAAAATATCATTATTTGAATGAATTTGGACAATCGCTCTGACTCGGGTATCCAAAAATGACTGTTTTAATTACAGGAAATTCCTGCAACACTGCCAAAATTAGTCAAGGAACACTCAATACAATCTTCCTGGCGGCAGTTTATTTTCTATGGTGGAAAGAATACCAACTTTGAAATTAATTTCAGAGGCAACCCTTAATTTAAAACATATTTTATATAAAAATAATATCTTTGTTTATAATAATGAAATAATCAATTAATCTTTAAAATTTTGAAATTGGATATTTGTAAAAGCAGAAAAATAGAAAATTCTGCTATCTTGAGGAATATTTCATTCTCTCGAATCATTCCTCGAATCATATTTGGAATCTCAAATCATTCCTCGAATCATTCGAATCATTCCTCGAATCATTCCTCATCTCGAATCATTCACATTCCTCGAACCATTCATATTCCTCGAATCATTCCCACGAATATTTCCTCCTACACAGGTCTTCCTTTTTCTTTGTTACACATATGATTAGAAAAGTATATGATATAAAATATTCATTTGTACGGGATATTGAACATCACGGAATACTGGATTACATAATACTCAATTTATTTTTGAGGGTTTTAAAGTACTTGTTTAGCAACAAGATATAGAAATATCGATATTCGATTGGGCAGATGATGCTCTATCTGCTGAGGTACTCTATCAAATGCATTATGAATTAAATATAGAATCATACTGTAATTAATACTTAACTGAAATATATTTAAGCAATTTTGAATTAATTTACCTTAAACCTGGAAACTGTTGTCTACGAGTTAATGTGGGGTAAAGCATAGCATGCATAATTCTAAAGATATTTTAAAATTGGATTTTAAAAAAATTGAAAAGTGGAAAATTCCACTCTCTTGAAAATAATTTCGTTACCTCGAGTCATCCAGCTAACATCTCCATCCAACATTTATCATCTTCATTCTGTTTTGCACATATGCTTGGCAAATTATATGATATAAAATATTCTATTCATTTCTATGGGATATTGACAATTACGGAATACTGAATTTAACAATATTCAAGTTATTTTTTTTTTGGGGGGGGTGAAGAACTTGTTTAGCAACAAGAGATAAGATCGAACTACTGATATTCGATTGAGCAGAGGACACTTAATCCATTGAGCTACTCTACAAAATGCATTATGTATTAAATATTGAATCATATTTGAAACCATTACGTAACTGACTCTATTCAACCCATTTTGATTCAATATTACCTGGAAATTGAAAATTGTTTTCATCTGGAAGTGTGGTAAAATGCATTGCATGCATAACTCTAATAATGACAAAATATTAACAGAAGTTTCACAAGCTAACATTGCATATAAGCAAAAATTAAATATAAAATAATTTTTACCTGTACTACGTATTTAGAGCAAGAAAACAAAAGCAAGCCCTTCTCTGTTGGTGACAAGATAAGTAGTTCGTTGCAGGATGTGATTTATAATGGATATAAAGAACACGCACACCACAATGGGACTCAATTGTGTCCTCAAATTGTTTTGAAAATACCGTAAAGGTGATATGCTTATTGAAATAAAAAAATACTGTTCTCGAACTTTGGAAAACGGATGAAAATTTAAACAGCATTGTGATAAATTGCAGTTGAGGATCGGTGTAAAAAGGCAAATAAAACTAAATAAAAATGCATATAAATACTTGTAAAACTAAAAGGAATAGTTATGTCAATGCCTATGCTTTCAATTATACCCCTGGTTGCATTTTTTTATAATGGCAACGTATAATGTTATTTTAGCACCCAATTTTAGCAGTGCTGGTGTTGCTATATGTGAAATCGAAATTTTGCATATTTTTACATAGAGATAGAGAGACAGGAGATAAAAATCTCATGAGAAGCTTGAAAATGCTGTAATGTAGGAATATTTTTTGTTGTTTGAGTTTTAATTTTCATTCCAGAAATAAGTTATTGCTTTAAAATTAATAGTTTAAATAAATTTTATTTAATGTAAGTCTTTCACCATAGAAAGACATATAATGCTATGCTAGACTTATCTTAACCTGGCGCGACCTGAAATATTGCCTTTAACGATCCTTGTACTGCTATATGATTTATTTTTTTTATTTGAATATTATAAAAATAAAATTTTAAAAGTACTCGCTGGCCGACAACTGTTATATATCGTTTAAATAAAATAATCGTGGCCATATCAATACCTTTGAGATATCAAATGCAAAAATATAAATGTTCAAAGTCTATCAGCACCATCTATCGATATATGAGGAAATATAATGTTTAAGTTCTCAGCAGGGACTCCAAATGAACATTTGAAAGTGAACAGAAGAAGCATATTTTGATGTTTTTATTATGGTGTAAATGCTGTTATACTAATAATAAGACACTTTTCGATATCGCGGTCTGTAGATTTATTTAGCCCATTTATTTTTACTTTCTCCTCCTATTGTATAGAAAGTTAGCCAAACATTTTCGAACTCTATATTGTGGGCTCTGAAAGCCCAGAAATTAAGTCTCGTATTTAAAACTCGACGACGAATAAACTATCCCCTTGTCTACGGGGGGCATGGATACGATAAATCTGTAGGTCTAAATGCCCATTCAAGACTTGGTTGGTTAGGCGAAGAAAGGTACGGTTCCTGCCGTTACCTCTCCACATTGACTTCTGGTCTAAATTTTGTGGCGCGTTTACCCCATCCAAATAGATGCCTTGCACTTTCGAGTAGTTTGGGTGGCCTGGGCAGAAAGAAAAGTATCATTCGAGATATTGAAGGATAAACACGTTCTAAGAACCCCATGAACCAGTTATGAACACTTTTAGAAAGATGTTCATCACTCTGTATGGGAAAAAGATTTTGATGCGGGAATTCAAGAATTAATGCAGGTATGGCTATGAAAATGCATGTGTGGATAGAAAATAAAACAAACTTACCAGATCGAATTTTAGTCATTATCATGATGATTTAAGGATTACTGATTTAAAGATAAATTTTGTAAACTTAAAGATTTTAGTACCATTATATCCTATATAAAAAATAGGATAATTATATTAGTATAAGGAATGTTGTATCATCATTTTTTCAGCAACCATTTAAGTGACTACAACCTTTACTTGCACCAGTTATAATCAACAGTGAATTCAGCTCCTCCTATTTATTCTGTCTTTCTATACATCATGAACAAACAAGCCATTATGATAATATGAATAGTCTTTATGAAGCATGTAATCCATGTTTACTTGTCATAATTGATTGCTTCCTCAGTGGAGAACATTTTTGTTTTTACGCAGATAGTAAGATTATGATAACTTGTTGGTATCATAGATTTTTTTAAACATTACATGGGTACAGCAGTGCCCTTATTATTTGGCCACAGTGAATTTTTTAAGTACACTCCATGTCTACGGATTCAATTTATCTATTGTTTTCGCTTTCTTCATAAAAGTCTCAATGTTAATATTATATTTACTTTAATTTTACATTTTATTTATATACTAGTTCTATACCCTTTCTTTACAGGGGATATACAATGCAAAGAAACTCAATTCACAATATACGGTAAAATTTATATTTGAGGTATGTTTATTTTTTATGTTTTTAGTAAGTCTCACAAAAAGGAAAGAAGGGAGCTTTTCCGTGATATAATTATAAACAGACACAGTGAAGCACGACTTATAACTTTATGTATAAAGATAATAACAATTTTACATACAATTAAGAAATATATTTTTGTAAACTACATTTATAGTCTTATTATTAGCAAAAATATAGAGAAATCGCTTACTTATGACCATTGAATACACCATATACAGCTGGCCATACGAAAAGCAGCAGTGTTGATTACACACAATGTTGGATGTCTACCTTTGCTTCTGATGTTTGTAAACATTCAATAATTTTAGAAGTGAATGCACAAACTACAATCGGATCGGCTTTTCAAATTTTGAATTACATTTACTGTAGATAGGCTCAACGATTAAGTAACGTTACCATGATTGGTAGCTGTTTGTTTGGAGGACTATATAATGATTGGGTCTCATCCAAAGTAAGAAAATACTTAGCTAGACATAAAAGCAGACAGACGGAAATCAAAATTTTTAGTAGCATCATATTACTGTTACATACCAAAATTTCATAAAATCGTTCTTCCATAATGAAAAACAAATTGACAGACAAATATATATATTTATCATTTTATTTATGTTGATTTCGTTATTAACATTAGTATTTATATAATAACTAAATAATAAATAGTAATAAATTAATTAAATACAAATTTTAAAATGATATTATCGGAGTTTATAGCAGCTTTCCGTGTTCCTAAAATAATGTATGAAATTTTTATTCAGATAGTCACAAAATACAGGAGAAGATGTAGTTAATATAATGTCTATTCCGAAATTTACTTTTATATAGCAACATAATACGAACATAAAATATAAGTTTCAAATATTCTTTCTTAAAAGGAAAATACTATGTATCTACCTTTGCAAACACATTCTGTTCGAAATTCAAATACTCATAGTATCAATGGATCTAATACATTCACATTCGTTTGAAACTAACTGAATGAAACATAATATTTGAATTTAGAACTTTGATTGAATATTCTGTGAAAAAGTTGTAAGGAACTAGTAAAACCCTAAAGCGTACTCATGCGAGAAGCACTAATGTGTACTAGTGAGAAAACCACATTCAGATTTTATTCTTTTAACTTGTTGACGTCCATAATACAAATTAGAGGTTTATGAATAATTCAAATGCAATTCATGTATACAGAACTGATTTTTACTTTCCCTGCAATACATGCTAATGTATAGGGAAAGTATTGGAATCATGCCGAAAATCACAACTCGAGTTTTCGACGGATCTACACGTTTCGAGACCTCTAGAATACGAAAAAATCACTTTTAGCGTGACGTCTGTGTGTGTGTCTGTGTGTCTGTGTGTCTGTCTGTGTGTCTGTCTGTGTGTCTGTCTGTGTGTCTGTCTGTCTGACTGTGCAGATTTTGTATCCACTCTAACTAAAAAACTAATGGTCCGAATTTCACAAAATTTGATAGGTAAGTCACCTGTGAGCGAGTCTGGTGTTGATTTGTTTTGGGTACGATTGAGAATAAAAGAGCCTGCCTTTTTTGCGAAATGGCCCGCAAAAGCTTGTATCCACTCTAACTGAAAAACTACTGGACCGAATTTCACAAAATCCGGTAGATAAGTCACTTGTGGGTTACCCTGGTGCTGATTAGATTTTGGTACGATTCGGAAAAAAATAACCTGCCTTTTTTTGCAAAATGGCCCGCAAAAATCATCAAAATCCAAACTAAAGAACTAGGTATACCCAAATATATCCATTAAATGCTCGTTTAATACGTAACTTTTAATGACGAAAATAATAAGATCAACCCCATTACACTAGCACTAGCCGTTTTCGAGATATTTTAGTTTTCCGTATTTTCTCTACGCCACCTTTGAAAATAAGTCCGGTTACCGAATGAGAACGAAAATTGAATTAAAAGTGAAATAAATTTAATTAAAATAAAGAGAACGTGAATATAAGTCTGATCTTTACTCTTCAAAATGCAGTACCGTGTGATGCGACCTAGCGAAGAAATAACAGCTTATAAGCGGCGTGGAATTGAATGTAATAGGATTTTGACATCGTCTTGGGAAATAACCTGGAAGACTGCTTCTATACGCGAGTCCAGGGTTCATGTGCTGTGGATGGCCACTAGCGTAGATACCATTTCCAAGACACATTCAATTGGGGACATGTTTGTCAAACGTGCAAGGTGAGAAATAAACATCGCCATGACAACCTTCAACGAAAAAAATCACCTCTGCTTCTAGAACATTTCTGATGTATTGCTGGCTGTTGAGGGTTCCCGGAATTAGTGTTACGAAAGATCGCGAATGGAACTCAGTGACACCACAACACAACGAGACTTGGTATGATGCTGCAAAATGCTCACTACAAACTGCAGTTTACAACGAAGTATTCAAATATATATTCAACCCTCATGGAATACGTGTGTGAACTTCATGGTAACGTAAGCTGGCTCATGTCTTGTCAGAAAACTTCACCCATCATCAAGCCACTGTTTGTATTCGAGACCTCATTGCAACTTAGGGCATGGTTGAGGATTGAAATAAATAATTTGCAGTAATGGGTTGCGTACTACCCGTTCTCTTTAAGTAGACGACGTCCAGCTTTGCTGAGGAACGAAGCGTAACTTGTTGTTTTCAGCTAATACTATCAGTCATTCATAGTGTTGTGAATTTTACAAACTGTAGTGTATGTCATTTTTAATATATGCGATTTTTCTTCGCTGTTTCTTTATAACAGTTTTTTTACTAAAGATAATTTCAAGCTTCTATTTGATTTTAATTACGGCTCTAAACGTCGTAGTTTGTAGTACCCTTTTAAATCTATAAAATCGAAAACTCATTTTACTTTCCCTGTTATTCATGGTAATGTATATAGGGAAAGTATTGGAATCATAAGGAAAATCACAACTCGAGTTTTCGACGGATCTATACGTTTCGAGACCTGTAGAATACAAAAAAATCTATTTTTAGCGTGACGTCTGTGTGTTTGTCTGTCTGTGCAGATATTGTATCCACTATAACTAAAAAAGTAATTGCCCGAATTTCATAAAATTTGGTAGGTAAGTCACTTGTAGGCGAATCTGGTGCTGACTAGTTTTGGGTATGATTCGGGATTTAAAAAACCGCCTTTTTTGCGAAATGGCCCGCAAAAGCTTGTATCTGCACTAGCTGAAAATGTAAGGGACCGAATTTCACTAAATTCGGTAGATAAGTCGCTTGTGTTACCCTGGTGCTGATTAGATTTTCCTATGATTCGGAAGAAAATAACCTGCCTTTTTTTGCAAAATGGTCCGCAAAAACGACCAAATCTAAATTAAAAAACTACGTATGCTGAAATATATCCATTAAATGCTTGTTTTATACGTAATTTTTAACGAAGAAAAGAATAAACCAACCCCATTACACTAGGACTAGCCGTTCTCGAGATATTTTAGTTTTTTCGTATTTTCTCTACGGCACTTTTGAAAATAAGCCCAGTTACCAAATGACAACAATAATTGAATTAATTAAGTCCTGTTATCAAATGAGAACGAAAATTGAATTAAAAGTGAATTAAATTTAATTAAAATAAAGAGAACGTGAATATAAATCTACAGGGAAAGCCATGTGCTGCACACATCAGAATTTTCAGTTTAACTTTTCACATGACTCTTATGTTAATTATATTTTTAGTCTATAAACAGGCAGGAAATTTCAACTGAACTCAAAGCAGTTATTTTAACAATATCATATTTTTATGTTTCTTAACATCATATTGGCTTCTGCCCTTTTTATTACACTGCATTTTTACTTTTTACGGGCTTACCAGGTAAGAGTTTGAACACCCCAATAGCTGTGTAAAGTAACATTCATGAGTGCATACATTAAGTCTGCATATCTACAGTAAAGTAACCAAACGCGATAGAGTGCAATGGCATATTAGTTTAATGGCAATGTTCTTAATACGAGATATACTGTACTATGAAATAGAACAAGATACAGATTTTATTATTTGTAGAATTCAAATTAATCGAAATGTAATATTAATAATTCCCAGATTAAAATTATTCAATTATTCTAGACATAAGAATTCCCAAAAATATAATATATCTTTACGGAGAAATACTAGTTACATAGAAATACTTTAAGGTTTTAAGTGTTTTAAAATAATACACATTAATACAAAATAGCTAATTTGATCCATATCATCGGTTTCACTAAGATGTTAGTAATGTGAAAACATGACTCGTATATATATATATATATATATATATATATATATATATATATATATATATATATATATATATATATATATATATATATATATATATAAATATATATATATATATATATATATATATATATATATATATATATATATAAATATATATATATATATATATATATATATATATATATATATATATATATATATAAATATATATATATATATATATATATATATATATATAAATATATAATATTATATATATATAAATTCCCAAATAGGACAAGTAGCAATGTACTCGTAAAATTTCTTGATAAGTGACGTAAGTAACGGCCGGGGGGAGTTGCGACCCCCAACACTCCGGTTAAAGCTTTTTTCCGCCATGGCAAACGCTCCCGGTATCCGATACTCCCTACACTATTTTCTCCATGACTCTCATAAAACCGTAAAAAATTACATACACACATATACACTTTCAATAACTTGTAAAAATCCAAATGTTTACTATAATACACATTTGGATTTTTACAAGTTATTGAAAGTGTATATGTGTGTATGTAATTTTTTACGGTTTTATAAGAGTCATGGAGAAAATAGTGTAGGGAGTATCGGCTACCGGGAGCGTTTGCCATGGCGGAAAAAAGCTTTAACCGGAGTGTTGGGGGTCGCAACTCCCCCCGGCCGTTACTTACGTCACTTATCTTGAAATTTTAAGGGTGCATTGCTACTTGTCCTATTTGGGAATTTATATAGATATACACATGTAAAACTGCAGCATAGCGCTTTACAAGTTGTATTAAAAATTATTTTTTTGCTTTTAGCTTTTTAATCAATTCACTCAAAATTGTAGCATTTTTTCTAGTTTTATATTGTATATATATATATATATATATATATATATATATATATATATATATATATATATATATATATATATATATATATATATATATATATATATATATATATATATATATATATATATATATATATATATATATATATATATATAATAGAAAGATATAATAATAGCAACCAATTCCAAGTAATTATGAATATTAAAATCAAAGCAGTTTAACAGCGACTACAATGTCGAGGAAAGAAATGAACAGCATTGGCTTAAATTTGGAGATTAACCAAATTTAGATTCCTCTTCAGGTCTGAGCATCTAATTCTAATTAACCCAAACACATGCTTATTTCAGATTTGGCAATAATAAGTTACTATAAATTCCAAAACTTAGACTGCAAGCACCGAAAGAGGAAAACTTGAAAAATTATTAGAAATTCAAGAATTATCATGATCCGTGAGGTAGGAACCCAGCTTGCACGTGTGTTGTATGTGAGCAGTCGTAACAGAATGAAAAAAAAAAACAAGATGCTTCCGGGAGAGGTGGGACAAGATAGACCAGGGGTTGTGGAAGAAGTTGGAATGACCTTCCTTGAAACCCGTTTGCGAAGTTAGAGCAAGAGGCAGGACTCCTGCTCCATTGTTGGACAACCAACAATATAAGGCACACAGGATGTACAGATCATAGATGAAAAATCCCACTGTACATGTGACCCACGGAAGAATTGAATAAACGAGAATGCCACTAACACCATTAAAAGGTGAGCTCAAATTGTAGTATCAAACTGGTTAAGTTACATAATTTTAGCGAAAATAATATTCAAAACATTAAATATTAATGTATCTTATTTTCTAATTTTTTCTCTTTTCAATATTATATTATTAATATTCAGTTATTAAGAATAAAAAAGTTAAGTACAACATGTTACTACATAGAACATATTATTAAATTAATAAACACCACCATCCAAAATAAATACCCATCAAACCTTATTTTTTCCTTTATTAAGACATAATTTAAATTTAAATTCAAAACCTTGCTCTAATTACAGCAACATATTGACAGGTCAATATCAAACACTTTTGAATAATTAAAAAAAATTTAAACAAATGATCATTAAAGAGACTACAAAGAATCCCAAAAAATTTACAAATATAAATTCAATATCAGAATAGTGATCAATCATTTGATTAATAATAAATAAATAATAACATTTTATAATCTCCATGTTTCATATCCCAGACTTACACACTTTGTCTATAACCGTAACTGTAAATTGTCATGAGTAGGCTAAAAGTTCAGTCAGTCTCATTTAAACTCCAAGGTATACAGAAAATGTGGTAACTCAATTTATGTTTTTTTATTCTCATTCTTTTCATCTTTTAAACATTACATTGTATTCTCATTTAAATATTACAAGGCATCAAGCTGGTATATTTGATTATATTATTTGATTATTTTATATATATATATATCTGATCCATTATCTAATTTCTTCTACGTCAGGCCATGTGCAAAATTTTTGAAATAAAATTTACAGTTCTGCACACAGAAACGTAGACGTTTCAGCATTACAGAACCAGGTATGGCCCTTGATAACATACATGGTTTTGGAAACTCTTTTCACTTTTTTCACACTTTTCATTTTTTTCAATTATATTCATTTTCAAAAAAATTATGGGAGCCAGAAAGACCTAGCTCCATGTGCAAATTCTTCTGTTTGAAACTTTTCATTATATACATGCTATTCATGCATTTACAACATGTATGTTTATGCAGGGAACAAGGGGATTAGTACCTTAAGTGCCTGTATTTCATATATGATTTATAACACTTTAAAATTTTTAATCCAAATCTTTTACCACATGTAATTCTGTTTTCAATTGCTTACCTTATATATGGAACAGGGAAAAAGTGTTATTTCATACCTATTTAGTACCTGTTTTATTTATAATGTTCTATTTATACTTTTCACAAGCTTGCCGTAGAGTCAATTTTGATTTCAAATTTTCACATGAAACCGTTTTATTTTCACATTTGCTCTATAGACCATCATATTGCAGCACGCCACATAGAAACATAGAAACTTGAGAAAAGCCAATATATATATAAATATATATATATATATATATATATATATATATATATATATATATATATATATATTAGAAAAATATCTAAAAATAAGATATACAAAAAACATAATCATAACACTTCATAACATTAAGGCGCCATGCCGCTCTTTCATGTTTAGCAGGTATATAAAAGTAAATACATCATCAAATTAAAAAAAGGGGGGGAGGTACAAAGGAAAGGAGGAAAAGAAAGGAGAGTGTTTACAGGAACGACAGAAAAAAGGCCGGGGGGGATAGTGACCCCCGTTCCCGGTTAAAGCGCTTTTACTCTAGAAACACTCCTGGTGCCTCTGTCTTCCTGAAGCACTCCTCCGTCCGATGAAATCTATGAAACATCCCGAAGTATATAGACCATGAAGCAAAAAAGGGGCTTAAGATGGGAATAAACCTAACCTAATTACTCAACAGAATTCTTGAAGTCCACAAGCCATGCCGCACAACCATATCTCACCGACCTGCTATCATCAAATAAAACTGTTTGTCTTTCTGTCAAATATCAAGTCTACATAGTGCCTTAGATACCGAAGTGGGAAATTGCTTTTTGCTGCTTCCCTGATTAATTTATTGACGCTGTGTTGCTGTTCTTCTTTTTCAGTGTTGAGACGTCTATATCGATTTAGATGATTTATTATAATATTCCTGAAAATACCACTGCTCAAATTAGATTTCCAATCTATAATGTAATTAATGTTGAAATCAAAATTATCCCTCTTGTCATAAACTTTAAAACATATCTTGTTTTTCTCATTGTAGTAAATACTGATATCCAGAAAATCAACAGTTCCTGGATTTGTATATTTAGTTTCCAAAAGTTCCAGGCACTTAGGGTAAAACCCAAACTCAAAATGATCTTGTTGATTTTTATATCCAATAATCACACCGGGAACGGGGGGTCACTATCCCCCCCGGCCTTTTTTCTGTCGTTCCTGTAAACACTCTCCTTTCTTTTCCCCCTTTCCTTTGTACCTCCCCCCCTTTTTTCAATTTGATGATGTATTTACTTTTATATATATATATATGTGTGTGTATATATACTGCCATACATATATATATATATATATATATATATATATATATATATATATATACTGCCAATTTTCCGCAGGAGGGAAAAGCAGGGATTTTTCTTAGCCCAACGAAACCAAAAACTGAATTCCTTGATAATGAGCTCGCTTCGCGAGCTATTTCATACCAAAATAAAGTTTAAATCTATAAGCGGTTTATTTCGTAGTGTTACCCTATTATTTCTTTATAAATGTGCGAAATTTCATACTTCTGTATGCTATAGTTTTTACGGTACGAGACAAGAAAATCGCTAGACATGCTGATACGAAGAAAAGTTCAGTTCAGAAGTGCATAATAAGTAAAATATCTCAAAAAATACACCGAAATTAAAAAAAAAGGGGCTCCGTCCTGCAAAAATTCACCCATAGAAGTACCTGCGTGCAAAAATTCGTGGTCTTGCTATTCTTAGTCTATCCAGGAAGCGAACTAGCAGCTCAAATATTTTGTCTTTAGTTTTGACATTAAATATTCCTTAAACTACAATATACATCGAAAAACGGTTTATTTCAGCTAATTTTTCACAGCTTTTTCTACAAGTGTACTAAATTTCATATTTTTATATGCAAAGGTATTTAGTACCTGTTTTATAAAGGAATTATTCTCAAGTAAGACAAACGTTGGGTCTATTTTATTTTTATTTTTTCATGTGGTCATCATACAACTTTCAATAAGAGATAAGGAATTGATAATTAAAATATTAAATTTCTTACACTAAATAGTATCTTATAATAAATATTCTGCAGCTTAAGCGCGTTTTTTAAAAAGGGAATATTTTATTACTAACCGTCTAATTGTACAATTATATATCATATCTTACAACATATAAACCTACGCATTTCACACTATTACGAAATTAGCAGAATAAGCGGAAGTACTAATACATGGTGTGATTTTTCTGCATTAATTTTTACATACTTGCTTATTTAATTAAAATTCTTGTGCTTATCAATCATTTACTGTTATTTAATTTGAATGAGATCAAACAAAAATATTTTTTTACATGTAGTGAAGTTCTGCCATTTCGTACCACTTACTGAATGTATTTATTTCTATAGTTGGATTAAAGTATAGAATTCTTTTTGAAATTCTGGTTTGATATTTTATGGGATTCATTGCAGCACTGGTTTGAAAATGTATATGATATTATGAACTAGTCGCCTTTGGTGACCAGCCTGTTCGCTACCCTTGAAAATTCTGACCGTGGCAAATTCGGCGGCGCGACTTACCAGAAAGGTGTAAGGTAACTGTTTGGACGGCCAGGAAGTGCCACCCAATTTAGATCAGAACCCAGTGGGGGGAGGCATCCAGAGGGACAATACCTTCCTTACCCTACCACCAACCTCTCGGAAGTACTTACGGACCCACATGTTTAAAGCGATCGTACTCCGTGTGAACACGGCAGCAGTTTTGGCAGTGG
Organism: Amaurobius ferox; assembly: GCA_951213105.1. NCBI lineage: Eukaryota > Metazoa > Arthropoda > Arachnida > Araneae > Amaurobiidae > Amaurobius > Amaurobius ferox. The sequence goes on from OX578139.1 coordinate 73,577,706, forward strand.
CGGGAATTGAACCCGGGCCTACCGAGTGCAATTCCCGCGTACTATCCACTGGGATACTGCGTCCTCCACGACAATCCCCATGACTTTATTTTTATTCACCCAATTTAGACCGGAACCCAGTGAGGGAGGCATCCACAGGGACCGTACCCTCCTTCCCCTACCACCAACCTCTCGGAACGACTTACGAACCCACATGTTTAACATGATCGTACTCCGCCTGAACACGGCAGCAGTTTAGGCAGTGGCGGGAATCGAACCCGGGCCTACCGCTAACTTCCCGCGCGCTAATTTACAATTTAAAATGACCATATGGTAAGCTCTTAATTCCATCATCCTCATTCCATCGTTCCATTGTTCTATCATTTAAGATATCCATAAAATTAAAATATCCGTCTTTCCATCATTTAAAATATCCATAAAATTAAAATATCCATTTAAAATATCCACAAATTAAAATATCCATTTAAACTATCCATTTAAAAAATCCATATCATTTCATCATTTGAAATATAATATAATAATTTCTACAATACATATGCTAAGCTCTTAATTCATTTAAAACCAGAAGCGCGGGAAACGGAAAGCAAACACTAATTCGGTTTTTTATTGTCCCACCCATCGCTATGCGTCACCTCCACTTAGACAAAAACCGGCGCCATTGAAACGCGTGCTTGGGGAAAATGGGCGATGGGAAATGGGAACTTCGTTCGCCCGTCGACGAATAACGACCAATTTTAAATATTTCTTGACCCGATTGGGCTTGTAAGAAAGCCAGATGTATGAGCTTTCTAAAAATGTAAATTATTAGTCGAAATTATGAGTACTTTTTACTATGAGAGAATTTAAAAACCAAAAATCGTTTTCTTGAGCCAAAAGTGACTTTTGTTTTAAAATCTTTAAAAAATATTAGAAATCGAAATTGAGATTTGGAATTGATATATTTTTTTCCCAATTGTCTGCTCTTTCCGGTGGTGTAATTTGCTTTTTTTTTCTGCGACGTCTGGATCGTGGAAAAAAAGGACAAATAGGGCAAAACACGGTCGAAATCACATAAAACATTAAATAACAAAAAAAATTAAAATTTTAAAAATCAGTTTTCACGTGTTAACTTCCCATTCCCCAGATCTCCGATTGCCAAATTCCGTAGCTCTCCGACGCCTATAGTGTATAAGACAGACACACAGACACACAGACATTGCCTTTCATTATTTAAGACTTATTGGTTTGACTAACTCAATCTGGCAATAGTGGAGAAGGTTAAAGTATTACTATTCAGCCAAATTCATGTGTATTTGCTATACTTTACTTTTCAATGTGTCACGTGATCTCTTCGTATATTATAAGTATAATTATTATTTCAATTTTTACTTAGAAAGCTACCCAATATATTACGCTAAAATTTTTTTACACACTTTATGTGATAATTTGATGTTATATTTTAACAGTTTCGAAGCAATTTGTGAATTTTAACTTCGCTTAAAAAATGTTTGAAAAATTCTATCCTATAAGGTTAAATGTATTTCATGCTTTTCAACCCGGTTTAAATACGAAACAAATTGGGTGATAATATTTATTTTTGTTGCGATATGTCCCACGAACCATCTCCACAAGATACTAAAATTTCAATTTGATAAAGTCATTTTTACTACTTGTGAATTTTGAAACGGAAGTGGCATCTCAAGACCCAAAAGTGCAAATTAATGTGTAATCTTCCAGAATTTAATACCACATTTATATCAGTCGTTATCTCATCTTCACTTACAGTCTAAGACATAGGTATTACAAAAAATATTTTGTAGCGGAAGTAGATAAAGCACCGGGAGTTAAAATTATTAGTGAAACACCTAAGCCCTTCCAGAATTTGATTATATATATATATATATATATATATATATATATTAGTTATCGTTTAAGAGCTCTATTTACAGAGAATCTTGAAATATAGATGTTTTCAAATAAAATCCATGAAGCGAAAATGTAAAAATAACCAGAAATTGATATCCTTATTCAATCCTCCCACCTGTTTTAAAATTTGATGCTGAATACATAAGTCATCATCTAAGTTCTATCTATATCAGATCCTAAGATATAGATTCTTCAAAATACATTTTGAAAAAACATACATTAAATTTGATGTTCGTCAATAATACAGCCTCCTACATCTTCCGTGATATTTTATACACATTTACGCAAAAGCCTGACATATATATCGCCAAAAATAAGTGTGTAAATGAATTATACTTATTGATGCGATGGACCTTTGGATGATTTATTGCTGTATGAAGAACATCATTCCTCAAAGTCAAGTAGCAATCTTGTATTCCATTAGAGAGTGATTTGTCATATACGCTCTTTTGCTCGCCAATGTGCATGAGCAAAACTAAATCTTTTCGCTTATAAATATATACCAAAACTAAAGAAATTAATATTAAAAAATTATTAAAAAAATATGCACACACACACACACATATAAATATATATATATATATATATATATATATATAAGAAAAAAAGGTTTGAAGATCCAATGAAAGAAATATATATATACATATACAGAGAAAGAGAGAGAGAGAGAGATTAATCTATGAGAGAGATCTAAGATTCGAATTAGTTGTTTGATTATTTTATGTTGAAACGCAATTTTGAGTGATTTCCAAGCAAATTGATTTAGTAATCGAAAATATTATTACAGAACTTTAATCTTGAAATCATCGTAAAAATCGTCAAGCGAGCTTTTCAACGAGCTTTAAACCGGATACGTATATATGTCTTCATATTTGAAAATATTGAAATTTCATCGAAATATACGTAGTTTCTGAAATTTCATACTGCTATAGCTTTATCATAAAAACTGCTGTAGCTTTCTCTCTATATTAAAAAAAGTAGCTGACACCGCCGCTGTTTGACAAATTCCGCGTTTCTCAAGTTTCTTTGTGATGTACAGCAAAATCTATAGCATATAAAATTATAAAAGTTGGTACATTTGTAGAGAAATATTAGGGGAATACACTGATACAAACTGTTTTTCAATTTAAAATTAAATTTAGAAAATATTTTATGCCAAAATCAAAGAAAGAGATTTTTAGCTGCGAGTTAGTCTGGGCAGACTAACCTCCAATTTTTGTTGACAAATACCAACATATTTGTATTTTTGCAGGACGGAGCTCTTTCTTTAAATTTCGATTTAGTTAATGAGTATTCAATTTTTTATGCGCTTCTGAAGTGAAAATGTTCCATCTCTACGATCGAAGATTTAATTGATCGAGATGATTGCTAGTTTCTCTCTGATTGTTTTTTTGCAGAAACGTTATAAAATGGCCGAGGACTAAGTTCTAGATTTTTATTTTTAAACATGACTACAATGTTGGTAGTGTACTTTAGAAAATGTGAAATATTGATAATCATATGACTTATCGTTTATTCCGACAACCAAATAGCGAATTTTGCAACCAATGTTGTCATGAATATCAGGATGTCATTGTACTATTGCACAACAAATAAATGTTTTATTGCTGTAAATATCTCTATACTGAAAGTGTAACACGTATTATGAAGCTGTACAATATATATCCATATTCTTATCTAAAATTTGTAAAAATTCTCTTTTAATTAATTGGCAGCAATATCTAAATGATTATATTTCTCCCAGAACCCATGATCCTTCTCCAGTTCTAAATTATTTAACCCTTGTCAATACTTTTCAAATTTTCAATAAATACTTAATTTACTTTTTCACTGGACATGGCCCATTTCTAGATTACTTATATTATTTTAAATTTGAATCAACCTCTAATTGCTTATGCAACAATTTAGGCGACACAGATCATGAGTTTTTCTTGCCCATACACTAAAAAATGTCACCTTTCTAAACATACTACTTCTAATCAAGCTTCTTGGTTCCTCAACGTTTGTAAAAATCAAAACTGCATTAATAATATTAAGAACTATATTGCCATTTCTAGATATATTTCGAATAGGATTAAATGATTATGAGCTTTTCTGCTTTTAATTTTTTAATTTGATCAATTTTATTTTGAAACTTCAGCTGTTCCTCTTTATTTTGTTTGATTTCAGATTCGTATATTTTCTGTTATTACTTTTATTATGCATCTCTACAATATTGAATATTTTATCTACCATTTAATTGTTACTACACCTTTTGTACTCGTTATTTTTATTTTTTATTTTATTTATTTTTTCTTCCAATATCTTTCTCTTCTTTTCCTTTTCTACATTTTCTCTTTTCTGTTTCTTTTTTCTCCCTTCTCGGTTCTCTATTTCGTTTTTATAAATTTCTTTTCTGTTTTCTTTCTTTTCTATGTATATTTAATATTTTCCAATTGTAAATCTGTTTTATTTACGGACATATATACTCTTCTAGTGTGATTTTTTAAAATTTCAAATAAATGCAGTTCAGTCTATTTGTTGACCTTGGAGGCCGGTTTCCGCTGGTACTTACGGCCGTTCAGACAGCTGCTTATGCTCTCAGGTGAGTCGAACTGTCTGGGTATTCCACAATTTCAATTTTGGGGATTAATATTAAGTCATGTCTTTGATATATCTGCACTCTAATAAGAAAATACCAAATACGCTATTCGTTAAAATTTAATTAATTTGCATCAAAGCTTCTCTGAAGTTTGAAAACGAGCCATGGCCGACGAGCATAACCCTCATCTTTAACACTTTACAACATAGTTGAAAAGTGTTTATGACTTTTTTCATTCTGTCTGTCTGTCTGTCTGTCCGTTAGCTTGATAACTGCCGTAAAAATGGCTTTATCAAAATTAAATTTTAGTATGTTGTTCAGACTGGCCGTGGTACTTATGGGAATATAAATGAATAATATCCCACAATTAGTTTTGGATTGAACCCGGGTTGAAAAAATGAAATACATTAAACCCTATGGGATCTAATTTTTCAAACATTTTTTAAGCGAATTTAAAATCCACAAATTGCTTCCAAAGTTTCAGGAAATATTCAAATTATCTCATAACATATATAAAAATAGATTTAACAAAATATATTCAGAATTTTTTTAAATAAAAATTGAAATACTAATTACACCCTTTATATTCAGAGATCACGTGCCCATTATATTAAGAGATCACGTGACCCACTTCAACATAAAATATGGCATCCACCTTGTATCAAGATCGTGATTTTTAAAATTATTTTTAATTCATATTTAGTGTTGTATCCGTCCTAAAACCGCTTTATTTTTGATTAAATTCTGTTCATCTACATACTGAAATAATGCAATTACAATATATTTGAGTTTAAATGATCATACAACTATGATTATTTCTACAACGAAGCCTAATTTTCACTTTTGGATAATGTAAACACCAAAAGATGTAGAATGAGTTGTATAAGAATTGCTGCATTTTTTTAATGCAAAATTATTTAGCTCATGGAGTCTACAATATAGCTGATATGAATTAAACATTCATTGATTTTTCACAGAGAACCAGATGATTTTTTCGATTAATTTTTAAGCATGGAGCTAAATTACTTGTACCTCATGGTTTTAAGTTTTTAAATAAAATAAATTTTTGCAGTATTGTGATGAATGGAATAAAGTTTATGAATGAAATGCTGTTTTTATATAGAGGCGATTTATATTCCGATGACGTCATTTGAATAAAGTTCATTTGTTTCGATGAAGTTTTCAAATATAATAAATTATTGTAGTATTATGATAATTTTAAAAATATTAGTGAAGAATGTATCGCATTTTAGAGATTTTTAAACCAGGCAATTTATATTTCAATGCGGCTTTTGAATGAAGTTCATTTTTTTCGATGAAATTTTAAGTTTTCAAATATAATAAATTAATGTAACATTGTGATAATTTTAAAAATATTACCGAGAAAAGTATAGCATTTTAGAGATGTTTATGTAAAATTGCATTGAAGTTGAAAAGTGTCTCATAATCAATGCTGTATGCATGATTGATCTTTCTTGGTTACATTGAGCGGAGTATTCTTTATTCGTTCGTTTCATTCCAGAGCTGGAAACAAGTATCCGGTTTCTCACCGTCATAAATATGGGTTATGCCCTTTGCTACGAGTTTCATCAATACGTTGCATTCTCGGAAACCGTGACATCACAACATGATTTTTATAACTTGTTCAAAATGGGCTTGTTCTAAAGCGTCCTTTATGTTTTCAAGAATTCACTGTGAGTTTAAACAATTTGTATCTCAACCTCTTGAGTTATCAAAAACGAATACATTTGTGAAATTGCGTTTGAAAATTGTTTGCTGATTTATGTATGAAATGTAGAATATTTTGTTCTATATTTCATTGTCTTTTTTCCGATGTGAAGTGTTCTGCAGCAATGTAATACATAATACGATATTCTAAACTGCTAAAATATTTTAATTTGTATAATTATTGTGTAAATTTGACTGATTATTTCCTACTATGCATAGTATATGAAGTATTGTGAGCTTAGCAAAAATGGAATTGCAAGTTTTTTCAAATTCAATTACAAGATACAAATATTTCCTACTTTCCAGAAAGCAAAGCAATTAATTTAGCGGGGCATGTACATTTGGGTTATAGATTTTACTCCAATAAAAATAATCGACGCCTAACTATTGAGTTTATCAGTTTGCCAGATTTTGTGACACTCTAGCTCTTATAATTTTAATGCAAATCGAAAAAGTTGTAGTCGCCATTTTCTGAAATTTTCCACAAAAATGAGAAAAATGAAAATAAAAAAATAATGTTTTAAGTATATCAATGCTATGCTTTATGCAATTTTGTAGCAAAACGGACAATACCCTTTTCATTCAGACAGGATAAACCGTTCTCAAGATATTTCTGACTTTTCAAAGTTTGGCGAGTTGACATCTATATAATAATTACCTAACGTGCTTATGTCTTGATCATTCAGAAACCCTTGTTGATCCAAAAGATTGGATCTTTGCATATATTATCGACTACAGAACACTACCTAAAGGAGTCGGATGTTCTATCCCCCTGAATACGGCGAAAATGTGGGAATCGAAATATTTCAGACCCCCCCCCCTCCCCCCAGAAGCCTTTCGATAACCTTGAAGAATGAATTTTTGTACATTTACAGTATTGCTCAAGAGACGTAACAGAGTCTGATGTTATACACCCACCCCACTCCCCACCGAGGGCGAAGAAAATAGATTTTCTTTCAAAAGTATTTTTAGGCCTTCCATGAGCCTCGTTCTGACCTAGAAGGTTTAAACTTAGCATACTTATAGTATCCACCACGGGAAAGAACTTAACTAGGTTTCGATTAAACCGCTTTATTTTTACGCTAAGCGTCATACGTTATTAAACAAAATAAAACTTTAAAATAAAACAAAAACTGATTCTACTTACTTTTTAAGAGTATTAGATCTCCTGCCTTTGACAGGACTAAATATTAGCCATTCATAAAATGCGCCAAGCCCCCTTAAGAAAATCCATTTATTCTAATACAGCGAAAATCACCGATAAAATTTGAAATAAGTATCCATGCTATATATATTTTTGGAAATAGAACGAATATATCCCACTTCCTTGAATATAAATAACTAAGAGAATGAATATAAGAAAAACTCAATACCAGTCTTTATAGGAACGCACATATAGCACTTGCATTTTATCTATTTTATGCCATTTTATATGTGTTTCCTTTTGCAAACAAATCAACACTGTTTGATTATACCCTACGCCAAACACGAACAAGCATGGATGGCAGATAAAATGTTACTTAAGTACTTACTAAAAACCCAATCTTTAAATAGCTACCTTATTAAATACAGCTAAATTGACATTGCGTAGAGAAATGTCCGACTTGATTGCGCTGTTTGTTCCATTATGAGAAGTTCGTGGAATGGTTTTTAATCTAAATGAATTTTTGAATTTTCAACCGAGGACTATTTTATAATTAAATTCGATGAATAGTGAATTAATTTATTTCCTTAAACTTTATCTTGAGTAAAAATAAATTAGGTTATAAATCATAATAGTGTTGAAATACAGGGGCTATATTGCTTAGCGGAGGTTCACACTTTATCCTATACTCTCAATGTTGTCAAATATAGTGGTGCCCAAAAATATTGCATAACTGTAAAAAATCGGTATTTTCAAAATAAATGTTTAATAGAGCGTAACAACCCCGAACGTTGCATCCTATTTCTAATCTTTAACGATCTGCTTGAGAATAAAATAACTCTGTTTTAAGCCTTTCTCCTCCATTTAGAACCATTACATGAGAAATAATCTTAACACAAGGATACCTATTACGTAATTTCTTCGTAGTTGACGAGAAAGGAGATCTTCTACACTCCTTCCGTCCCACTTTATTATTAATAAACTTTCTCTTGAAGCTGATTGGCTGGCTTGGTTCACTAATAATGCTGTCATATTGACGTCCAATGAAAATACAAACAAAACGCTTCGGCAGACGTTAATTAGCTGAATACTTTAGAAATTAAGCTGGAACTTTCATGAACGCCTGTAATTGTGGCTTTTCTTATAAGTTTTCTGAAATTATCAACGACGTTATGAAAAAAATGAGCAGAGGTTTCAGAATGTTTTACAGTGTAGTGTATTAATCCTTTTAAGAACATTACAAGTGTCACCACCCTCTAGTAATTATTGTGAGACAATACACATTACTCAATGTCATTTCGAAAATTGAATAAAATATTTTTTTTAATTCTGAAAAACTCTTTATATCATCTTTATATTAAAACTAGCTCATTATTTCGGAATATGTCACACATAGACATTATTAAACATATAATGTTTATACATTACTGCATACCCTTATCTTTGATGACCCTTATACCCTTATTTTTGAGCGTTTGATCAATATGAAACGCTCTAAATATCCTTTTAAATACGCACTGTTCCTTTTCTCCACTAAAGTAATTTAAGATACGTGGATGATATAATAATTTCGAGCGCCAAAGCTTCTTGCAAATAATAGCATACGGAGTTTAAATATCAATGGTGGGGTTTGGTCTGATATTTATCGGTGGTAAACATTTAGTAATATACTCGGAAGTATTTTACTACAGTTAAAAACTAACTTAGATTCTGTAGTTAAAAACTAAGTTCACAATTAAAAACTAACTATGTTGGGTTATACTTTTGGATATTTAATATTTTAGGTATTTTGTTTTTAGTTTAAATGTGTTCAGGGGTCTTGTTTACATAGTCATTCTCTTTTAGTTATCCATTTTCCAATTGTTTAGGTTTTTGATATTCTTTGTTCAAATAGGTTCTATTCCATAGGTTTTGTGTAAAAAACGGCGAAAGTTCGTTCTTTTCAGGTTTTAGCAATTTAAATTTATTTAAATTGGCTAATTTGTGATTCCATTTCTTGCCCTTTTTATTCCCTTTAATTTGATTCCAAATTTATTGCTCTCGGTTAAAAATTGGTTAATTCATCGCAATTTTACAGTTTTATTCTATTTTCAGCTTTTTAAATATTTCAGAATCGTCCATATTTAAATTATTGCCGAATTCGTATTTTCCAAATCGTTTCACTTCATTTCTTTTTAATTTTCGTCTGCTCTAAAATTCCATTTCTCTTCTTTAAAGTTTCGAGTTTTTAATTGGTTGATCGTAATATTAAAATCGTCTGTCATTAATTATTTTATCGTTCATCGATAATTTTGTTTACAATCTGTGGCAGTGATGTTTCGCAGTATATAAGCAAATCGCGCACTTTTTCGATCTCTTTGCTCTTTTGCTCTTTTGATTGGAACTAAAATGTAGTCTTATAGAGTTGTTGTTTTCAGCGCCTCGGCGCGAGCCGAGCGAAATGCGTTCTGAGGAACGAACGCCTTATTTCCCGGCCTGCCTGTAAATGTGTGTGGAATCCTGATATCAGAGTGTTTTTTTTTTACTTGAAATGACGTTGCGAGCGAAGTGATTGATGTCTACTGAAGTATCGTCGGCGCCTTTGGAATAGTTGTTTACTTCCGGAGGTCAGATTTGTTCTTTCATAGTGAACTGAGTAGTTTAAATTTTCCGAGTCTTAGGACCGGACCTCCAATTGTTTACTTCACGGTTTTGATGATGGAGCTGTCTGTTCTTTTGTTCCGAGCGATGTCCACTGGCGCTCTGCTACTCTCGGCTGAGAATTTTATGATGTGAAGGAGCTGCCCGTTTTTGTGCAGATCAGGCCTTGGGAGTGTTCTTTTCGCGGAGTTTTGGAACACCATATTCCACTTGAATGGTTGGACTCACTTGATGTACCGATGCCCTACGGGAGGTACTTCTCCGTTTGGCCTCTTCTGGAGCAGGAAGGGACTGCACCCAAGCTGATGATGACTGACATCAATTTCGTCCTCGGGACTTTATTACTGCCGTTCAGCGTTTTCCCGTTTATGGGTGATATCTTTTCATTAATTTTATTCTTTTGCAGTATTTAAAGTTAAATTAAATTGGCATGACTAAGACCCCTTTCACTTATATATTTTAAGTTGCGGATCCTGTGGTTATCTTTTTAAATTTTGTTCTAAATTCCCTTTTGGCTAACTTATGTTTTTTTTATCTAAAATTCTAGTTTAGATAAATAGTTGAATAAGTTTAATATTGTTAACTTTAAAATTTAATATTCTAACGTTTTTTTTACCACTATACGACCGGCCATTCCATTCTATTTATTTATTTAAGTTGTTTATTAGATTTGTTAGTTAATGAGATGTAAAAAGTTTTGAAAATTCTTTTAAAAATGAAGTTTAAATTTTAATAAACGTTAGATTTTGAAAACCTAAAAATCTGTGTTCTTTCTTTTACTTTTAATGTTTTTATTTTTAGGAAAGTTCCATTTAATTACAGGAGTACATATTTGTACACGTAGGGAAACTGGTCAATAGGTCCACATTCAGTTTATTTCTAGAATGTTTTCAGGTCAGAGGAACTTTAGAACTTTTCAGAGTGTATTTCAGTGTTTTCAGATTTATGTTAGATGAACTTTGAGGAACTTTACAAATTTCAGATATTTTTGAGTGTTTTCAGAAGAATGATTTTTAGGTTTTTACAAGTTTAAGAACTTTGGAATATATGATAGAATGTTTTTAGTATATCATAAAGTCATAATGTTAGTTTCCTCCCCCCCCCCAACAATTGGCGCAGTTTGACCAGTCTAGGGGCTTATTCATGCTAACTGTAATAGATGTTCTTAATAGTTTTTGTTCTTAAAAATGAAATTTCGGTTTATTCTAAAAGTGATTACTGTTGAAATGTTAATATGTTCTTAAACTGAGGCATGATGTTTTAGAATGTTCTTGATTTAAATTAGAGGAATTTATTTTAATATTTTGATTAAAATTTTAGGATTAATTTAAATATTTTCATTTAGAATTTTTTGAGGAAACTTTTGAATTTGACTTTTTCATTTAGAATTTTTATTTAAGCATTCCTTAATGTAAATTAATTTGATTTGAATTTTATTATTTGAAGTAGTGTGAAATTGCATTTAATTCATAAATTTAAGAGATTATAAGTATTTGAAGAACGCACTTTATAGTATTTACATTTTTTGTTCTAATCCCATCTCATTAACAAATTTTTTTTATTTTGTTGTTCTTGTAACCCACGCTCCCAGCAACACTTAAAATTGTTTTGATAAAATAGAGAAAAATTAATTGAGTAAATTTAATATGAGAATATTTTTTTTTATTAAGTTAAATTGTATAGAATTAAAGCAGTAGTTTTTCGACTTAGAATTTTTTGTATGTTCTGATTTGGAATTGAGATTTAAATGCTCACTGATATGTGAATGTAGATGATGAAATGCTGTTGATTTATTGAAAAATTGGGTAATGCAGGTGTTTTTTACACTCCAATATGAGTGTGACATAAATGTCATCTTGAGTTATCTTGTTCTTCACATTGATCATTTGTTTGGTTTTCACACTCAAATAGAGTGGTGATAAAATCAGTTTGTTTGTTCTTAATTCTGAATCTGATATTGATATTTTAATACTGTCTTTAAAAATTTTTTGGGTCGTTAAAGTGGAAAAATTTATTTTATTTATAGGAGAATTAAATTTTTTTTAAGTGGAATATTTAAAATTGTGCAATGCAATTTGAGTTCTTTTGGTTTTAAAATTTAAATGGGGATTTGTAATTTGATTTTTCTTTGGTATTTTGGTTAAAGTAATGTGATACACTTGGCTGTTAGTGAATTTAAATGTACTACTTATACTTGATGGATATTTTTGTGCTATTTTTTTGGGGTTCAAAAAAGATTCACAACCTTTGAGAGGACTCACAACCCTCGGCCCCTTGTCTTAATTTTTTTTTATTTTTATGAGAATTTTTTGAGATTTCCAGAGTTGCAGTTATGATATTTGAGTTTATTGTTGTTGAGAGTGCAAGATGTTGCACAATAATTAGTAGAATCGCGTTTATTGATATTGGTGTAAAATGATGCATAAGGTCATTTTTATGTATATTTGTATTTTGAACGATCTAATTTGCCAAGTAATCAGTTTATAGTATAATTTGTAAACAAGTCGGTTAAATTTGTGTTCAGTTCCAAATTGTTAGAGAATTGAGTTTGTTATTTTGGGGGTAAATATTCCACAAATTTTTTTTTGTTTGTAACTTGAGCCAACTTTGATATTATTATTTAAATTGAAAATTATGCTTCGAATATTTGTTTTCTTTGTAGAGGAGGAGATGGTGATGAATTTGATGATTGTATTTATTGGTTGTTATGTTGAAGGTACCATTTCAAAATTTATTGTTTAGAATATTGGAATTCTTTGGCTGGTCCAAAGTTTTCGTTAAAATTTATGTTTATTCATGACAGCTAATGATATAGAGCACTGTTTATTATTTTTCTACTGTTTCTCTTTGATGACGTATTTGTTGAAGCATTTTAAAAATGCATTGATGAACTTTTCATGGTATAGAGTTATAGTGAAGTTAGAGAGTTTAATGTTGAAATGTTGAATCTATATGTATGTTTAAGAATTTAGAGTTGAGAAATTTATGATCTAATATTATGAAAGTGTTTAGTGAAGTGATTATTGATTTATTTATAAGGAATTTGATTTTTATGTGATTTTTATGGCTCATGTTACAGCTGTAGTTGAGATTTAGATTTTTTTTTTTCTCCTTCGTTTCGCGGAATTTTGTCATGTGTTAGCTAAAATTTTTCATTTTTCAAATGAAAAATTTTTTTGGGACGTTCGAAGGAGTTGTTGGGTTATACTTTTGGATATTTAATATTTTAGGTATTTTGTTTTTAGTTTAAATGTGTTCAGGGGTCTTGTTTACATAGTCATTCTCTTTTAGTTATCCATTTTCCAATTGTTTAGGTTTTTGATATTCTTTGTTCAAATAGGTTCTATTCCATAGGTTTTGTGTAAAAAACGGCGAAAGTTCGTTCTTTTCAGGTTTTAGCAATTTAAATTTATTTAAATTGGCTAATTTGTGATTCCATTTCTTGCCCTTTTTATTCCCTTTAATTTGATTCCAAATTTATTGCTCTCGGTTAAAAATTGGTTAATTCATCGCAATTTTACAGTTTTATTCTATTTTCAGCTTTTTAAATATTTCAGAATCGTCCATATTTAAATTATTGCCGAATTCGTATTTTCCAAATCGTTTCACTTCATTTCTTTTTAATTTTCGTCTGCTCTAAAATTACATTTCTCTTCTTTAAAGTTTCGAGTTTTTAATTGGTTGATCGTAATATTAAAATCGTCTGTCATTAATTATTTTATCGTTCATCGATAATTTTGTTTACAATCTGTGGCAGCGATGTTTCGCAGTATATAAGCAAATCGCGCACTTTTTCGATCTCTTTGCTCTTTTGCTCTTTTGATTGGAACTAAAATGTAGTCTTATAGAGTTGTTGTTTTCAGCGCCTCGGCGCGAGCCGAGCGAAATGCGTTCTGAGGAACGAACGCCTTATTTCCCGGCCTGCCTGTAAATGTGTGTGGAATCCTGATATCAGAGTGTTTTTTTTACTTGAAATGACGTTGCGAGCGAAGTGATTGATGTCTACTGAAGTATCGTCGGCGCCTTTGGAATAGTTGTTTACTTCCGGAGGTCAGATTTGTTCTTTCATAGTGAACTGAGTAGTTTAAATTTTCCGAGTCTTAGGACCGGACCTCCAATTGTTTACTTCACGGTTTTGATGATGGAGCTGTCTGTTCTTTTGTTCCGAGCGATGTCCACTGGCGCTCTGCTACTCTCGGCTGAGAATTTTATGATGTGAAGGAGCTGCCCGTTTTTGTGCAGATCAGGCCTTGGGAGTGTTCTTTTCGCGGAGTTTTGGAACACCATATTCCACTTGAATGGTTGGACTCACTTGATGTACCGATGCCCTACGGGAGGTACTTCTCCGTTTGGCCTCTTCTGGAGCAGGAAGGGACTGCACCCAAGCTGATGATGACTGACATCAATTTCGTCCTCGGGACTTTATTACTGCCGTTCAGCGTTTTCCCGTTTATGGGTGATATCTTTTCATTAATTTTATTCTTTTGCAGTATTTAAAGTTAAATTAAATTGGTATGACTAAGACCCCTTTCACTTATATATTTTAAGTTGCGGATCCTGTGGTTATCTTTTTAAATTTTGTTCTAAATTCCCTTTTGGCTAACTTATGTTTTTTTTATCTAAAATTCTAGTTTAGATAAATAGTTGAATAAGTTTAATATTGTTAACTTACTTTAAAATTTAATATTCTAACGTTTTTTTTTACCACTATACGACCGGCCATTCCATTCTATTTATTTATTTAAGTTGTTTATTAGATTTGTTAGTTAATGAGATGTAAAAAGTTTTGAAAATTCTTTTAAAAATGAAGTTTAAATTTTAATAAACGTTAGATTTTGAAAACCTAAAAATCTGTGTTCTTTCTTTTACTTTTAATGTTTTTATTTTTAGGAAAGTTCCATTTAATTACAGGAGTACATATTTGTACACGTAGGGAAACTGGTCAATAGGTCCACATTCAGTTTATTTCTAGAATGTTTTCAGGTCAGAGGAACTTTAGAACTTTTCAGAGTGTATTTCAGTGTTTTCAGATTTATGTTAGATGAACTTTGAGGAACTTTACAAATTTCAGATATTTTTGAGTGTTTTCAGAAGAATGATTTTTAGGTTTTTACAAGTTTAAGAACTTTGGAATATATGATAGAATGTTTTTAGTATATCATAAAGTCATAATGTTAGTTTCCTCCCCCCCCCCAACAACTACAGTTAGTTAACAGTTAAAAACTAGTTACTACAGTTAAAAACTAACTTAGAACAGCACGGTACACGTAGAAAAGATGCTCAAACTCAGATATTCTGTAGACATTCAGACATTCTGTAGAATATTAGGTCAAAATTGAGCTAGAAAAGAAACTCGACAGAAACTAGAGATAAGATACGGTCATCCGTACTATCAGATTTTGCCGCAATAAAACAATTGTGGCCGCAATAAAACAATTGCGGCCGCAATAAAGCAATTGTGGCCGCAATAAAACAATTGCATAATAATTTCAAAATATCAATAATTTCGGAATCAACAATCCTCTAAAATATCAATAAAAATGGTGCTTAAACCTGAAGACCGTAATTGATATTACCCAGTCAAAAATGCAATGTCAATGAAATTTATTTTATGTACATACCTTCACTATTCAAATCGGAAAATATTTAATAAAAATCGATTGCCGCATAAACACATTGGATTTAAATCCGTTACTAAGCGACATAATATCATTTGAATCAAATAAATTGGTGGAAAAAATATCGTCTGAAAAATGCTATCTCTATGGGAGGTTTGGCTACATTTTCGTCAATTTAGCGAGATTTTAAAAAATCGCAAAATTTATCGAATGAAAAAATACGACAAATTGACGAAATATCATCACAATACTATCCCCTAACAAAACGCAATTAATTTCATTTATTTAGAGCAATTTCATCAATTTCAAGATATTTTTAAGAATTTGCAAATATTTTTTTTCAATTTCTTGACATTTTAAAAATTTGTTAAATATGTTACTAAGTAGGACGGTGGGATTGGCAGACAAATGCAAAGGAAACATCATTTCAGTACTCTCGTCTAACAAAATAAAATAAATTTCATTGATTTTCATCGTTTTTATCAATATGGCGACATTTCCTTCCATTTGGCGACATTTCCGTTAATTTGGCAGCGTTTAAGTTGCCAAGTTAAGAAAAGTTGCCATATCCCATCGAATTCGTCGCTCTGAATGTGCGGATCTGAATAAAACATCCTGATCCCGTTTGTATATACTAAATGAAAACACTTAACTTATAATAGAAGATATACCCGTTCTACTCATTTTTGTTTCAGCAATCGGATTAAGTTTTTTGGCTAAACATAATAGATGAGTTTATTAGCTAAACACAAATCGAAAAAATAATAATAAACATTAACAAACACATTTCATTTAATTGCTTTGCGAGCAACATGATATAAGATAGAATCTTCCTCATAAATTGCTAATAATTAAATACCTATTTTGATTGCTTAATACTGTTCATTGTTGAGTAAGAATTTGTGAAAAATAAACCATGGTGATAGATTTTCTATTTAAATTCATGTATCAAACATTCATGGTTTTAAAGGATTCATGTTTTCAAAAAATGACTAATTAACGCAAAATTCTTCCACCAAACTCAGAGATCAAGTTTTAATTCAAGCTGGACGTTGCTATCTGGGAGCAGTGAATGTTTGTGTGTATGCGTGTCAAATTGTTGCACGCGACTATACATTCGTTGAAGCTAAATGATTTGCATCGATCCAAAATGTGGGAATGATTTTTGCCTAAATCAGGCGATTTGGAAATTAAGTTATGATATCTCTGTATGTATTATTATTTACCTAGTTGGGGCTTATTTAGAAGCCGGTAAACATCCGATATTTCATTCCTGTGTTCTAAATAATTTTCTTTTGTAGCTGTTTAAACTCTTATTACACATTTGCTAAATATGTCTTAGACATCAACTAATTGGCACGCTTTGATGAAACTATTTATTAGACTATCATGTGCGGTAGAGGACGAAACCAAATATTTTATCAGAATGAATTAAAATGACAGTTTATAAGACAAATTCCTACAATTCAACCTTTAATTATTCAAAGCCTTCCCAGCGTTTTACCATTGGTCTGCAAAAGTTGCTACAGAATCTCATAAATACAATGACAGCATATCTATATAAATAAAAATGAAAATCTGTCTGTCTGTCTGTCTGTCTGTCTGTCTGTCTGTCTGTCTGTCTGTCTGTCTGTTTGTCACACCATCACGGGAGAACGGCTGAACCGAATTTGATGAAATTTTGTGGGTAGCCCAGAAATAGCCCCACTTAAAATTATATCCGTGTTTTGAGTTTCTACGACCAGTGGTTCTCGAGATATTAGTATAAAACGAAATTTTCGTTTGTCTCATCATCACGGAAAAACGGCTGAACCGAATTTAATGAAATTTGGTGAATAGCCTTGAAATATCCCCCCATAAATTTTGCCCAAGTTTCGAGTTTCTAAGACATGGGGTTGTCGAGATATTAATGAAAAACGGAACTTTTTCCTAGGAGTTCTACTCCCTAACTCCGTGGTTTATCCAAACGAAAAGCTTGAAAATCGTTTGAAAGTGAATTAAAATTTAATCTCTGAGTTTGATGGGAGATTTTTTGCGTTAATTAGTCACTTTCTGAAAACATGAATTGTTTGAAACATGATTTAAAGGGGAAATCTATCTCCATGGTTCATGGTTTATTTAAAACAAGCTTTTACGGAACAATGAGAAGTATAGAGAAATCAAAATCGTTATTTAATTTCGCAGTTTATGTTATAAGACATGACATATTTAACATGTTATAAGATTCTATCTTATATCATGTTACTCAGAAACGCAATTAAATTAAATCTGTCTGTTAATTTTAATAATTATTTTTTCGATTTGAATAATAAATAAATGGATATAAAAATATATTTTAGAAAAGAACGATTTGATTTTTCTTATAGCATTTTTGACTGGATAATATCAATTACGGTCTTCAGGTTTAAAAATTATTATTATTTATATTTTCGGGGATTATTGATTCAAGGATTATTGATATTCTCAAGTTATTATGCAATTATTTTATTATGACAAAAATTGTTTAAACTCATATATTGTATGTTGTACGAATCTTCTACAAATACACATGTATATCTTTTAATCTACGAGAATATAAGTAGTACAGGTATATTGACATATGTTTTGATATATATTGGCATATATTGGAATCAATTACGACCTTCTGGTATAAAGAGTACGGATATTATTGATGTTTTCAATTTATTACGTCATCTCTTTTATTTTGGCAAATATTTTTGAGACGCATATTGTAATACGGGTAATCTTCTACTAACACATTGGCATATTTTCTGATCTGCGACAATATAATTAGTACGGGGTTGAATATATTCATTCAATTCCTATTTTTTCTTCTGTAAATTTGCTTACAAAAGGGGGCAGGATGTTTTATTCTTCAGATCTGATCGTGAAGATAATTTTGCATAGTGAGAACATATATTCTTAAACTTCTCTTTAGGAGCAATAATTTTAATATTTTAACAGAATTTGCACATGATTGCGAACTTTAAGTTTCTTTAAATTATACACTCCGTACGAATAACGGGTGTGCTGTTAGTGGTTGATAAATTTTAACATTTTAGGAGGATATATCATGTTGCTCGGCATCGCAATTAAATTAAATGTGTTTGTTAATGTTTTTATTATTTTTTTTCGATTTAAATAATAAATAAATGGATAAATGGATATAAAAGTATATCTTATGAATGGACGGTTTGATTTTTCTTTTAATTATATTAATTGCTGACCGCGTACATCAATTTCATTTATTTTGGCAAAGAGTTTTCAAGCTTATATCGTATTTAGCTACTAAACTCATATATTGTGTTAACCAATAAATTCATATAGCCGATTGTTGAAACAGAAAAAGAGTAGAGCGGGTATATCTTCTAATACAATTGTAGTGTTTTCATTTAGTATATTGAAACGGGATAAGAATGTTTCATTCAGATCTGCAAATTCAAAGCTACGAATTTGGAGGGATATCGCTAATTTGACAACTTTTCTTAAACTTTGCCAAATTGACGGAAATGTCGCCAAATTGATATAAACGACACACAAACAGCTGCCATAAACCTTCGGGTTGGTCGTGTGGCTTGGGTCTTCTACATATCAATGAAATTTTTTTTTGTTTTGTTAGAAGAGAGTACTGAAATGATGTTTGGTTAGCATTTATCTGTCAGACCAACCATCCTACTTAGTAATACATTTAGCGAATTTTTAAAATGTCACCAAATTGATAAAAATGTTTTCAAATCTATAAAAATATCTTGAAATTGATAAAATTGCGCTACATAAATGATATTAATTGTTTTTTGTTAGGGGATAGTATTGTGATGATATTTCGTCAATTTGTCGCAAAGTGGAACTGTCAGTTCTACAATCCCACTTGGCGATAAATTTGGCGATTTTTTATAATGTCGCTAATTTGACGAAACTGTCGCCAAATGTTCCATAGAAATATAACTATTTAGACGATATTTTTTCTACCAATTTATTTGAAGCAAATGATATCATGTCGCTTAGCAACGGATTTAAATCCAATGTGTTTATGCGGCAGACGATTTTTATTAAATCCTTTCCGATTTGAATAATGAAGATATGTATATAAAATAAATTTCATTGCCATTTCATTTTGGACTGGATAATATCAATTATACTCTTCAGGTTTAAACATTATTATTATTGATATTTTCCGGAATTATTGATTCAGGGATTATTGATATTTTTAAGTTATTACGCCATTGTTTTATTGCGGCAAAAATTGCTGACACACGCATATTGTACGTTGTACGAGTAATCTTCTAGGAATGCACGGGTATATCTTCTAACCTACGAGAATATAAGTAGTACAGGTATATTGGCATATATTTTGACATATATTGGCATATATATTGGAATCAAGTACAGTCTTCTGGTATGAAGATTAAGTGGATTAATTATATATTCAACTAGCAGCATACCCGTTCTTCGTACGGAGTGTATAATATAAAGAAATTTATAATTCGCAATCATGTGCAAATTCTGTTAAAATATTAAATTTATTGCTCATAAAGAGAAGTTTAAGAATATCTGTTCTCACTATGCAAAATTATCTTCACGGGCAGATTTGAAGAATAAAAATTCCTGGCCCCTTTTGTATGCAAATGTACAAAAAAGGAATTGAATCAATATATGCAACCCCGTACTACTTATATTGTCGCAGATTAGAAAATATGCCAGTGTGTTAGTAGAAGCTTACCCGTATTGCAATATGTGTCTCAAAAATATTTGCCAAAATAAAAGAGATGACATAAAAAATTGAAAGTATCAAAAATCCCCGTAATCTTAATACCAGAAGGTCGTAATTGATTCGAATATATGTCAATATATATCAAAATATATGCCAATATACCTGTACTACTTATATTCTCGTAGATTGGGAGATATACCCACGCATTTGTAGAAGATTACTCGTACAACGTACTATATATGAGTTTCAACAATTTTCGTCATAATAAAACAATTCCATAATAATTTGAAAATATCAATAATCCCTGAATCAACAGTCCCGAAAATATCAATAATAATGATGTTTAAACCTGAAGAGACCGTAATTGATATTATCCAGTCAAAAATTCAATGACAATGAAATTTATTTTATATGCATATTTTTACTATTCAAATCGGAAAAGATTTAATAAAAATCATATGCCGCATAACATATTGGATCCGTTGCTAAGCGACATGATATCAATTGCTTTAAATAAATTGATGGAAATCATATCATCTGAATAATGCAATCTCCATGGAATGCAATCTCCATTGGCGACATTTTCGTCAATTTAGCTATAACTTAAAAAATCGCCAAATTTATCGCCAAGTGGGACTGTAGAACTGAGAATCCCATTATGCGACAAATTGACGAAACATCATCATAAAACTATCCCCTAACAAAACACAATTAATTTCATTTATTAAGGGCGATTTTATCAATTTCATGATATTTTTATGGATTTAGAAATATTTTACCAATTTGGTGATATTAAAAAAATTCCTTAAATGTGTTACAAAGTAGGATGGATGGACTGACCGACAAATGCTACAGAAACATCATTTTAGAACTTTATTCTAAAAAAACAAATTTAATTTCATTGATTTGGGTCATTTTTATCAATTTGGAGACATTTCCACTAATTTGGCAAAGTTTAAGAAAAGTTACCAAGTTATTTAGAGATATTCCTCTAAATTCGTAGCTCTGAATTTGCAGATCTGAAGAATAAAATATCCTGATCCAGTTTGTATATACTAAATGAAAACAGTAAAATTGTATTAGAAGATACATACACCCGTTCTACTCTTTTTCTACTTCAACAATCGGCTAAATGAGTTTATTGGGTAAACACAATATATGAGTTTATTAGCTAAACACAATATATGAGCTTGAAACCTCTTTACTAAAATAATTGAAAGTGATGTACACAGTCCGCAATATATATAATTAAAAGAACAATCAAACCGTTCATTTATAAAATATATTTTTACATCCATTTATTTATTATACAAATAAAAAAAATAATAATCGATATTAACAACAAATTTAATTTCATTGCGTTGCCGAGCAACATGATATACAATAGAATCTTCCTCATAAAATGCGAAATTAAATAGCCATTTTGATTTCTTTATACTTTACATCGTTGAGTAAAAGCTTGTGAGAGATGAACCATGGAGGTAGATTTTTCCATTTAAATTCATGTTTCAAACAATTTATGTTTTCCTATAGTGACTAATTAATGCAAAAATCCTGCACCAAACTCAGAAAGAAAGTTTTATTTCATTTTGGCGTTTAAAACAAACGATTTTCATCCTTTCCGTTTGGATAAACCACGGAGTGGGAGAGTAGATCTCCTAAGAAAAAGTTCCGTTTTTCATTAATATCTCGACAACCCTTCGTCTTAGAAACTCGAAACTTGGACAAAATTTATGGAGGGCTATTTTAAGGCTATCCACAAAATTTCATTAAATTCGGTTCAGCCGTTTTCCCGTGATGATGAGACAAACGAAAATTTTGTTTTTTACTAATATCTCGAGAACCACTGGTTGTAGAAACTCAAAACATGGACTAAATTTTAAGTGGGGCTATTTCTAGGCTACCCACAAAATTTCATCAAATTCGGTTCAGCCGTTCTCCCGTGATGATGGGACAAACAGACAGACAGACAGACAGACAGACAGACAGACAGACAGACAGATTTTCAATTTTATTTATATAGATTTATTACGTCGTCTGTTGTATTTTACCAAAAAACATTTGAGACTCATATTGCAAAACGGGTAATCTTCTACTAATAATCGGACATTATAAGTAGTACGTGTATATCTTCCCATATAATTTTAGCACTTTAATTTTGACATATATTGGAATAAATGACTGTCTTCAGATTTAAAGATTACGGGTTTATTGGTATTTTCAATTTATACATGTAATCTACTAATACAGGTTATATTTTCTAATATTCGCGTATATAATTAGTACGGGTCCCATACAATTTTAACGCTTTTATTTTGCATATATTGATTCAATTCCATTTTTTTTTATATTTGCTTACATAAGGGGTCCAAGATGTTTTATTCTTCAGATATGTCCATGAAGATAATTTTATATAGCGAGAACAGAGATTCTTAAACTTCTTTTTAGGAGCATTATATTAAATATTTTAACAGAATATTTTGATTAAACATGTCATTTAGTATACTATAAGAATTTGGGCATGATTATGAATTTCAAGTTTCTTTATATTATATACTCCGTACGAAGAACGGGTATGCTGCTAGTCTATATAAATAAAAATGAAAATCTGTCTGTCTGTCTGTCTGTCTGTCTGTCTGTCTGTCTGTCTGTCTGTTTGTCACACCATCACGGGAGAACGGCTGAACCGAATTTGATGAAATTTTGTGGGTAGCCCAGAAATAGACCCACTTAAAATTATATCCGTGTTTTGAGTTTCTACGACCAGTGGTTCTCGAGATATTAGTAAAAAACGAAATTTTCGTTTGTCCCATCATCACGGAAAAACGGCTGAAACGAATTTAATGAAATTTGGTGAATAGCCTTGAAATACCCCCCCATAAATTTTGTCCAAGTTTCGAGTTTCTAAGACCTGGGGTTGTCGAGATATTAATGAAAAACGGAACTTTTTCCTAGGAGTTCTACTCCCTAACTCCGTGGTTTATCCAAACGAAAAGCTTGAAAATCGTTTGAAAGTGAATTAAAATTTAATCTCTGAGTTTGATGGGAGATTTTTTGCGTTAATTAGTCACTTTCTGAAAACATGAATTGTTTGAAACATGATTTAAAGGGGAAATCTATCTCCATGGTTTATTTAAAACAAGCTTTTACGGAACAATGAGAAGTATAGAGAAATCAAAATCGTTATTTAATTTCGTTATTTAATTTTTTTTTAATAATTATTTTTTCGATTTGAATAATAAATAAATGGATATAAAAATATATTTTAGAAAAGAACGATTTGATTTTTCTTATAGCATTTTTGACTGGATAATATCAATTACGGTCTTCAGGTTTAAAAATTATTATTATTTATATTTTCGGGGATTATTGATTCAAGGATTATTGATATTTTCAAGTTATTATGCAATTATTTTATTATGACAAAAATTGTTTAAACTCATATATTGTATGTTGTACGAATCTTCTACAAATACACGTGTATATCTTTTAATCTACGAGAATATAAGTAGTACAGGTATATTGACATATGTTTTGATATATATTGGCATATATTGGAATCAATTACGACCTTCTGGTATGAAGAGTACGGATATTATTGATGTTTTCAATTTATTACGTCATCTCTTTTATTTTGGCAAATATTTTTGAGACGCATATTGTAATACGGGTAATCTTCTACTAACACATTGGCATATTTTCTGATCTGCGACAATATAATTAGTACGGGGTTGCATATATTCATTCAATTCCTATTTTTTCTTCTGTAAATTTGCTTACAAAAGGGGGCAGGATGTTTTATTCTTCAGATCTGATCGTGAAGATAATTTTGCATAGTGAGAACATATATTCTTAAACTTCTCTTTAGGAGCAATAAATTTAATATTTTAACAGAATTTGCACATGATTGCGAACTTTAAGTTTCTTTAAATTATACACTCCGTACGAATAACGCGTGTGCTGTGAGTGGTTAATAAATTTTAACATTTTAGGAGGATATATCATGTTGCTCGGCATCGCAATTAAATTAAATGTGTTTGTTAATGTTTTTATTATTTTTTTTCGATTTAAATAATAAATAAATGGACAAATGGATATAAAAGTATATCTTATGAATGGACGGTTTGATTTTTCTTTTAATTATATTAATTGCTGACTGCGTACATCAATTTCATTTATTTTGGCAAAGAGTTTTCAAGCTTATGTCGCATTTAGCTACTAAACTCATATATTGTGTTTAGCCAATAAATTCATATAGCCGATTGTTGAAACAGAAAAAGAGTAGAGCGGGTATATCTTCTAATACAATTGTAGTGTTTTCATTTAGTATATTGAAACGGGATAAGAATTTTCATTCAGATCTGCAAATTCAAAGCTACGAATTTGGAGGGATATCGCTAATTTGACAACTTTTCTTAAACTTTGCCAAATTGACGGAAATGTCGCCAAATTGATATAAACGACACACAAACAGCTGCCATAAACCTTCGGGTTGGTCGTGTGGCTTGGGTCTTCTACATATCAATGAATTTTTTTTTTTGTTTTTTTAGAAGAGAGTACTGAAATGATGTTTGGTTAGCATTTATCTGTCATTCCAACCATCCTACTTAGTAATACATTCAGCGAATTTTTAAAATGTCACCAAATTGATAAAAATGTTTTCAAATCTATAAAAATATCTTGAAATTGATAAAATTGCGCTACATAAATGATATTAATTGTTTTTTGTTAGGGGATAGTATTGTGATGATATTTCGTCAATTTGTCGCAAAGTGGAACTGTCTGTTCTACAGTCCCACTTGGCGATAAATTTGGCGATTTTTTAAAATGTCGCTAATTTGACAAAACTGTCGCCAAATGTTCCATAGAAATATAACTATTTAGACGATATTTTTTCTACCAATTTATTTGAAGCAAATGATATCATGTCGCTTAGCAACGGATTTAAATCCAATGTGTTTATTCGGCAGATGATTTTTATTAAATCCTTTCCGATTTGAATAATGAAGATATGTATATAAAATAAATTTCATTGCCATTTCATTTTGGACTGGATAATATCAATTATACTCTTCAGGTTTAAACATTATTATTATTGATATTTTCCGGAATTATTGATTCAGGGATTATTGATATTTTTAAGTTATTACGCCATTGCTTTATTGCGGCAAAAATTGCTGACTCACGCATATTGTACGTTGTACGAGTAATCTTCTAGGAATGCACGGGTATATCTTCTAACCTACGAGAATATAAGTAGTACAGGTATATTGGCATATATATTGGAATCAAGTACAGTCTTCTGGTATGAAGATTAAGGGGATTAATTATATATTCAATTTATTACGTCGTCTGTTGTATTTTACCAAAAAACATTTGTGACTCATATTGCAAAACGGGTAATCGTCTTCTAATCATCGGACATTATAAGTAGTACGTGTATATCTTCCCATATAATTTTAGCACTTTAATTTTGACATATATTGGAATAAATGACTGTCTTCAGATTTAAAGATTACGGGTTTATTGGTATTTTCAATTTATACATGTAATCTACTAATACAGGTTATATTTTCAAATATTCGCGTATATAATTAGTACGGGTCCCATACAATTTTAACGCTTTTATTTTGCATATATTGATTCAATTCCATATTTTTTTTTTATATTTGCTTACATAAGGGGTCCAAGATGTTTTATTCTTCAGATATGTCCATGAAGATAATTTTATATAGCGAGAACAGAGATTCTTAAACTTCTTTTTAGGAGCATTATATTAAATATTTTAACAGAATATTTTGGTTAAACATGTCATTTAGTATACTATAAGAATTTGGGCATGATTATGAATTTCAAGTTTCTTTATATTATATACTCCGTACGAAGAACGGGTATGCTGCTAGTGTTATATAAAATGGTGATTAGGTATTTTTAAATATGACAAAAATTTGTGAAAAGGATAGTTTGAATAAGGTGTTGAAAAATGTTATCTATATAAATAAAAATGAAAATCTGTCTGTCTGTCTGTCTGTCTGTCTGTCTGTCTGTCTGTCTGTCTGTCTGTCTGTTTGTCCCATCATCACGGGAGAACGGCTGAACCGAATTTGATGAAATTTTGTGGGTAGCCTGGAAATAGTCCCACTTAAAATTTAGTCCATATATGGAGTTTCTACAATCAGTGGTTCTCGAGATATTAGTAAAAAACGATATTTTCGTTTGTCTCATCATCACGAGAAAACGGCTGAATCGAATTTGATGAAATTTTGTGGATAGCCTTTAAATAGCCCCCCATAAATTTAGCCCAAATTTCGAGTATCTAAGACCAGGGGTTGTCGAGATATTAATGAAAAACGAAACTTTTTCTTAGAAGTTCTCCTCTCTAACTCCGTGGTTTATCCAAACGAAAAGCTTGAAAATCGTTTGAAAATGAATTAAAACTGTATCTCAGAGTTTGGGGGGAGATTTTTTGCACTAATTAGTCACTTTCTGAAGGCATCAATTGTTTGAAACATGATTTAAATGGGAAATCTATCTCCTTGGTTTATATTATACAAGCTTTTACTGAAAAATGAAAAGTATAAAGAAATAAAAATGGCTATTAAATTTTGCATTTTATGAGGAAGATTCTATCTTATATCATGTTGCTCGGCAACGGAATGAAATTAAATGTGTTGTTAATATTTATTATTATTTTTTCTATTTGAATAATAAATAAATGGATGTAAAAATATATTTTTAAATGAACGGTTTGATTGTTCTTTTAATTATATAAATTGCCGACCGCGTACATGACTTTCATTTATTTTAGCAAAGTGGTTTCCAGCTCATATATTGTGTTTAGCTAATAAACTCATATATTGTGTTTATCCAATAAATTCATTTAGCCGATTGTTGAAGCAGAAAAAGATTGGAACGGGTGTATCTTATAATACAGTTTTAGTGTTTTCATTTAGTATATGCAAACGGGATCAGGATATTTTATTCTTCAGATCTGCAAATTCAGAACTACGAATTAAGCGGAATATCTCTAAATAACTTGGTAACTTCTCTTAAACTTTACCAAATTAGCCGAAATGTTTCCAAATTTATAAAATTGGCGCAAATCAATGATTTGCTTTTTAGAATAGAGTACTGAAATGATGTTTTGGTAGCATTTGTCGATCAATCCATCCATCCTACTTAGTAACACATTTAACGAATTTTTTAAATATCACGAAATTGATAAAAGTATTTGTGAGTCTATAAAAATATCCTGGAATTGATAAAATCGCGCTTAATAAATGAAAATAATTGTATTTTGTTAGGGGATAGTATTGTGATGATGTTTCGTCAACTTGTCGCAAAATGGGTCTATTTGTTCTACAGTCCCACTTGGCGATAAATTTGGCGATTTTTTAAGTTATCGCTAAATTGACTAAAATGTCGCCAAACCTTCCATAGAGATCGCATTATTCAGACGATATGATTTCCATCAATTTATTTGAAGCAAATGATATCATGTCGCTTAGCAACGGATCCAATGTGTTATGCCGCATACGATTTTATATTAAATCTTTTCCGATTTGAATAATAAAGATATGTATATAAAATAAATTTCATTGGCATTGCAGTTTTGACTGGATAATATCAATTACGGTCCCCAGGTTTAAACATTATTATTATTGATATTTTCGGGGACAGTTGATTCAGGGATTATTGATATTTTCAAGTTATTATGCCATTGTTTTATTATGCCGAAAATTGTTGAAACTCATATATAGTACTTTGTACGAGTAATCTTCTACAAATGCATTATATCTTCTAATCTATGAGAATATAAGTAGTACAGGTATATTGGCATATATTTTGTTATATATTGGCATATATTGGAATCAATTACGCCTTCTGGTATAAAGATGACGGGGATTATTGATATTTCCAATTTATTACGTCATCTCTTTTATTTTGGCAAATATTTTTGAGACTCATATTGTAATACGGGGAATCTTCTACTAGCACTTTGGCATATTTTCTAATCTGCGACAATATAAGTAGGACGGGGTTGCATATATTGATACAATTCCTTTTTTTTTTGTAAATTTGCTTACAAAAGGGGCCAGGATATTTTATTCTTCAGATCTGCCCATGAAGATAATTTTGCATAGTGAGAACAGATATTCTTAAACTTCTCTTTAGGAGCAATAAATTTAATATCTTAAGAGAATTTGCACATGATTGCGAATTATAAGTTTCTTTATATTATATATTCCGTACGAAGAACGGGTATGCTGCTAGTACATATATAAGAAATGTTTTAATGCCGGCTTGATAGGTGGAGTTTCTAAATAGCATTCAACTTTAACTTCAATCCCAACTCGTAATATAATTCCCAAAAAATTTCAATCTATATAAATAAAAATGAAAATCTGTCTGTCTGTCTGTCTGTCTGTCTGTCTGTCTGTCTGTCTGTCTGTCTGTCTGTCTGTTTGTCACACCATCACGGGAGAACGGCTGAACCGAATATGATGAAATTTTGTGGGTAGCCCAGAAATAGCCCCACTTAAAATTATATCCGTGTTTTGAGTTTCTACGACCAGTGGTTCTCGAGATATTAGTAAAAAACGAAATTTTCGTTTGTCTCATCATCACGGAAAAACGGCTGAACCGAATTTAATGAAATTTGGTGAATAGCCTTGAAATATCCCCCCATAAATTTTGTCCAAGTTTCGAGTTTCTAAGACCTGGGGTTGTCGAGATATTAATGAAAAACGGAACTTTTTCCTAGGAGTTCTACTCCCTAACTCCGTGGTTTATCCAAACGAAAAGCTTGAAAATCGTTTGAAAGTGAATTAAAATTTAATCTCTGAGTTTGATGGGAGATTTTTTGCGTTAATTAGTCACTTTCTGAAAACATGAATTGCTTGAAACATGATTTAAAGGGGAAATCTATCTCCATGGTTCATGGTTTATTTAAAACACGCTTTTACGGAACAATGAGAAGTATAGAGAAATCAAAATCGTTATTTAATTTCGCAGTTTATGTTATAAGACATGACATATTTAACATGTTATAAGATTCTATCTTATATCATGTTACTCAGAAACGCAATTAAATTAAATCTGTCTGTTAATTTTAATAATTATTTTTTCGATTTGAATAATAAATAAATGGATATAAAAATATATTTTAGAAAAGCACGATTTGATTTTTCTTATAGCATTTTTGACTGGATAATATCAATTACGGTCTTCAGGTTTAAAAATTATTATTATTTATATTTTCGGGTATTTTTGATTCAAGGATTATTCATATTTTCAAGTTATTATGCAATTATTTTATTATGACAAAATTTGTTTAAACTCATATATTGTATGTTGTACGAATCTTCTACAAATACACGTGTATATCTTTTAATCTACGAGAATATAAGTAGTACAGGTATATTGACATATGTTTTGATATATATTGGCTGGAATCAATTACGACTTTCTGGTATAAAGAGTACGGATATTATTGATGTTTTCAATTTATTACATCATCTCTTTTATTTTGGCAAATATTGTTGAGACGCATATTGTAATACGGGTAATCTTCCACTAACACATTGGCATATTTTCTGATCTGCGACAATATAATTAGTACGGGGTTGCATATATTCATTCAATTCCTATTTTTTCTTCTGTAAATTTGCTTACAAAAGGGGGCAGGATGTTTTATTCTTCAGATCTGATCGTGAAGATAATTTTGCATAGTGAGAACATATATTCTTAAACTTCTCTTTAGGAGCAATAAATTTAATATTTTAGCAGAATTTGCACATGATTGCGAACTTTAAGTTTCTTTAAATTATACACTCCGTACGAATAACGGATGTGCTGTTAGTGGTTAATAAATTTTAACATTTTAGGAGGATATATCATGTTGCTCGGCATCACAATTAAATTAAATGTGTTTGTTAATGTTTTTATTATTTTTTTTCGATTTAAATAATAAATAAATGGATATAAAAGTATATCTTATGAATGGACGGTTTGATTTTTCTTTTAATTATATTAATTGCTGACTGCGTACATCAATTTCATTTATTTTGGCAAAGAGTTTTCAAGCTTATATCGTATTTAGCTACTAAACTCATATATTGTGTTTAGCCAATAAATGCATATAGCCGATTGTTGAAACAGAAAAAGAGTAGAGCGGGTATATCTTCTAATACAATTGTAGTGTTTTCATTTAGTATATTGAAATGGGATAAGAATGTTTCATTCAGATCTGCAAATTCAAAGCTACGAATTTGGAGGGACAGCGGTAGCCCATTGGTTAGGAGTTGCACTCGGTAGGCCCGGGTTCGATTCCAGCCACTGCCGGAACTGCCGCCGTGTTCATGCGGAGTACGATCACGTTAAACATGTGGGTCCGAAAGTCTTTCCGAGAGGTTGGTGGTAGGGGAAGAAGGGTACGGTCCCTGTGGATGCCTCCCCCACTGGGTTCCGGTCTAAATTGGGTGGCACTTCCCGACCGTCCAAACAGTTACCTTACACCTTTCTGGTAGGTCGGACGGTCTGGGTTTCAACAACAACAGAAACAGCTGTCATAAACCTTCGGGTTGGTCGTGTGGCTTGGGTCTTCTACATATCAATGAAATTTTTTTTGTTTTGTTAGAAGAGAGTACTGAAATGATGTTTGGTTAGCATTTATCTGTCAGACCAACCATCCTACTTAGTAATACATTTAGCGAATTTTTAAAATGTCACCAAATTGATAAAAATGTTTTCAAATCTATAAAAATATCTTGAAATTGATAAAATTGCGCTACATAAATGATATTAATTGTTTTTTTGTTAGGGGATAGTATTGTGATGATATTTCGTCAATTTGTCGCAAAGTGGAACTGTCAGTTCTACAGTCCCACTTGTCGATAAATTTGGCGATTTTTTAAAATGTCGCTAATTTGACGAAACTGTCGCCAAATGTTCCATAGAAATATAACTATTAAACGATATTTTTTCTACCAATTTATTTGAAGCAAATGATATCATGTCGCTTAGCAACGGATTTAAATCCAATGTGTTTATGCGGCAGACGATTTTTATTAAATCCTTTCCGATTTGAATAATGAAGATATGTATATAAAATAAATTTCATTGCCATTTCATTTTGGACTGGATAATATCAATTATACTCTTCAGGTTTAAACATTATTATTATTGATATTTTCCGGAATTATTGATTCAGGGATTATTGATATTTTTAAGTTATTACGCCATTGTTTTATTGCGGCAAAAATTGCTGACACACGCATATTGTACGTTGTACGAGTAATCTTCAAGGAATGTACGGGTATATCTTCTAACCTACGAGAATATAAGTAGTACAGGTATATTGGCATATATTTTGACATATATTGGCATATATATTGGAATCAAGTAGTCTTCTGGTATGAAGATTAAGGGGATTAATTATATATTCAATTTATTACGTTGTCTGTTGTATTTTACCAAAAAACATTTGAGACTCATATTGCAAAACGGGTAATCTTCTACTAATAATCGGACATTATAAGTAGTACGTGTATATCTTCCCATATAATTTTAGCACTTTAATTTTGACATATATTGGAATAAATGACTGTCTTCAGATTTAAAGATTACGGGTTTATTGGTATTTTCAATTTATACATGTAATACAGGTTATATTTTCTAATATTCGCGTATATAATTAGTACGGGTCCCATACAATTTTAACGCTTTTATTTTGCATATATTGATTCAATTCCATATTTTTTTTTATATTTGCTTACATAAGGGGTCCAAGATATTTTATTCTTCAGATATGTCCATGAAGATAATTTTATATAGCGAGAACAGAGATTCTTAAACTTCTTTTTAGGAGCATTATATTAAATATTTTAACAGAATATTTTGATTAAACATGTCATTTAGTATACTATAAGAATTTGGGCATGATTATGAATTTAAAGTTTCTTTATATTATATACTCCGTACGAAGAACGGGTATGCTGCTAGTCCATGTATAATAACTTCATATATTATCTCTCATTTTCTAAATTTATCACAGACTTAGACTTATTGGCATTCTTGAGCGAAACTATTTATTTGATTATCCATGTGCGTCAGAGGACGAAGGCAAATATTTTGTCAGAATGAATTAAAATAGCATTTCCTTTAAGACGAGTTCCAGCAAATTGACCTTCAATTATTTAATGCCTTCTCAGTCTTTGTGTTAAGATATGAAAATATAAGTTAAGGATTAAATTACATACATATATTTCTGTGTACGTAATTGCAAACTGTTTAGTCTGATCCACTTTGTAGTTGTTATTTAAGTTAATATTGAGGAAATTTTATTTACAGAAATAACTGCATTTTTATTTTTCTAGAATTGTAAATGCAGAGCGTTATAGTCGATATGCACTATTTAATAGAATTGTCATGCTTCGGATCTACTATATACGGGGTGATAGTACTTCAAGTATCTTTAGTCGACGCTTTGTTGAGATATATTTAGCAGTCCAAATACAATCAAGTTTTGTATCAGGCATACAGAGGACATTTGCAAAGAATGCTTCAGGAGAAGCCGAAGACATTTCATAAAGAAGGTATTTAAAAATAGTTCCAAATTTCACCATTATAGTTCTTGTAGCGCTGCAAGCAACACATATTTTATCTGTACAACATACCCATGTTATACACAGATACTGACCGATTTAATGAATACTGCTTTAATGAATGCTGCGATTTAATGAATACTGCTTAATACGATCCATTTTCTAAAACCTGTAAAAACGATGGATATTGTGATCAACATCCAACCATAACTGATCCTCTGCAATACTTCTCACGTGGAATGCAATACTGTCTTTTAAAGCTACCAAATTTGTAAAATTCTTTTGATAAACTACGTGTTCCTACAACCAGAGAACAAAATGGCCATGGAGTAGGAATCGCCTAATTTATCACTTTGTTATCAGAAAAATGCTGTTATAGAAAGTGTTGTCCACACACACACACACACATACAGCGTCCAAAATGCAAAGGTGCTCCATCTTATGACCGGTTCCATCAAAGTATTGTTGATTGTTGCTGTTCGGGTACGACTAAAGTGTTGATCATCCCTCGTTACATCTGGGACATAACAGAGCATGCCATATGGATATTGGGATTAGCTTCTACAGAGAGGTATAAGAGGTTCTTCTGAAAGGATAAATGTGGCTATGAAACCACAATGTAGTTTTACACGAATGTAGAGGAAACTCATGGAAAACATGAAAGTATTCTGTCTTCAAAATGCAACAGTTACTGGTGTTATATTTTAGTGAAGATGTATTTTGTTTTTGAAAGACATTACATGTACAAATTTCATCCACTCTCATTCTGATAAGCAAATTCAGTAGTTTTTCTTGTCGAAAGCAAACTACGAGCCGTTATGGCTGATTTTGTATGGATAAAACTGCACAACTTGCGTCCGTACTTTACACTCTCTGGCGTAAGAAACACCCAACTGTAATTGTACTAATGCAGCTTGCAGCATTATTCATTGACAATTCAACAACACCTGTGGCAACATTTTCAACTACTTGTGAAGTGATATGTTTCCGCCCCTGAATCGGGTGTAACTTCTATAAGTCAAATATATACTAATCGAGTAAACATGTGGCGATTTCTTAGAATGTGATTTCTTCAACATTTCCGAAGTGCAAAGTCAGTATCGCCGTTGTTTTCATAAAACAACGTCATAAGAAATGCACGTTCCAGCAAAATAATGGTCATTGTAGTTGATAAGAATGAGAATCAGAAGTTGTAATAAGTAATATTGACCTAGTATCATAATTTTATTTTCTCATATTATTATTAAAATCACTGTTTCCTGAAAAATTTTCGAAATCGAGATTTTGTCGAAAAGTACATTTTAAGATGTCGTTAAATTTGTTCATTAACCATTAGCATTTCGATCAGTCACTATATGTGTGTGTGCATGTTTGTGAGATGTGAACTTAATAACTCAAGGCCTGAAAGATATTGCGCTGCTACAAAAATTTATATGTAAATACGCTATGTGAAAACCAAAAATAACTAGAATTTTTTTAGTAATCTGCACGATTCGAACATCAATTATTTGAAATTATGAATTTTGTTTGAATTATTTTCTATGGAGAACACTGGAATAATTGTACTTCCAATAATATGAGAGAGGCAAAATCTAGCAAAATTGCATAACTAAAAATGTGAGACCAGAAATAGATCTCGCATTTGATGAGACAGTTTTATGTGTAAATTTATTGTATCCAAAACGGCGAACAGCACTTGTAGTCTGGCTGGCACCGTGTTTTATCACCCCGTGAACCTAAAGGTCAGAAGACCATAAATTTAGGGGGCCATGATAGAGGGGCTGAGCTGGGCCTTACGAGATGTGGAATGGTTCCATTGGTTAAAGGAGTAACCAATAAAAAACGAAGATTGTTACGTCAAACTCAATGCGGCAAATGGAAGAAAAGAGGGAGTTACCCCCCCCCCCCAACGTGGGAACCACAGCCTGTGAACCGAGAATCAAGCAGATAATTATGAAGATTTGACTTAAGAGCAAGACTAGGAAAGATTTGAGTTAAGAGAAAGACGAGAGAAGAAAGGGATACTAACATGACTTGGAACAGATAACTTCGACATTATGACTTGTGCAGATACTACAGCGATGAACTGATACACTAAGAGAATGAAATAAGTGCGAGTGCAGAGTTACAGCAGGCAATGTGTTCAACGAATTTACGTGTGGGAGCATTACACCAAGAGTTAATGCAGTAAATGAACGACATTAAATACAGATGCTGACAAACTCCAAGACAGACTTGAAGGTATATGCCCATCGAAAATGATATCTGGTCATAATCTTTATTTAGTATTTTTCGTTTTGGTCACATATGTCCCCTCCGCTGAAATAATATAATTAAATAGCGTAATTGAATTTAATTAAGATTTATGTTGTTATTAAATGTTTTATTGTTAAAGTTTAAATGGGGCAGTCAATGAGTATTATAATAATTAATAATTCCTTTACAGGACTCACACGAAAGTTAAATAATTGGAGGATTTTACTATATAGCGGCACAGCTAGCAAAGTACGATTTCAATACTAAATCCACTATGTATGAATTAACGGCCATGTTAAGATATGACGATTATTAATAATTAATGTTAATTATAAAGTTAAGCTTTAGCTTCATTTTTAAATGTGTCCCACAATAAATTTGGTACAATACACTGTATTGTGTATCAAGGATCACAATATTCGACAATATTAATAACATGCAGAATAAAATACGCAAGTCTGCCACCATAGTGAAAAATTGCATATTTGATTATTTGCAACGGCGTAGATATTAACAAAATTCTCCAACAGTATTTGCATTTCCTTCCGAAACTATCTGACGAAATGTGCAATCAGGCTCGTGATGTTACGTAATTCGATGGTAGGTCCAAACCAGAGATTAGAAGAGGGGTGTTCTTAGCCCTCCAGCAAAAGAGGACACACATATGTCTGAAAAAAAAAGCTGGCTTCGACAACACTCACAGCAAGAACACTATCTTCAACGATTTAGTGAACGGTATAGTTTCGCTATAGAAGCTTCTATGCTTTTTAACTGGATGTTGTTGGCAACGTTTACGACCAAAAACAGAATATATAATACCCTGCAGAGGAATGACAAGCCGTGGAACGCTAGAGATGACCAAGAATCAGCGCAATAACAAGTAAAGGACAAGGTGGTAATATGGACCCCACTTTGTTTTTTGTAAAGTGCGCCTACATTTTAAACTAATTTCACTCGTTTTGGGAATGATTGGTCGCATATGCTAATCAGCTATGGTCACAACAGGAGGAATAATTTTTGGAATATTTACAGTAACCTCCATAATGCGATCACCAATAAAAGTGAAATCACCTGTTTCTTTTCAAGTGCGGGTATTATGGACCCCAATGAAATAGTCACAGTTTATTCGTCAAAAATAAACTTTATTGTTGTAAAAAACATAAATTATTTACAAAAGCTGCAAATATAAATTTCTTTCTCGGTTCCAGCACATTCACTGTGTGCCCATAATTCACACATCACACACATGACATATAGTTCACCGAGGCAGTCATAAGTAAAAACTGAGTTACACTAGGGTTCAAAGGGGTGTGGAGTAGACTCACACCCCTTTGCTTAATTCGAATTTTTGCTTAAATTCTGTGTATCTACAGTCTGAAACAAAGCATTTACAATTTGAGTTTAAATGATCATCAAATTTTGATTATTTCTACAATGAAGCCCAATTTTCACTTATGGGGAATGTAAATACCAAAAGATGTAGGATGAGTTGTACAAGAATTGCTGCATTTCTTTAAAGCAAAATTATTTAGCTCTAGAGTCTGCAATTTGACAGATATGAATGAAACATTCATTGACTTCACAGAGAGAAGCAGACGATTTTTTCGATGAAGTTTTAAGCATAGAGTTAAATTACTTGTACCTCCATGGTTTTAAGATTTTAAATAAATTAAATTATTGTAGTATTGTGATGAATGAAAGGAATGGATAAAAGTTTATGAATGCAATGCTACTTTTACATAAAGAGCCAGGCCATTTATATTTCGATGACATAATTTGAATAAAGTTCATTTGTTTTCGATGAAGTTTTCAAATATAATAAATTATTGTAGTATTGTCATAATTTAAAAATATTACCTCTGAATGTATCGCAATTTTAGATGTTTAGAGATTTTAGAGACCAGTCAATTTATATTTCACTGACGTCATTTAAATAAAGTTTATTTTTTTCTATGAAGTTTTAAGTTTTCAAATATAATAAATTAATGTAGTATTGTGATAATTATAAAAATATTACCGAGAAATGTATCGTATTTTAGAGATGTTTAAATAAAATTGCATTGCAGTTGGAAAGTGTTTCATAATTAATGCTTTATGCATGATTGATCTTTCTTGTTTTGCATATATTGATTCAATTCCATATTTTTTTTGTAAATTTGCTTGCAAAAGAGGCCAGGATGTTTTATTCTTCAGATCTGCCCGTGAAGATAATTTTGTATAGTGAGAACAGAGATTCTTAAACTTCTTTGTAGGAGCATTAAATTTAATATTTTAATAAAATATTTTCATTAAACATGCCATTTAGTATACTATAGAAATTTGCACATGATTGTGAATTTTGAGTTTCTCTATATTATATACTCCATGCGAAGAACGGGTATGATGCTAGTTTATTATAAAATATTGTTTTTTGTTTTTTTAATTAATATTGTTTTTTAATTAATATTGTTTATTATAAATATTGTTTTTTGTTTTGTTGTTATTGTTTGTTTGTTTTTTATATTGTTTTTTGTCTGAAGAATATAGCAAGAGTCAAAATTTATTTAAATTAATTTTTCTCCCAATGGTAAACGATTTTTATTTATAAAAACTACCAAACATATTTTGTTGAAAATTGTTTCTACATTTTATGTGATAATTTGAATAGTTCCTAAAATTTCGAAGCAATTTGTGAATTCGTTTAAAAAATGTTTGAAAAATTAAGTCCCACAGTGTTCAACGTATTTCATTTTTTCAACCCTGATCCAATCCAAAACTAATTGGGTGATATTATTCATTTATATCCCCATAAGTCCCACAAATCGTATGAACGACATACTAAAATTTCATTTTGATAAAGGCATTCTTACGGCAACTACCGTGCGAACGGGCAAACAGACAGACAAACAGAATGACCAAAGTCATAAATTTTAAATCCAAATCACATATCCATCCCTACACTGTTACAGAATGATACCTGTTGAAGAATATGGCAATACAAATAAAAATATGGTATATGTATGTATGAGAATGTTATATCACTTTCCTTATATACATAATGTATAAGGAAAGTATTGTGACGGGGTCGAAAATTCGAATTCGAGTTTGCGACGGAAGAGCACGTTTCAAGCATCCCTGATCACGAATCAAATATTTTTGAAGTGATGTCTGTGTGTGTGTGTGTGAAAGTATGTGTGTGTGTGTGTGTGTGAAAGTATGTGTGTGTGTATGTGTGTGAAAGTATGTGTGTGTGTGTGAAAGTATGTGTGTGTGAAAGTATGTGTGTGTGTATGTGTGTCAGTGAGACTGTGGAGACGATAACTGACGAACGAAAGGACCGATTCGAACGACATTTGGTACAAAAATTACAATCAGTAAACACTGGAAGCTCATTGCTTTTATACGCAATCGAATGTTCAGAACCCCCCCTAAATTTTCGTGTGAAATTTTGAAAACATCGTCAAAAAATCAAAACCGCTAATAAAGTTACGCAAATAGACATTTCTTATGTAATTTTTCATTAGAAAACGATTGGCATAAATTAGAACGCTAACATGAACCGTTCTCGAGAAATTGCACATTTTTCAACAAAATTATCAAAAAGTCATATAAAATAAAAAAATATATATTTCCTATTGATAAACATGTTCACTTTTCATATGTAATACCATGCGATAAATTTGGTGGCATCATTGTCGTGGATCTAGCTCGCCCCATTCATGAAAAAAAATACTTTGAGTAATACTTTTGTATTTGAACGCCAATAGTCATTTATCTGCTATAAGAATAGCTTATTACCACCATTCATAACGCTTGACGAGATTTTGGCGACGAATTTGGCGCCATGTCGCCAACTTGGCTAATTTTTAAATATTGCTAAATTAACGAAAAACTCGCCAAATGGATAAAAATGACGCTAAATAAATGACGACTCATTGATGACGACGACATGGAAAATGACGACTCATTGACGAAAATTCAATATCTTGGAGAGAATATAAATAACTGCTATAAAAATAATATATTTTTTTTTACTGTAAAAGTAGTAAATTTATTGCATTATATAATAAAAGTCATGTGCTGCCTACATCAGATTTTTTTACATAGCATTTTTGATATCTATGGATGAGTATATGGCTTGGGAAACATTCAAACTTTTAAATAATGAAATACATGAATAACCTAGATACATCAAATGTGCTCGGTATTAATGCGAACATTTTACACAAATACATTCGAATGACGCATTTGAACAGAACGACGACATACTTTAAAGAATGTCGGCAAAGGTTGAACTTTAATTATTCTACATCGCGAGGGAAACAATCGTATGCAAATGATTTGAATTTCTCATTGATCTTGCATGGATGTTTAATTAAATGGGTGATTTCAGTAACAGCAGTAGTCGCACTGCTGCAAATGTTGAGCAAATGAAGAAAAACAAGAATCAACAATCATGCATACAGAATTGATTATGAAACACTTTCCAACTTTAATGCAATTTTATTTAAACATCTCAAAAATGCAATACATTCCTCGGTAATATTTTTAAAATTATCACAATACTACATTAATTTATATCTGTGAAAACTTAAAACTTCATCAAAGAAAATGAACTTCATTCAAATGACAGCATTGAAATATAAATCGCCTGGTTTAAACATCTCTAAAATGCGATACATTCCTCGGTAATATTTTTAAAATTATCATAATACAACAATAATTTATTATATTTGAAAACGTCATCGAAAACAAATGAAATTTCTTCAAATGAAGTCATCGAAATATAACACGCCTGGCTCTCTCTATAAAATCAGAATTTCATTCATAAACATAAACATTTTTCCATTCATTTCATTCATCACAATACTATTATAATTTATGTTATTTAAAAACTTAAGACCATGGAGGTACAAGTAATTAAACTCTAGGCTGAAAACTTCACCGAAAAAATCGTCCTTCTCTTTGTAAAATCAATGAATATTTCATTCATATCAGCTATATTGCAGACTCCATAAGCTAAATACTTTTGTGTTAAGGAAATGCAGCAATTCTTATACAACTCTATCTAGATATGTTGCTGTTTACATTTTCCATAAGTAAAAATTAGGCTTCGTTGTAGAAATAATCAAAGTTTGATGAGCATTTAAATTCAAAGATATTGTAATTGCGTTGTTTCAGTATGTAAATACACAGAATTTAAGCAAAACTAAAGCGGTTTTAGGACGGATACAACACTATGAATTAAAAAGAACTTTAAATATCACGATTTTGACACAAAAAGGATGCCATATTTTATTTTGAAGTGGGTCACGTGATCTCTTCATA
The DNA here is from genome assembly GCA_951213105.1 of Amaurobius ferox. Classification (NCBI taxonomy): domain Eukaryota; kingdom Metazoa; phylum Arthropoda; class Arachnida; order Araneae; family Amaurobiidae; genus Amaurobius; species Amaurobius ferox. Next base: position 73,618,201 of record OX578139.1, read on the forward strand.
TAATGGTTGATCTCTCCATATAAAAGGTTTAATTATTATTTTAATTTTTATTTAAAACTACTGACTATATTTTGCTGAATTTTTTTTATATATTTTATGGGATAATTTGAATATTTCCTAAAACTTTTGAAGCAATTTGTGAATTTTAAATTCGCTTAAAAAATGTTTGAAAAATTAGGTCCCATAGGGTACAATGCATTTCATTTTTTCAACCCGGGTTCAATCCTAAAATAATTGGGTGATATAATTAATTTATATTCTCATAAGTTCCACAGACCGTCTGAACAGCATACTAAAATTTCATTTTGAAAAAGTCATTTTTACGGCAGTTATCGTGCTAACGGACAGACAGACAGGCAGAATGAACAAAGTCATAAACACTTTTCAACTTTGTTGTAAAGTGTAAAAAAGAACCTGATATTAACTAGGATTGTTGGTTTCATATCATATCAGTCATTATTGTTCCCTCTATATAGTAGAGGCATTCCATGTCGTTTGGACACGCGTGTAATTTGGATACGCTTGTAATTTGGACACGTGTGTTATTAGGACGAGCATGTAATTTGGACATGCGTGTTATTTGGACGAGCATGTAATTCGGACACGCATGTAATTTGAGCCACGGGAATTTCTCAGAACACACAAAGCGTAGTGGTAGCATTTACTGCAGTTAGGCCTGAAAGTGACCTAAATGTGACCCTGAAATGTTCATATTTACACGTTAATTTTTTAAGTTTGATTTCTGTTGCAACAGTCAAACTCATAAAGTGAACTTATTTTTGTTCATTTTAATAGAACTATAGTAGTTATATTAAAATGTTATTTCATTTATAATGTATAAGTTATTTTTAAATGGATGAATTTACACAAGGAGTTTTGGTATTATTTTACCATTCACATTAGGAAATATATATTTTAGTAAAGCAGGGCCTCCCATACAAATTACGGGACCGCCTACAAAAATTTATCATGTCCCCCCTTCCTTTCATATTTGATTTTTCTTCAGTTGTGAAATTTTATGTTTTCTCTTCCCTCTAAAAATTTCTTGGGAGATCGAGGCCTCTCTCAAACCTAAGCCCCACTCCAGTGTTATTCACCCTCCACCCCTATGGGTGGCCCCTACTAAAGTCATTTTGGTTGTAGCTTTATAAGTAACTTGCCGTTGTTTCGTAGTTGATGAAGCATCTGGCATTGCTGCCTTTATCTTCGGTCATGAGAGATTGCAGGTGTTGTGGCTTTGACATTACTTCTATGAGTCGAAATATGTCGTTGGGGATTGCCTCCAAGTGAGCATGGCATCGTCGAATGAGCTGGCTCCAGTGCGAAGAAGCACGTGGAAGAGTCCATCATCTGCTTGCAGGTGATGTGGGAAGTATCCATAGGAGAAACTTCTCTGCTAGCCGATCAAAAACTAATAACTTTATAAGTAACTGAGTTATTTGCTTTACAAGTAACTGAGTTATCGAATAAGACGATGGGTATCTAGTTCTGTACTTTGATCCAACGACCAAAATGTAATTTGTACGTGGCTCAAACTACACGCCAAGGTTGCATTGCATGCGCAATATTTTTATGCAATTCAAACAATTTCATTTTAATGCAATATAATATTTATGCTGATTTATTTTATGCAATTTTAATTATATGATTAATATCATATAATCATGCAATTAATTATATGATTTTAATGTATAATTGGTTGTTGTAGAATTTTTGTAATTCCCCTCCATAAAAAATTTAACAATGCATAAATAATATATAGTTCTTATGTGTATTTTATTTTTTATACTATTTAATTTATAATAATTTTATAGTTTAAAATTTTAATAGGTTTTAATATTGCATTTATAGATCCATTTCGACTGAAAGTATTAGAATCATGTTCCAGTAGCTAAATGATTAGCGAATCGGCTAACCATATCGAAGATCCGAAGTACAATCCCCAGCTAGGACAATGAAATCTGTCAATGGCGCTCAAGCGCATAAAACCTGGAAACTCCAAGCCCCACTGTTCTGATGGGGGGGGGGTGTCTATGAGATATGACTAAGATTAATACGGCTGAAAACAACATATCCACATATCCAAGAACAGATCGGAGAGTTAGTGAAATTGGACAAGGTAAATGTCATTTAGGTTTTATTCTCATCCTAAAAAGTTGTTAGTGCTTGTTGTTAATACGTTTGAAAGTTCGATCGCGAGATCAGAAGATCATAACTGTTTAGACCACCAAAACAGAGTCTGAATTTCTATATAACAATTTATCCTGTGTTTCTGCCAAACATTCACTGTAAAACATTTTGCAATCTTTGCTCATTTTTGTCAACTACCTTGTTGAAAATTTCTACAAGCTATCAGAAATGCCACAATTACAGACATTCCTGAAAATTCCAGCTTCATTTATGAAATATTCAGCTAATTATCGTCTGCCGAAGTGTTATTTTTTGTATATATATATATATATTTTATCAGAACTATCAGGAACCACTCTCCATTACGGACAGTTGATTTCCTGAAACTTTCAGTAACATGCTTGCAAATGTTTTACAGTGTAACTTACAAAGAGGTTAAGCCATATCAAAACAGCAACTGGATTCTGACGTGGCATTCATACTCTGAACATCTACAAAGGAAGATAATTTAGGCACACAAACTCTTAACAAGTTTCAAAGGGGAATTTTATGTAAAAAAGCCAAGTATTGCTCTCACAGGCATTGCATGCTATAGCATCAGTAGCACATCGACTTTAACGTACTGTAATGAGGAATCGCCATCTGGAGATTCTAGAAATAAAGTACTTAAGCTCAGTGACGAGCAAAAATAATCCAGGCTACTCGAAGACGAGGCAGCTTTACCAGTTGTCAAGAAGTTGGTAGTGCGTGAACCAGCTTGGATGAATTATTTCCGTTATTTAAAGTTCGCATACTATGCGCAGATTTATGCGTACCAGAGTTGATTAGAGTTTTTACACATGACATGCTGCTACACATTCAAAAATTTACTAGAAGTATCCAAAAGTCATTCCGTCATTTGAATCAGTGTATAATTTTATACATTTTATCAACTATAACGGTTGTTATTGCTTATGAAGATTCAAATATCAACTGTTACGCGCTTATTTAGTCCATTAGTTAGATAGACACAAATTCAGAAAGAAACAAATTAATTATTTATAGTTTTACGATTTAATACCATGCGTTTTCACTTCGTTATTTAATTTCGCTTCAACTTAATTGCACGGAGGCCAAATATATATTGTGCTGGATATCTGCAATACATGGCGGCTATATTATCTGTAAGCTAACGCATAAGTAACATGCGAGTTATTGTTGGGTAGGAAAAGAGTATATTTTAGAAAATATATAGTTCAGTGGCAAAAAAAAATATATTACTTAAGAAGAGCAAAGTGTGAGGTTATCTCAACTCACTGATTAGCACAGTCAGACGAGCTCTTGTTTGGAATTCATTTACTTCGGCCAGGAACAAAGCCTTTTTCTGGTCCTGGCATTGCAATATTTAATCTTATTTTTTTAAATATTAGGCGACTCTTCCTCCTGCTCGCCGACGCTCATCAACCCCAGAACTCGATTCTAGGTTCGCAGGGGGGTTCGCCCCTTATTCGCTGGGACTTGTTAACCTCACTTCGCCAGTTTTTTCATGACACCTATCACACTTGCGTAATAATACATCAGCTGGAGATCTGCCTATCGTTCTTTGCTGCTCACTTAACAGCGCGAGTACAATACCTCGAACCTACCCCAAAATCAAAATATAATTGATATTTATTACTTTCCTTATATACATAATGTATAAGGAAAGCATTGTGACGGGGTCGAAAATTCGAATTCGAGTTTTCGACGGGAGAGCACGTTTCAGGCATCCCTGATCACGAATCAAACATGGTTGACGTGATATCTGTGTGTGTCTGTGTGTGTGTGTGTGTGAAAGTATGTGTGTGGGTGCGTGTGTGTGTGTCAATGAGTCTGTGGAAACGATATCTCACGAACGAATGGAGCGATTCGAATGAAATTTAGTACAAAAATCACAATCCGTGAATACTGGAAGCCTATTGTTTTCAAACGCAATCGAATGTTCAGACCCCCCTGAATTTTCGAGTGAAATTTAAAAAAATCATTAAAAAATCAAAACCTTTCATAAAGTTACGCAAATAGACATTTCTTATGTAATTTTTCCTTAGAAAACGATTGACATAAACTTTAGAACGCTAGCATGATCCGTTCTTGAGATATTGCACATTTTTCAAATAAATTTATCAAAAAATCCAATAAATTAAAAAAATATATTAACTGTTGAGAAACATGTTCACTTTTCATATGTGATATCCCGCGATAAATTTGGTGACATCATTCTCGTGGATCTAGCTCGTTCCATTCATGAGAAAAGGTACTTTGAGTAATACTTTTGTATTTGAACGCCAATAGTCATTTATCTGATATAAGAATATCTTATTCCTCCGTCCATAACGCTTGTCGGGATTTTGGCGACAAATTTGGCGGAATGTCGCCAACTTGAGACTTTTTTAAATATTGGCAGATTAAATGGATAAAATTATCTCGCCAAATGGATACAAATGACTCACAAATGAAAATGACGACAAATTGACGAAAATTCAATATCTTGGAAAGAATAAAAGTATATATTATAAGAATAACTTATTTTGTTACTGTAAAAGTAGTAAATTCATTGCATTATATAAGGAAAGTCATGCGTTGCCCACATCAGATTTTTTATTTATTCAGTTTACGTGGCAACTACAGGTGAAATCCAGTTACAGTAACAGCCCAAACATAAAAAGAACAGAGCAAAAAATACAAGAATACTAAGTCGTATACTTATCAAGAGCATTGAAGCAGGATTTTGTGAAAAGGCCAGGAGTCAAATTAAAAACATCAGCATCAGTTCAATAGGTATTATGAATATCAACGAATTTATAGATAGACTAGTTCTTAATGTAATTGTGTTTCACAGTAGTATTGTGAAATAATGTTTTTTTTCTAGTATTATTAACTGGTATATGGAATTCCAGGCAAGAAAGTAAAATTGAGCAAACAATAGTATTATATAAACCATTATAGTAAAACAAGAGGCAGGTCCATTTTAGAGTCCATTGTAGACTGAGTAACCTATTGCGGATGCATAGGTCTCTCAGTCTACTTATGATATCTGCATTTTTAAAAGGATTTTGTCAACGACTACACCTAGTTTTTTTTCTATTATCACTTCAAAATTGTATAAAAATATACATTTTGTACACTATAGGATTATTATGAAACTATACGATTATTACCAATATAGGAAGCGTCACATGGCAATGTATTCTAAATCATCATGCCAAATTGCAAACCATTTAATGCCATAGGTCTGACGCTAACCTTGACGATAAGTCCCCCAAATGTTCACTTCAAAATTGTATGAGAAAAAAAATTATCCGATTATAACCAAAATAGAAGGCGACACATACCAAATGTATTCTAAATAATCATGACAAATTCTCAATCATTTGATATCATAGGTTATGCGCCAGCCTTGACAGAAGATTTCTCTAGTTTAAAAGAATTTAGTCATCTAGCTTTCTTTTAATATAGAAAGATAAAAGTATTTGTTAATTTTTTAATTCACTTGCGCCATTTAAAGAAAAGTTGGTACATATTAAATTGGTGTAATAATATCCAACAGTTTATTTTTGCTACACGTCGGCTTTGACAAACAATCAATCTTTAACTTTGAAAACGTGATAAACTACAGAAATGAAAAATTTGAAATTTTGTTCTGGAACTTTTCCAGATAACTTTCTTAAGAAGGCAATCAATAGCGTAACATTGGCTGTAATTTTTACACTGTCACTGCCAAAATCTGGAGATCAATAAATAAAAAAAAATGTATTTAGTTTTTTATTTCTTATTTATTCTTCATTCAATATCTTGGCACAGGATAGAAGGTAATAGTGGTGATATCTGATTATTACGAAACTTCTTGCATTGTTATTTTTTCGAAGAAATTCATATGTTAAATGTTACTTTAAAAATCGCAAGTAAAAGAACTTAAATTGTTGCTTAAAATAACTTGGAGTTCATATTAGTATTTGCTTCTGAATTCATTTTGGCAATGTCTAAACGGTGGTGCAATGGCAGGAGTTCCACCATTAAAATATGCTGGGTGTCCAGTATATAACTTTTGCTACAAATTACCATATTCCGGCCTCGATAATCCAGTGGTTAAGGCGGGAGAAAGTGATCATTCGTTGTCTTGTGTTCGATCATCGGTTTCGCCCAAAACTATATCTATATCAACGCTGAGTATGGGCACGATAAATATGTAGATCTGAAAGCCCATCCAAGATGTAATGGGTTAGATTATATGGTCCCTGTGATTGCGGCTTCCATTGAGTTCCTGTCCAAAATGTGTGTGCTTTGCCAGTCGTCCACACAGCTACATTACACTTTCTGGTAGGTGTGTTTCTGGTAGGATGTTCTGTGTATAAAAAATAACACATTCCAATATATTAGGAAAATAATAACACACATTAGAGCGTATTTTAAACTATAACTCCCTAAAAATCAATTGACTAACAGTTATTATTGATTAAAATTGGAATACCAAATTTCATATAGTTAGTTTGAATATTTTGAGAGATATTGTACTCTAGAAAATTAAAATGTCTTATATCCAGAGAACGTCTCATGATAACTACTAAAAATCCGTTTATTTCCGTTTATGTCGGTCGATACTAGACTTCAAAGTGTTCAAAGACTAAGTCTTCTGGATCACTGAGGATTGCAGGAGGGTCTAGAAAGACACAAGAGTCTCAAATAATCTATCTATATATACTAATTGCCAAGTGTTCGTCTGTCCGTCTGTTACACGATTTCAGGCACTTCCCGAATAGATAGAGAATTGAAATTTGGTACAAGGCTCGGTCGTTCAATAAAACACCCTGAAAAAATCGATTTTTTCGGAAACGTCCTCTAGAGGGGGTGCTCCACACCAAAATGTTCGAAATCTGAAATGACAGGAAAGCATGCTTTGCGATAAGATAACAACTTCAAATTTGGAATATTAGTAAATCGTTCGAAATGAAGAAAGTGTATAATTTCAGATTTTCAATATTTTCAACTTAAGGGGGTGCCGCACACCAAAATGTTCGATTTACAGAATGAATGAGAAAAAGTTCCTTTAAAATTTGATAGAGGCTTGAAATTTGGTATATGGGCTAATCTTTTGACGAAAACACCCAAGATGAATATAGTTTTTCAAAAATGTTCGTTTAAGAGGGTGTTCCAGAGTAAAACGTTCGAAACGTGAATTGATAAAAAACCATGCTTCAAGATGAGATAGAGATATCGAATTTGGTGTAAGGGTAGATAGCTTGGAAGGAAGAAAGTGTACAATTTCAGTTTACCAATATTTTCTACTTTAGGGGGCGCCACACACCAAAATGTTCGATTCGAAATAAAGTAGAAACGCCCCTTTTAAAACGTGATAGAGACTTGATATTTGGTATATGGGCGAATCATCTGTTAGAAAACACAAAAAGAATAGAGTTTTTCGAAAATGTATATTTAAGGGGGTGGGTACTCCACATAAAAATATTCGGAAGGTGAAATGATAGAAAAAGAATGTTTCTCGATGAGATAGAGACTTAAAATTTGGTGTACGGGTAAAAAGTTGGAAAGGAAGGAAGTGTGCATTTTTAGTTTTCCAATATTTGCTATTGTAGGGGGGGGTGCTCTTCACTAAAATATTCGATTTGCCGAACAAATGAAAAACTCCTTCTTTACAATATGATAGAGGCTTGGAATTTAATATATGGATTAACTAATTGATAAAAAAAACAAAGATGAATGCAGTTTGACAAACATGTTCATTAAGGTGGTGCTACACAAAAAAACGTTCGAAAGGTGAAGTGATAGAAGAAACATACTTCGCTATAGGATGGAGGCTTCAAATTTAGTCTATGGGTAGATAGTTTGAGAAGAAGAAATTATGAAATTTCAGATTTCCAATATTGCTACTTTATGGGGTGCCGCACACTAATTTGTTCGATTTTTCGAATAAATGAGGCACGCGTCCTTTTAAATGTGATAGAGACTTGATATTTGGTATATGGGCCAATCATCTGATAAAAAACCTGAGACAAACAGAGTTTTTCAAAAATGTTCATTTATGGATCTGCTTCACAGAAAAACGTTCGAAAGTAGAAATGATAAAATAGCAATGCTTCGGGATGAGATAGACTTTAATGTGGCTTACGGGTAGATAGTTTGAAAGGAAGAAGTGCGTAATTTAAGTTTCCGAATATTTTCTTCTATAGGGGGGGGGGGGGGGGGGTTCTGCAAACTAAAATATTCGATTTGCCGAATAAGTGTGAAACGCGAGTTATTCAAAAATTTACATTATTCAGGAGTTGCTTATTGCGAGACCGTTGATTTTCACCGGATATTCGGCTAGTTATTATATAAATACCTGTCCATTTTACAATTTTTAAAATTCTACTTGTTTCATTCTTAATTGGCAGAAAATATCAATCAACATTATAATATTATAATAGGGTAACAGAAAGATTTGTCAGTAGACTAAATAAGTTTTGTAGATAATAGCTAAAGCTATAGAGGTGAGGTATCGGTATAGTGAGGTGACCATGCACAGCCAGATGAGATTGACCACAATGCCTCTAACGGCATAAATTGGAAGTTAGCACTTCCAATGGCGTATTCATAGAGGGGGTCCGGTGGGTCCAGACCCCCCCCCCCTCAAATGAAATTTCTGGATATGTCCTTACCTGTGCTCTTGTGTTTTCTCGTTCAATTGTGATCCAGTATCAATTTAGTCAAATTTTATTCTAGTTATTTTTTTTCAGACTTTTTTTTTTGGATTGAAAGTTCACTATACTTTGGACCCCCCCTCCCCCCCCCCTAAACGAAATTTCTAGATACGTCCTTGAGCACTTCTATCTCAGAAACTATGAGGTTACAACAACACCGAACAAAGAAGTAAACAGCCATCCATTAGAAAGTTGTGGATCGTAACCACATCAATCAGTAGAAAGATTATTTCATTTATACAAAAGCACTATTTACATAACATATACGTATGTTGAATGTTCCCACCGTCTAACCCAATACATGCCTATATGCAATAAATAACTTCCAGTTGCACGTTCGCCAATATTGCACGTAAACTATGTTTAATATTTCCACCGTTTGATGCAATGTTTGTTTGATGCAATGTATGATTGATGCAATGTATGTTTGATGCAATGTTTGATGCAATGTATGTTTCCATGGAGCAATAGTAAATAATAAACCAGACAGCCGTGCAGTTTTCACAACATTTCGTCAGAATTTGTCGTACAGCAGTACAAGCTAGCAATATATTTTATTAGAATATACTGTCATAATATATATATATATATATATATATATATATATGTATATATATATATATATATATATATATATATATATATATATATATATGTATATGTATATATATATATATATATATATATATATATATATATATGTATATGTATATGTATATATATATATATATATATGTATGTATATATATATATATATATATATATATATTTGAAATGTAATAATAAGAATTATGTAAAAATAAAAAAATACAATTCAAGTAATATTAACATCACCATAGAAGCAAATTCAAAGCCATAATGCCGATAAGAGAAGAAAAGAACAGCACCATCCCAAATTCGATGATTAATTAGAATTAAATTCATCGTCAGGTCTGAGTATTTAATTCCAATTAACCCAAACAAATGCCTGTTTCAGATTAAGCAATAGTACATTACTATAAATACTTAAACTCAGACTACAGGCAACAAAAAATGAAAAAAGGATACATTAAGAAAATTGTATTACCATGCGGCATGAACCATTCTTCTACCACGTGTATACACGATCAACCTCAACAGCTTAATCTAGAAGCACCGGAATGAACAAGTCGAAATTCTACCAGGGAGGCAGTACGAACGTTCACGGAGTTACTCCCAAACCCGTCCAGTGAGTCTAAGCTGGAGACTGGACAAGCAATTCAGAATACAACTTCCCAAATATGCAAACATGAATATGAATATGAATCAAAGATGAAAATTCCTACTAAACAAGTAATTCATATGAAAAATGGATAATCGAGAATGCCACTATACACCATTATAAGGGCGCTCAAAACGTAGTTTCAATACTGACAAAAGTTACATTTTTTTGCGAAAATAAAATTCAAAACATTAATGTTAATGCATCTTATTTTCCTATTTTTTGATTTTTCTAATGTTTTTGACTTAGTTTATTATTTTTCATTTTTATTTATATAATTAATAATTATAAATAATATATATATACATATATACACACATATATATATATATATATATATATATATATATATATATATATATATATATACATATACACATACATATATATATATATATATATATAAATGAGAAAAATTCTACAAAGAAATCTCAAAAAAGGGGGGGGGAGGTGGAGAAAAGCCAACAGGGAAATTTGTAAAGGCCTAGGGGGGTGGTGACCCCTAGTTCCCCGGTTAAAAGTCGACTTTTATTCCATAGGAAACACTCCCGGAGCCGAAAAATACCTGAGGCCAATCTCCGTACAAACGTCAAAGCAAAAGACGCACAAAACAGTCCGAACAAGGAACAGATGGACACCACTACGAAGCAGTAAAAGCAAGTATATACATTTAAAGTCGGAATCCAAATTGACAACACACAAGAAAAGTAAAACTTCCAAATAAAATCCTTTAGTCAAAAGAGAAAAGGGAGTAGAGTGTATAGGTCTAGCACCAGCGTTGCCATTTATAACCAAAAACAAAACGTTTGCCAAAATCGTTTTCAAATGCGTTGACTGTTTTATTGTGATAGGCATTATAATTATGTCTGAGGAATAAATGGCAACGCTGGTGCAAATTTAACAGTCCCACTGCATATTATACGCATACAAGTTACAAATAAGATTATAAACCTTTTAGAACTTATCACACACTTGAGATAAAAATAGATTCTTAAGCAAACTACCTTTTGATAACTGTTGAAAAACTAAATAAAACAAAATAAATCTGAAAAACTGGTCCTTTTGCTAAGATGTTCTATTTTGAAATCATACTACCTTTTAAAATATATCCCTGTATATTGGATTGCACTTTTGTCCGTATCATTTTAAAGTCTTTTCATATCAGCTTATGACAGATAGATGTTATTCCATTTCAGGATAGAATAGAATATTATTGAAAAGTGCTGATACACGCGAAAGTTCTTTCTTCACTCCTGCCGTGTTAAATTTCAGGTTCAATAAAATATATAGTAAAGGTAAAGAACAGTGTGAAAGAAATAGCTTGAAAAGTTAGATAGGTATAAATCTTTGGAAATCCACATGTCTGCTGCTTCCAAAAAGTTGTAAAAATTATATTTTTCTATTCCGCAATATTTTTTTATCTTTTAAAATACTGAGAAATGTGCATTTTATTCAATTCCCTTTGAATCTAGTTATGTGTATTTTTTTCTTATTTCGGAACCTATATGCCCGAGTGTATATACTATGTACTATGAGTGGTGAATATATGTGTTGATGCGCTATGAGTGTTGATACGCTTGCGCAGAATCTCGCACTGAAACAGAAAACACATACTGTGTTTCCGAAATGTATATTATTTATTTTATTATAAATGGTCATGCACTTCATGCATTCCATCATTCGCCTATACATCGACCAGAATCATCAACCATTTTGATGTCACATGCTCCGGCGCACCAATGAGGACGGAGCACACTGCGACCAACAACACAACATCCATGCCCGCAGGTTGGATTCGAACCTACAACCTGGCAGCCGAGCAAGCACGAGTGAATGCTTGCCTTCATCGCTCAGCCACCGCGTTGGCTGTTTTCGAAATGATTATCTGTTTTTTACTTTTCAATGTGCCGATCCGGTGGTCGAGCGGCCAGGGGCATGCGTTTCCGCATGATTGCTGGATTGCCGGGTTGCGGGTTCGAATCCCACCAGCGGGCATGGATATTATCCTGTCGAGGCCAAGTCAGACTTCCGCCCTTCGGGGAGCCTCTATAAATGTGAAGCTGCAAATCTCCTCCCCTTCGCCATGGGATACACTAGGGGGTCTTGTGGACGTGGTGCGTAGGCGCCCCCTCACCACGGGGGAATTAGTAACGAACGAAATTTTCAATGTATATGTATAAAAGTAATTTAAATGTCATTTTGCAGAATTTAACACATATAATATAATACATCTTTGGTTTGAAGTGCATGCAACATAAACAGCTGAAAATAGCTTATAAATCGTTAAAAATATTTTAATAAATATTTAAATACTTATAAGTTTTAAAATGTTTAAAATTATTTAATTGTTTGAAATTATTTCATAAAGATCTGTTCTAGTTTCTTCAAGATTGTTTATTTAAATAAATTTACGACTTGTAGGAAAATTACTATTCTGGCTTACGTCACATTTTTTCCGAAAATAAAAAAAAAATAAAATAAAGACATATTCCTTGTAGAGCTGATAATTCCTTTAATTAATCTAGATCAGCACTCATTTTCCCAGATGATGTATATTCAATACATTATATTAAAAAATAATGGCAGCGATATACAAATTACGTCATCTGAAAAGCTGATTATGCATTTTGATTAACTCCATGACGTGCGTTCTACTCATTAAATTTTAACAACCTTTCGATTTTAACCGTATTTCGAATTTTAATTTAAAAGAATCTTTTTTTTTTCTTAAGTTTTGCATCGACATAGGTTCGTGCAAATTTAAATTAAGAATTAATTAGAATCTATGATTTTCTGAAAAGGTACGTGATACAACAGAAGGTACGTGATCATACCAGAATATATTTTAGTAGCGTTTTATTTTTCACATTTTACAAGATAATTTTTAAAAATCGGTATCATGGGCCCAAATGATTACAATTATAGTGTGTTACCCTTCACTTTAAAGGTATTGAAACCATACTCGTCAATGTACCCCGAGGGGACTGGTAACTTCCCCCCGACGGGGGATCTGATGATGTCATGAACAAAAAATTGTATTACATCTATTTTTCGTAACAATGATTGAAACTATAAAGTCATTGAGCCGTAAATAAATCCTTTTGTACATTATTATGCTAAATTTTGTCCTATGCTTCCATGTTAAAAAATATAATGTTTTCGCTCGAATTTTAAAAAATTATTTCTACTTCTAGATTTTTTACTTTCCTTATATACATAGTATAATGTATAAAGAAAGTATTGTGGCGGAGTCGAAAATTCGAATTCCAGTTTTCGAAGGGAGAGCACGTTTCAAGCATCCGTGATCACGAATCGAACATTTTTGAGGTGATGCCCGTGTGTGTGTGTGTGTAAGTGTGTGTGTGTGTGAAAGTATGTGTGAAAATATGTGAGTCTGTGGAGACGATATCTCACAATCTAATGGAGCAATTCGAATGATATTTGGTACAAAAATTACAATCCGTGAATACTGGAAGTCTATTGTATTTAAACGCAATCGAGTGTTCAGAGCCTCCCTAAATTTTCAAATGGAATTTTGAAAAAATCATCAACAAATCAAAACCTTTAATAAAGTAACGCAAATAGACATTTCTTACGTAACTTTTCCTTAGAAAACGATTGACATAAACTTTAGAACGCTGGCATAAACCGTTTTCGAGATATTGCACATTTTTCAAATACATTTATCAAAAATTCCCATAAATTAAAAAAATATATATATTAACTGTTGAGAAACATGTTCGCTTTTCATATGTAATATCATGCGATAAATTTGGTGACATTATTTTCGTGGATCTAGTTCATTCCATTCATAAGAAAAGATACTTTGTTTAATACTTTTATATTTGAACGCCAATAGTCACTTATCTGCTATAAGAATAACTTATTTCTCCGTCCATAACTCTTAACGAGATTTTGGCGTCGAATTTCGCGGAATGTCGCCAACTTGGCAATTTTTTTCAATGTTGCCAAATTAATGAAAATCTCGCCAAATGGATAAAAATGACGCTAAAGCAATGAAAATGACGAGTAATTGACGAAAATTCAATATATTGGAAAGAATATAAATATTTACTATAAGAATAACCTATTTTTTTACTGTAAAAATAGTAAATTCGTAAAATTATATAAAGAAAGTCATGTGCTGCCCACATCAGATTTTTTTATAACAAAGCTGGCTATATGAAGTTTCGTGAAAATCCATTAATATGTGTGACCGCTATAGGGTACACAAGAAATCGACCACAGAGATGGAGGCAGATAGACGAACATCACTCTAAAAATAGTCAAAACGTGTTCAAGAGGCCTTAAAACATATATTGGCATCAAAATCTCGAAATCGAAAACGTTCGTGATAACAATACTTTTACAATACTACGCATGGGAAAGTAAAAAATGTTTGCTCTCTGGGTTCAATTTTATGAGAATTTAAGTGCTACAAACAATGTTTCCACTGAAAGGAATTATCGTCAATAGTTCCAATACTACCCACATAAATACAATAAATGTTTGCTTTTGGGCCTTTTGCGACCAAAATTTTCAGACGTATTAAGCGAAGGGTCAAATTAAGCAAAGCAACTTTAACAAAATTCTAAGGGTAAATATAGAGGGTTTTCCCGCATAGTTGACCTCGTATTTTTTGGCTTTAGCAATTGGTTTTAGACACATTTTTCCATTTTGAAAGCTTGTTAAAATTAAATATGAAGTTCTTTTGAATATTATTTTTGGTGGGTGGCATTTATGTGAAAATAGGCGTCTATATTTTTGAAGGGTGTCTTGAGAAAAAAAGTTGAATTGGGGAAAATGTTGCACTCTGCAGTAACTAGTCTGAAGAAAAACAAGAAAAATCAATCATGCATAAAACATTGATTATGAAACACTTTCTAACTGAAATACAATTTTATTTATACATCTCTAGAATGCTATACATTTAGCGCTGATATATTTTAAATTATCATAGTACTACAATAATTTATTATACACTCTTTTGTAAAATAAATAAATAAATAAATAAATAAAAAGAAAGACCATGCAGAAAGTGGCTGTTTTTGCTGAAATTAAATATGGGTACAGCTCATACACAGCTAATAAAATGATTACAAAATCAAGGCCGCAGAACCCATCAATGGTTAACAATTACATTGAATTTTCAAATGAGTAATTGGTGAAACCCCTCTTGGCGGCAATGCATGCTTGTATGCGTCTAGGTAAGGAGTGATAAAGTTTCCTAATATTCTGCCAGGCATTCCTCAATTGTTTCTAAAGTTCTGATACATTTCGGGGTGCCCGAATTTGGCGGCCTGTCATGTCCCACACATGCTCAATTGGCAAAAGGTCTGATGACTTCTGGCCAAGGTACAATATCAACAGCACTGAGACAGTCCACAGATATTCATGCCCTATGTGGCGTGGCTACGTGGTATTATCTTGCTGGAAAATCGCCACAGAATGACGTGCTATGAAGGGTAGCGCAAACGGTGGCAAGATTTCATCACCATATCGTTGAGCAGTTAAAGTTCTACGCCGGATGACTAGGGGCGACCTGCGGTCGTAAGAGATATCACCCCACACCATCGCACCAGATATACTGGCTGTGAACTTGTAGAAAACCCAGACCACACGACCAATCCAAAGGCTAATGGTAGCTTTCTGTGTGGCCGGGGCTGTGAACTTGTGTAAAAGAGAGGCTGATTGGCACCGCTGACCCTGGCGCCTCCAAACACGTACCCGATTGCCATCTGCTGAAAGACTGAAGCGTGATTCTTCGCTGAACACTATGCGAAGCCAGTCTGCTGGCAGCCATAATGCTCGGCTACGATACCACTCCAAACGACTCTGTCAGTGTTGTGGGGTTATGGGCAGACGTCCTAAAGGCCACCGTGAGCATAACCCCACCACAGCCAAGCACCGTGGTTTGGTGGAAGATACCACGGGTGGTATGGAAGAAGCTGTAGCACTTTGAATAGAGGACAATGATGCCGTTGAGCCAGTCGGGACTGTCGCACATTCATCCGATCTTGCCTTGCATTCGTGCACCTTAGCATTCCAGAGCCTTCATTCCGTCAAAGAGATCCTTGCAGCATCATTGCTGCCAGAACCCTTGCACCAGTGTCCTTTCGGTGCAGGTGGCAGTCTATTGCTCGGTATGGCCAGCCAACTTTACACATCCCGGCAATACGACCACGTTCGAACTCCAATAATTGCTTATAATGTCTTCGGCAACGTCGTAATGGCATTATTGATTGTGTCTCCACGAAACTGCAAGCCGATAATGATCAAAGATAAACCGTCCACATTTTTAACCTGTTTTATAGGATGCTAGTTGCGCAATGGAAACACTCGCTATGACCGAAGTTAACACTCATTGGCCTTGCAAATTTAATCATTTGCATATTTGGTATAAAGAAATTCGTATGCGAAATTTCGAGATGCTCAGATTATTTTTCAGGAGTGCTTCATTTTTTTTTTCTTTTGAAATTTTAAACTTCATCTAAAAATAATGAATTTTATTCAAATGATGTCATCTAAATACAAAACGTCTGGCTCGCTATGTAAATGATATGAATACTTCATTCATATCACTTTTATTCCAGAGTCCAGGACTAAATCATTTAGCGTGAAAAAATTCAACAATTCTTATACAACTCATCTTACTATCACTTGTTTACATTCTGCATCTTTTAAAATTAGGCTTCGGTGCAGAAATAATCAAAGTTTGATGATCATTTAAACTAAAAAATATTGTAATAGTTTTTAGTTTAAATGAAGAGAATTGTAGAATATAGATGCAAAAAAAGTACACAAAAATAAAGCGGTTTTAGGAGGCATGCAACATTAATATAAATTTAAAAGAACTTTAAAGATCACGATTTTTACACAGGGGAAAAAAGATGGATGCCATATTTTATTTTGAAGTGGGTCACGTGATCTGTTTATATAATATGGGTGTCATTATTATTTCAAGTTTTATTTAAAAAATTACAGAACATATTTTGCTGATTTTTTTTTTATATATTTTATGGGATAATTTGAATATTTCCTAAAATTTTCGAAGCAATTTGCGAATTTTAACTTTGATTACAAAATGTTTCAAAAATTAGGTCCCATAGTGTTCAATATATTTCGCATTTTCAACCTTGTTCAATCGAAATCTAATTGGGTGATATTATTAATTTACATTCTCGTATGTCCCACAGACCGTCTCAACAGCATACTAAAATTTTATTTTGATAAAGTCATTTTTATACGGCAGGTATCGTGCAAAAGGACAGACAGAATGAATGAACAAAATCATAAACACTTTTCATCTATGTTGGAATGTGTTAAAAACTGTTGTACATATCTGCAGTATCGGTCAAGTTACCTCTAATTAGAATATAGAGTACTTTCCTCTTACAAATGTGGGGTCAGCAAAATCTAACTTCAATTTGCAGTTAGCCCCTGTAGAATCAAAGTCAAGAGATTACCCGATTCCAATTTTCCCATTTTGAGACCACTATGCAGTTTCTTACGTTATGACTTTCCAGATTGTATAATGTATAGAGAAAATATTGTGACGTAGTGAAAAATTCGAATTTGAGTTTTCGACGGAAGAGCACGCTCCAAGCATCCCCGAATTCTAAGCAAACGATTTTGAAGTGATGTCTAGATGCGTATGGATGTGTATGTGTATGTGAGTGTGTGTATATGTGTATGTGAGTCTGTGAAAACGATATCTAACGGAGGACTGCGGTGTGTCGAACGAAATTTGGTACAAATATTACAATCGGTAAATACTGGAATCCAATTAATTTTAAATACAGTCGAACGTTCAGAAGACCCCTAAATTTTCGAATGAATTTTTCGAGAACCTTCAATAATGTTACATAAAGGATAATTTCTTATATAGTTACGAATAAAACTGAAGGCTAGCACGAAACAGTATCGAGATATTGTACGTTTATCAAATACATTATCTAATGTATTCAAATGATTTTTAATGATTTGCATGATTTTTATGTGATGTGTGTGTGTGAGAGAGAGAGAGAGAGAGTACGCTCGTGTTTGTGGGAATCAGCGGATGAAATAAATGATCGAATGGAGCGTCTAAAATTTGGTATAAATATTATAATAAGTGAATAGTTGAACCCTAAACACAAGATAATGAGTGAATATATAATGAGTATAACACAAGATGAGTATAATAAGTGAATAGTGGAACCCTAAGCACAATATAATAAGTGAATAGATAATGTGAGTATAACACAAGATAATGAGTATAATAAGTGAATAGTCGAAGCCTAAACCACTTAAACACAATCAAATGTTTGAAACTCTACATATTTTAGAATGGCATTTTAAAAAAATAAAATAAAAAATCAGAACTTTCAATAACGTTGCTTATATGAGCATTTCTTGTGTAATTTTTAAGTATAAAACGAATTATACAAACTTAGAATGCTCTCATGAACCGTTCTCGAGATACTACATATTTTTCAAATAAATGTATCAAATAAATTTAAAAAATTTAACTATCGTGAAATAGGTTCACTGGTGAGCTTGTCATATATAATAGTATACGATAATCGTGTTAATATTATATGTATATAGTAAGTATTTTATATATTAGGGCATATTTCGATTAAAAAATTCTGTGAAATTCAAAAATATAAATGCATCATTTTGGTGTATTTAATTGTTTGATAAATCCTTCAATTTTTGCAGTGTATACATCTGAATCATTCTGAAGTTAAGTGATTGTTTTGTTTATTATCATGTTGTATTAAATTGAAAAGATTAATCGTTAAACTATGTAATTGTGTTTTGGGCAAATACCAGTGTTTTAGTTATAAAATAAATTATAAGTAAAAAACAGTATTAAACGCATAGAGAAAAAAATTAATATTTAAGAGTTAGAAAAATGGTATGTTACATAAAAATAAATTTTTAACAAAAAATAAAAATTATAAAATAAAAATAATTTAAGTATTAAAAATTAAAAAATGATAATTAAGATATATTAAAATTAAATGAGAAATGAAAGAAAGTAAAAATGCCAATTCCGGAAAAAAAACTCTACATTTTATTTGATGTGACCGAAATGAAAAGTGTGACGCATATTAAGCTCTAACTGAATGAAAAGTTCCATGAAAAAGTAAAATCAAATGACGGGATTTTAAGGAGGATATAAAAAGTTTTTAATTGTATCTGTGTTTGCTCTCTCTGCGCGAAACAGTAGTGTACACTCAAATAATTCTACAGAAGTTATTTTCTAATAAAAAAAGACGTGTGCAAATGTAGTTTTATTTGAAAAATAACCAAAAATGATATACTTTTTAATAAAGCATTGTGCGATAAAGATTTGAATTCAAAACTGCAGAACATTATTTTTATTTAAATATTGATGTGTAAGTATCATTTCTCTTACTGAGAATTTGTTCGTTAGAAGTTAACAAGAATTTATAATTTTCCGTAAAAAAGTAAATTATGACTATTTTAAAACAAAATATTGGATTTGATTATTGCACTAAGGTTTTAATCTCTCCATTAAAATCTAAAATTTTCTTATACAGCAGAGCATCTTTCATACCCTCTGCAGAGATAAATGTTATTATTATCTACTAGTATTTAAGCCTGTCAAAAATAGGGAATTTAAAACTCTCATTACATTAAGTTGCAACGTCTTTTTAATAAGTTTAATTTTGTTTAACAATGTATAGCGCTAAGCGTTGAAAATATTCATCTCAATCAAAAATTGACTCAATTAGGTTTCTCGTGGGTGTTACTATACTCGCATGCAAAGTTTTTGATTTCTAGATCTCGGGGGTGGGGTGGGGGATCTTCAGGTGGATCTGGAAAGACTGCTCAGCTCACCACTCTCAGTTTATCTGCCCTCTATGGAGAAATAAAATATCCAAATTCGTTATTTTCTGTCGATGCTATTAATGTAAAATTTTCGCCTTCCATCGGAATTAGGCCTCTGGAGGCCTACCTCTGGTGTATATGCCTCTTCCTTTTCTTCTGGAGTGTCAGTGAATATTTTAATCCCCATTTCATACACTCTGAGCAATAACTCGATAATCCGACTCCATTAGATTATGTTCCGTGCTCAAAGATTTCGTCTTCCAAGTCACCAGCAGACCAGGAGGCTTTTGGAAGGCCTGGGAGGCCGACTCATTTTCTTGCTCCCTCGCTGGGGTACAATCGAAAATCCAACTCCGTAGGATTCTACCCAGTAGTTGATAATATAAGTGTTCAAATATTCAGCATTCTGGGTCAACGGGGGGGGGGGGCTGAAATATATGTAACAACACCATGCGGGAGACAATTTCCGTATGGAGATACGTTGATTTCAGTTTATCTTTAGATACTCACGTATCGTTTAAGGGGGGACATCACCATGAACTTTTAAAAAAATTAAATTTTCAAAAATTTTGGAGAAAAAAGAATGGAATGTTAAGAATTCATGAAAAAAATTATTAAGAAATTCCAAATAGAACCCTAATTACCACCAAATATGTTGTTGTTGAGACCCAGACCGTCCGACCTACCAGAAAGGTGTAAGGTAACTGTATGGACGGCCGGGAAGTGCCACCCAATTTAGACCGGAACCCAGTGGGGGGAGGCATCCACAGGGACCGTACCCTCCTTCCCCTACCACCAACCTCTCGGAAGGACTTACGGACCCACATGTTTAACGTGATCGTACTCCGCATGAACACGGCGGCATTTGTGGCAGCGTGCAAATCTTAGCGCGCAAACCACGGGGATACCGCACCCGAGATGGCCAACAGCACGCGGTGTTCCGAGGTGGTCACCCACCAAGTACTAACCGCGCCCGATGCTGCTTGACTTCGGTGATCTAACGAGAACCGGTGTTTTCAGCACGGTACGGCCGTTGGCCCACCACCACCAAATATGTGAAGAAACACATTCAAATTTTATTGAGCCGCGATGACGCCATCGAGTCATCTGCTGTGTAATTGCTTACATTGCATTGACGGTGACTAAAAACATTTCTGGTTATTGAAAATGAAAATCCTTATGGCCCAGAGTGCAAAGTGTCCAAAATAGAATGTGTTAGTCACATTCAAAAAAGGATGGGTACAAAGCTGCGAAAGCGAAAACAAAATATGAAAAGCAAAAAACTCAGTGACGTAAAAGCAATTGGAGAAAAAGTCGTCTGACAGATGTTATTATCGATAAACTTACAGTTTATTATGGCAATGCTATTCGGAGAAATTGAAAATCTGTGACAGACATGCAAAAAGCAATATGGGCCATATTCTACCACAAACACTCCACTAATGAGGAGCCACTCCATGACTTTTGTCCAAAAGGAGAAAGCTTTTGGTGTCCCTACCAAAGAGCTGTTGTGAGCAAAAAAGCATACCGACATTCAACTTATATTCCAGCTGCAGCTATGGATAGCATTAAAGACATTTTTAAAGACCTTTCTATACCTTCTCTGTTAAAAAAGTGCCTAGTAGGACATACTCAAAAAACAAATGAAAATTTAAATGCCCTCATCTAGAAATTTTGTCCGAAAACATCGGGTTCAGCCAAAAAAAATGTTCAAATTGCCACAAATGAAGCAGTTGTATGTTTTAATGACGGCCAAATTGGCCGGTTGAATACAATGAGGGAATTCGGTTTCCAGGTTGGGGAATTTTTTTATGCATTCTGCTTCAGAAACAGATAAAAAGCGAATCGCTGTAGCAGAAATTAGAGCAGAAGAGTGCACATTGGAAGCACGTAGAGCACGAAGAAGCAAAAGGTCAATCGAAGAAGCTCTGGCACTAAAAGAAGGCCCTACTTATACTTCTGGAGAGTTTTAGATGATAAATGTTTCAAAAAATTACTGTGAAAGGTATTTTAAACAAAATTTTGACTTTAAAGCTCTTTATCTCAAAACTATCTTTTTTCACATTGCGTGCATCATACCTTCAAAACTAATGAACATATAATTCTAAAAATTTTCATGCTATTTCATAATGCATATGTGTACATGCTATACCTCAATTTTCTTGAAAATTTTTAGAAAAAAAATCAAAAATTATTTTGTTTATAATTTTTTTCAAATTTTCAAATTTTTTTGTATAAGTGCCTCGAATTTTTATTTTAACTCCATTTTTACTTTCCTTATATACATAATGTATAAGGAAAGTATTGTGACGGGGTCGAAAATTCGAAATCGAGTTTTCGACGGGAGAGCACGTTTCAAGCATCCCTGATCACGAATCAAACATTTTTGAAGTGATGTCTGTGTGTGTGTGTATATATGTGTGTGTGTGTGTGTGTGTGTGTGTGTGTGTGTGTGTGTGTGTGTGTGTGTGTGT
The DNA here is from genome assembly GCA_951213105.1 of Amaurobius ferox. NCBI lineage: Eukaryota > Metazoa > Arthropoda > Arachnida > Araneae > Amaurobiidae > Amaurobius > Amaurobius ferox. The sequence goes on from OX578139.1 coordinate 73,640,598, forward strand.
GCGAAAGTATGTGTGTGTGTGTGTGTGTGTGTGTCAGTGAGTCTGTGGAGACGATAACTGACGAACGAATGGACCGATTCGAACCAAATTTGGTACAAAAATCACAATCCGTAAACACTGGAAGCCTATTGTTTTTATACGCAATCGAATGTTCAGAACCCCCCTAAATTTTCGAATAAAATTTTGAAAAAATCGTCAAAAAATCGAAACCACTAATAAAGTTACGCAAATAGACATTTCTTATGTAATTTTTCATTAGAAAACGATTGACATGAATTTTAGAACGCTAACATGAACCGTTCTCGAGATATTGCACATTTTTCAAAAAAATTATTAAAAAGTCATATAAAATGAAAAAAAAAATATTTCCTATTGAGAAACATGTTCACTTTTCATATGTAATACCATGCGATAAATTGGATGACATCACTCTCGTGGATCTAGCTCGTTCCATTCATGAAAAAAAATACTTTGAGTAATACTTTTGTATTTGAACGCCAATAGTCATTTATCTGCTGTAAGAACAACTTATTTCTTCGTCCATAACGCTTGGCGAAATTTTGGCGACGAATTTGGCGGAATGTCACCAACTTGGCGACTTTTTGAAATGTTGCCAAATTAACGAAAATCTCGCCAAATGGATAAAATTGACGCTAAATCAATGAAAATGACGACTAATTGTCGAAAATTCAATATCTTGGAAAGAATATTAGTATCTACTATAAGAAAAAACCTATTTTTTTTACTGAAAAGTAGTAAATTCATTACATTATATAAGGAAAGTCATGTGTTGCCCACATCAGATTTTTCATTATAAATTGAGGTATAGTCTGAAACATACCTCTTTAAGAGTTTATATATAAAATATGAAGTAAAAATGTCTAACAGTTCTTTTGGTAACCTGCACGCAAGGTATCCATATGAAATCTGATTTTTGAAAAACATGAATGTGTTTACTATTTAGTAAAGTGTTTCTGTTACTCATTTATGGACAATGTTTATATTTACAATTTTATAAAGAGTGTTGGATTGTACATAAAAAAATTAGTTCTCACAAAACAATTATTTAAGGAGTAACTGAGGTTTAGATTTTGGTCTAATATCAGTGTTTAATGTGCTGACTAAGGTGATGTCCCCCCTTAATGCTAAAATATATCTTGTATGCGCTAAAACTCATTCAACAGTTTCATTTATAAGCTTGCTTCCTGATTCGAAATCTCAGTCAAACCCAACAAAAGTCGAAATCCAAGAATTACATACATAATTAGTCTCTGAAAAACGCACTTTCAGTTTTCCATTCTTCTCATACATTGCAAAACTTTCGTGCAAGTATTGTGTAAGATGAAGAAAACTACAACAACAACACATTGGCTCTATAGCCTTTGAAGGGTCCTGAACTGCCGCACAACAGCATTTGAACCTGATCTCTCCCCAGCTTTTGTACGCCAACTTCTTACTTCATGTACAGTGATATTTTTCCACATCGTTAAGCCACCTTTCTCGTGGTCATTTTGTTCTTCTCTTACATCCAGACTTACCATTAAGTAGTTTTTTTTTTGCTCAGCTACTGTCATCCATTCTCTTCATATACCCTAGTCATCTGATTCTCAAAATTTTAATCACAGATATAATGTTAGACTGTTTAAATAACTCCTCTAGTTTTCTATTTGTTCTAATACGCAACCCCCCAGGGGGCGGCTCCGCCAAAGATTGCGGTGTACGGATCTTAGGTCTGTACCTCTGGTCCTCAGTTTGCTGGGGGAAAATCAATCGGGTTACCCTATTGACGATGAAGTGGCCGACGAACCATTGAGTTAGTAGGGCCCCGACTCTTCCAAGTGGTTGAGCCCATGGACTGTGCCTATTCATGACCTGAGCGAAGGACCGACCGGTGGCTGGTGTCGAGCTTGGCAGACGTTCTCTCGGACCCTGCCCGGTGAATGATTTCGCCAATTCAGCGAACTGGCTGCGGCTCCGCTGGAATGGAGATTGAACCTTGTAGCTGGCCAAATTATGGGCGAAAACCTCATCGGTCGTCTGGTCAGCTGCTTTAACCTGTTCTAATACGCAACATACGGCATTTGTTCTAATACGCCACATACGCCACATACTATTCACAATAATAGGGCCACAGAGTTGCCTTAAAATTTTGCGTTCCCAAATTTAAAGGGAATTTATATCAGCCAGAGTCAATGTCCATGTCCTTGCAAAATAGATAAGCAACTATTAGTCTAATAATGATTTTATATGTTCTTAATTTTAAATTTTTAGATACCACATCTCTTAACAATGAGAAAAAACATATATTTCCCGCAGCAATTCACGGCTAATTATCTATACTATTTAAATGTCCCTCTATTTATACAAAAATCTCCCAAATAGCGGAACTGCTTAGCTATTTAAAAACCCTGCTCATTTACCTTGATTACATCCTCAGCTTTGAATATGCTTCTGTTTCTTACATGTATAATGTATTTAGTACTCTTAATGCTAACTATCATACTCGTATTTTTTGCCACCGATTCTTCAAAGATACCGGCTAATCGTTCAATTGTTCTATCAATGAGGCATAGATTATCAGCAAATGCTAATTATTGTCTTATTAAAAATCGATCCACTCTTGTTAATAGAAATACCTCGGATAGTCTTCCTAAGAGCAGAGTTGAAAAACTAAGTTGAATGTACATCATATTTCTTATTCCTCAGCCAATAATGAACTCCGTAATTGTCCGGCTATCCAAGCCTTTGCATTTTATAGAGTCACTCTGACCAGATTCATTAGTTCGGGTATGAAACAGATATAATGTTAGACTGTTTAAATAACTCCTCTAGTTTGCTATTTGTTCTAATACGCAACCCCCGGCATTTGTTCTAATACGCCACATACGCCATTTGTTCTAATACGCCAGATACGCCATTTGTTCTCATACGCCACATACTATTCACAATAATAGGGCCACAGAGTTGCCTTAAAATTGTTACGTTTCGTGAAGGTTTTTAGCAAATGCAATTTAAAAGTTTTAAAAATAACACCAAATAGATGTTATCGAATAAGTGTGCATACGATAAACTGATCTATGAAATTTCTCGCAAATTGGCATTTAAGAAACCTAAGAAGCACAGACATATACATGGAATGACGATATCTAAAAATAATCTTTATAATTATCTCTCTATAAATTTCTTGAAATTCGCTCTCTATCTTTAAAATTATAGACGCTTTATGAACAAGGGCAGATAGAAGAGGCAAGGGCAGACATTCAGCCAAATGGTCATAGACCTATAAGTGCCTGCTACCTTTCGTATGGCCAATTGCTCAAAATATGTTATATCTTGCCTTCTTAAGGACTATAAATCAAAGATATTTCTTTTTCTGAAGGAGAAGACCAGAAATAGTCTACAAAGAAGTTACTGTTTATTTGTAAAATTGCTATTATCTATATAAAAATTGTAAAGCGAGCTTCTATGTGTATATCTATTATCACGAAGATCTCACTTCTTTCCTTTACGGTATACTTATTATAAAATATAAAAAGACAGCTTCCAAATAATAACAGTTCATTCGAAATTGTTAATTAGGTTTCTTTACATTATACATCTTCCAGACGGAGAACATGTATACAGCTGAATAAACAATAATTTAATCAATAACAGGAAATAAACTTATTTATGTATTTATTTACTTATAAAGTTCCATGCTGCTTATAAAGTATTTCCAAACTTAATTATTTAGTATCAATTTGACAATTTCAAATACAATTGCTTTCAACCTTGTTCCACATTTATTACAGATATCACACAATTAAATTACCTGATACTCATGTAAACGAATTATACTGATATTTATTTGAACATCAATTGACAAGATGAAGCCAAATATGTCACTAAAGATATTAAAAGAGCATTTCAATTACCATATAGCGAAACCCTGTGTTTAAATCTGAAAATTTAATTATACATATTAATCACCAGCACTTCCATTGAAACATGTTGACATGTGTACATGAGATATGAGTTTTAGAGTACTTTATTCATATTGAACGTAATTAAAACTATGCCCCGTCTTTATTGGTATCTACACTATGTAAACGCTTCAACCCACGTATGTTTACAATGTATGGTTATATTTATGTTTATGTATATGTGTGAAACCAGATTAAGTGAGACAGTTTTATGTTTGTATTTATGATGTCTGAAATGTCAGACAATGGCACCAGTCTGAATGACGCAAGTTTTACAGCACCCTGGTCCGAGAGGTCAAGTAGGCCATAAACCTAGGAGGCTAAAGTGAAGCCACGAGATTGGTTTAAAATGCTAACCAATATGGAAAGTGTCTGGTCGCATGGTCCTGAGGTCGACCGATGATAGCCGAGGAGGCGTGTCGGACTTCAGGCGGAAAGAGGCGGCAACCAAAAGGTTCTACAGATTCCATAGAGACTTAGACGACATGTTAAAAAAAATAGACACTTGAGTGTCGGCAGACAGACACTGAAGTAGCATTTCGAGACACACACTTGGGAGAGTATCAGATGTAGTACGATAGAGATCGACTACGATAGAGATCGACTACGATAGCGATCGACTCCACTTGAGAGAGTTCCAACTAACATGCAGCGAGGATGTGGTCAGATGCAGTTGTGATCAGATATCGACTTCAGTACGAGTGGGAGTACAAAACCTTGAGTTAGTACCAGCACGATACACACACACACCGTCGGCGAGGGGTCCTTGTCCTCGGGTCATCTTCCCTCCCTGTGTCTACCTTCGTAGCGATAGTAAATCTCTTTCTTTGGGTCGTTGCCCTTTCGCCCCTGTGTCCTCCTGTTTATCTTACTTGCCTTGGTTGGCAGGGTCTTCTGTCTGTTCCTTTTTCTCTGTCCGGCCCTTCTAAGTTTTCTATTTTCTCTTTCTTTCTTAGGTTAAGTTAACCTGGCATCACAAGTTTAAGCCCGGGTTACGACAGCGCCTCTTTAATTTGTATTCTACCTCTACATAACTACCGAGGGGTTGAAAGTCGGAATCCTCTACGGAATCTCAAATTCCATCTTTTGTGCCATACGTCTGGCTTTACTCGGCTCTGTTGGTTGGTCACTGCAACTGACATCTACCGTTCACGCTCTTCTTGTGTGCCCCGTACTCCCCACGGATTTGGATATTTTTTTTTTTTTTGCTCAAGCTTCCTCAATTAAGGGAGGTTCCCTTGAGGATCCCTGAGTATTCTTCGCTTCTGTCAGCTGCTCTCTGGGCGTAATATGTGTAGTTAAGGGACCCGTTTCTGCTCTGTCTGCTATTGGCGTTGAGTCCTTTCTTGGTCGCATCGACTGGCTTTATATCATCATGCCTCTCCTGGATCTCAGCTGGGTCGTCTGTAGACGACTCTCAGCGGTGGGAAAATAAAGCCTGTAGGCCGTATGGTGGATCAGGTCCCCACTTTGCTGTCTCGCAGTACTATATACACTGTAACAGTACCAGACAGAGTACTAGGAACCAAAGTACGAGCTGTGTGTCCATGGCCAAAGACAAAATTGGAGGTTTGTACTTACCAAATATTGTAGCTGGTCATAGAATATTTTGATAATAGAATTTAACTGGTCTCACATGTCCAATCTCCTCCGCAAAATGATATGTGATATATTGTTGTGATTAATTTAATAATTAAGAGAATGTTCTTAATAAATAATGTTATTTTTAAAGTTGAAAAATGGTGCAATTAATTGAGTAGCATTATGGTTATAAATATTTTATTCCAGGACTAGCACTAAAGATAATATGGTGGATTTAATTAGAGGCACGACGCATGCGTTTCACGATATACGATATTCCGGTCATGTTAATTATGAATAATTTAATAAGTCTAAAATCCCACATAAACAGTTTTATTAAAGTAAGCACCACAATATGTATGTCTTCTCATATGCCAGTACTTGAACAAGAATCTTGCGAGTTTTTTAATGCAGCTAATGATCCGGGAAAGTGTAAGAAACTTTCCAAAACCCGAACCTACTAAGCTTTTAAATATTTTAAAAAAACTCTATAAAGCGTAGAATGTCTACCCACTTTATAAAGCGATCATTTTAACGGTACGATCTCGATTTTTTCAACTATAGCTAGAAGTATTTCTATGAAAGCTGAAGAGCCTTAAAGTGTTTCCCAAAAAGTTTTTTATACAGATTTTTTAAATATCGCAAATAAAAACAGTTTGTTTTAAAATCGTGCAGTTTATTTTTAACTTACCGCATTAGCCAAATGGCATGCAATACGATATTAAAAGTTTGTCAACATCAAACTGCATTTCTTATCTCTTTAATATAATTTAAATTATGTAGGATGGACCACCCGATGTATATTCAAAAGAAATTATCTATCTTAGCCCCTGTTGCTCAAGAATGCTCAATACATGTAAATTTCTCGAAAACTCAAGTTTCAGATTTCAACTCCATTCTAATTTTAAAATATATTTTAGGGATAGTAATAATCGTAATTATTTTTCATATACAATCATACATTTCTCTATAAATGTACTAAATTTCATATTTTTGTATGCTATAGTTTTTACGGTACGAGACAGAGAAGTCTCTAGATGTGCCGATACAAAAAAAAAAGTTCGCTTCAGAAGTGCATTAAAGTAAAATATCTTAAAAACTACATCGAAAATAGAAAAGGGGCTCCGTCCTGCAAGAATTCACCCATGTAAGTACATGTGTGCAAAAATTCATGTCTTGCTATTGTTAGTCTATCCAGGACGCGAACTCGCAGCTCAATTATTTTGTCTTTGACTTTGACATTCTATGTTTCTTAAACTACAATATATACCAAAAAACGGATTGTTTATTTCAGCGTATTTCCCAAAGCTTTTTCTACAAATGTACCAAATTTCATACTTTTGTATTCTATAGTTTTTACGGTAAGAAGCAAAGAATCTCGAGAAATGAGAAATTTGTCAAACAGTGTCGTTGTCGGCGTCAGCTATTTTTTTTTAATATCGAGAGATTACAAGCGAAGCAATTTCTACCACAGTCGGGCGAGGTGAAACTAAATTGTAATTTTGTTGTATCTACCACTATTGATTAATAAAAATTTTGTAAAAATTTATTTAAAATAGATATTTCTGAAAAGTTGAAAAGTGGGATAAGTATAAACTTAGCCTTCGCAGCTTTGTGTATACTATAAGACATAATTTTGAGAAATTGAAAGCTGGTTACGTGGTAGGACTCACGGTTATTAAAATATGGTAGGACATAATTCGTCCATTCCCATATAAGTTTTCAAAACCATAGCATATAGCAGGATTGTTAATGCCATTGCAAATATCAGGTATCAGCTATTATATGCTGATAAACGCGTAATACATGAGAAACTGGTCAATGGACGCTGTTATAGGCGCAATAGAAATACTTTACAAACTTGTTTTATTTATTTGTTTATAAATGCAAAATTCTACAAAAACTAATACATGTAGTTTTTCGAAAACATGTAGCTTATCATAGAGACAATGCTGTGACTATGTACAAATCAAATCAAAGTTCGTTTCTCTCTATATTAAGAGAAGTCTGGGAATTTTTGACACTACATTGTGAATAAGCAGCAAAACATACAGTTATGAAATTTCACAAATATATTAATATGAACCTGTGGAGGTGAAGGAGGGGCTTAGAACTTTGAATGTTAATTAAATTGCTCTGAATTTGCCTTAGTTATTTAAGTATTAATTAATTTGATTCAGAACTGCCAGTATGGGCAAATATTTAGTTGATCAAGCCAACATCCAAATTCTCAATGATTGGTTGCTGACAGAAATGTCACAAAGGTGGTCGAGGACTGATTTAGCACTGAAAGCATTAAAAGTAATTGTGTTTTGCAACTGTGATTGCCATAAACAATTACGATTAAAATACAATTATTAATGCAGTTAATTACTATATAGCTCAGTGTGAATTCTTATAAACAATTAAATAAATTAATACAAAAAGTAATTGTTCATGATCGCGATTATTATAATTGAACAAGTTCAACAAGTGATACAGCCTAAACAAGATCAATTACACCTGATAAGTCAAACTAAAAGTAAAAACACGGTATAAGTATATATGAAACACTACATGTATATAATGTAGATAATTTTTACTGCCTATAAAACGTACTTATATCTAAAATTCTTTAAAAATTTTTAAAAGTTAAGATATATAATATTTTACTTTTATTAAAATCTCATACTTTTTATAATTTAAACATTAGATATATGCGAAACGTAAATTTGGAAGTATCATAGGAAATGTATTTATCAGATTTTTACTTTCCTTATATACATAATGCATAAGGAAAGTATTGTGACGGGGTCGAAAATTCGAATTCGAGTTTTCGACGGGAGAGCACGTTTCAAGCATCCCTGATCACGAATCAAACATTTTTGAGGTGATGTCTGTGTGAAAGTATGTATGTGTGTGTGTGTGTTGTTGTTGTTGTTGTTGAGACCCAGACCGTCCGACCTACCAGAAAGGTGTAAGGTAACAGTTTGGACAGCCGGGAAGTGCCACCCAATTTAGACCGGAACCCAGTGGGGGAGGCATCCACAAGGATCGTACCCTCCTTCCCCTACCACCAACCTCTCGGAACCTATTCTTTTTACTGTAATTATTCTTTTTACTGTAATAACCTATTCTTTTTACTGTTAAAGTAGTAAATTCATTGCATTATATAAGGAAAATCATGTGTTGCCCACATCAGATTTTTTGATTATGGATTCAGAATTTAAATATATAAAACTATCTACCATTGCCTGCTAGCGGTCACTAAATATATAGCAAGCAGTTTCTGTAGCAATTAATTTTTTACCAAATTCTGCGCCGACAAAAGTTCCCGCCCCCCTTCTTCAGCTCAAATGCTGTAAAGCAACAAATTTGGATCCCGGGATCCAAAGGAGGCCCGGACCACCAATATTTTCTTTTTGAGGCTGGAAAGACATTAAACATTTGCAAAAAAATAAGAAACACCATATATAGAAGAGACCCCGTGATAAATATTTGTTGTAGGACTCATAATTCCTATGGACAGTCCTGCCTAATAGAATGTTTCTTAGAGTCGTAAATATAGACATTATACACATATATAATTTTTGGGATCTGCAAGGATCACCTTTGGCACAATATATCACCTTTTGATCTTCAGATCCACAAGATGCATCCTACGATCGGAAAGGTCTGTGTACAAGATTCCTAGAAAAGTTTTTAAGCACCCCAATAACATTGTAAGGCAAGTTACATGAGTTTACATATTAAGTCTACTTTGAGTTAAGCGACAATGCCTGATCAAAAACCAGTGATTTCAGCTCCCCTAGCGGATAATTTAAAAGTAAGGATGACACAAGACAAAAGAGATAGACGCAAATGCCAATTGCAAAATTGTATAACATTATCTGAAATGTAAGAATCAGCAGACAATGTAGCAAAATGAACAAATGATTTTAAAGAATGCTGTTTTTGCTGTAGATTAACAAAATGTTACCGAATTGTATAAAATAAAATTTATTTAAATCATCTATAATATTTTTAAATCCAAAAATAATTACGAAATTATTGTTTAACATGAAAGATTAAGTAAGAATAAAGCATTGATTATGAAGCACTTTCCAACTGAAATGCTTTTATTTAAACTTGAAAACTTTATCAAAAATGCCAATGCTATAAATCGTCAGCTTCTCTGGGTAAAACCAATGAATATTTCATTACATACCAATATTCCAGACCCCAGAGCTAACTAATTTTGCATGAAAAAAAAATTCTTATACAACTACTCTTACAGTCGCTTGATTTATTTACATTCTGCATACTATAGAAATGTGGCTTCGTTGTGGGAATAATCAAACTTTACTGATCATTTAAAATCGAAAATATTGTAATTACGTTGACATAGGATTTAGATACACAGATAATATGCAAAAATAAAACGATTTTAGTCTGGTTTCAAAACTAAATATAACGATATGCGTTCCTTAAAAATCAGAAATTCCACCAAACGTAAAAAAATTGATGCCATATTTAACACATTACAACATAGTTCAAAATTGTTTATGACTTTGTTCATTCTGTCTGTCTGTCTGTCTGTCCGCACGATAACTGCCCTAATGCAGATAACTGCCGTGACACAGAATATAGATGCACAGAAAATACTCAAAAACAAAGCGGTTTTATGACGTATGCAACACTAAATATACATTTAATGAAGTCTAATTTTAACGAATTCAGAATGTAAACAAACCAAGTGATTGTAAGATGAGTGAACGCAAAATTATTTAGCTCTGGAGTCTTAAATATAAGTAATATGAATGAAATAGCCATTGATTTTATACAGCGAAGCAGATGAATTATAGCATTGCCTTCTTTCATGAAGTTTTCAGTTTCCAAGTATAATAAATTATTGCAGTAGAGTGATAATTTTCAAAATATGAGTGATGCATGTATAGCATTTTAGAGATGTTTAAATAAAATTGCATTTCAGTTGATAAGTGTTTCGTAATCAATGCTTTACGCATGATTGTTCTTTCTTGATAAGTTTAACTTTCTACACTAGAGAAAATATATAAAAGTTTAATATTTTTTAAATGTTTTACAAAAAAAGTTTACATTATTTAAGGTTATTTTGAATAATTTCCTACATTATTTAAAGTAATTTTACAATGAAGACATTGTGTCTACAACCAAAGGTCTACATTGTGTCTACCATTGTGTCTACAACCAATACTTGCACTGTTCACTTTTAAACACCCAGTATACTGTTACTATGTATGATCTGGAATCGTGGGTGTGCGCTCAGGATACACAAATGAGTCCACATTTCTGAATAACTAATACGTTTATTAACAAGCGTAGCGTAAATAGGTATACTACACAGTAAAACAGCACTTAAATGATCCACTAACTTTACAAAACAACCTATACTATTCTAAAAACATTGACAAATATCACAGTTCAACGTAGCTGTTATCACGTTAATTGCTCTCAAACTGAGTGATGTATTCTTTTAAAGATTCCCTATAGAAATTTCTGGAAATCTCTCATACCTTGTATGGAGTATCATTTATTTCGGGATGCTTTTCAAACCTCCGACAATTCGCCAAATCTGACAACCCTCTTCCGAACTGCATCATCTGGCAACCATAGATTCAAATCATAAGAAATATTGCGTGTACGTGTGATTTCTCCGTCTGCTTTGTGACTCCAGTCGAAACATTTTACACGTTCGTATCGATACATTTGTATATATGTTAATCGGAATTCACTTTTAAATACAGCTCTCTGTCTAAGTAGCAGCCGGGTGAATTTAACATGAAAAGTAGAGCGCCAAATTACAAAGAAATGGAAACTTCAACCAAATATTGTCTTGTTAAATTCTTTAATAAACATTAAGACTTTATGCTTCCTAATTAATACCCGAATTTCATCATCCTACCGGACAGTTTTGTTTTGCAGTAGTACTGTAGTGCTAAATGAACATTGACGCTCATAATTAGGAAATTTTGGAATAACGTGGTCGTAAATCGTACAGTTCGTACATCTGTTATCGTGGTCGCAATAACCCACAATTACCTTTTTGCACGAGTTCCTTAAAATAATCATTAATTAAAACACCACACATTAAAATAAATGATTAATTATTCACACATCTTATAGTTATGATTAAAATTACATTAATTTCAATAAACACAATATTCAATAAGCATGAAGAAAATGTACCGTGTGAGACCAGGTCCTAGAATATTATTCCAAAATTACCGATTGACCTTACATATGCGCAGACTTGCACATATCTCTGTTTGTCGGGTGTGTTGCTCAGCATAACTGTGATTGTTGTCCCTTCTTTTTCTGACATTTGGAGTCAGCTTTGTCATTTTCTATAACATTTTAATATTTACAATAACAACTCGTTACACTGCTTGAAAACCTGTCTCTCTGAACTTTTACATTACCATTCTATATAATCACGACTCTTTCTCATCAACTTCGGATAATCATTGCTTATAAACTACAGTGCAAGATGTGTCATTTCAATATTTTCATGTCCGCTCTCTTCGCTTCTTGGATTCTAATTCATTTTATATTCGTTGACATTATCTCCTTGTCGCCACATCATTTTGCCTGAGGTCTAGATACGCCCTCTTTGCTCTCATTGGAGGGTCCTCAGTGCGATGCCGCATCTTCGCATCATTGGCTCCCTGAGTCTCCAAAGAAGCTTGGTTTAAGTCTTGGTCCTAGGAGGGCATGACCTTCCGGACCAAGACTGCCACAAAACGGTGCCTAAAAGTCTGCGGTTTGTTTCGTTGTAAATAGTCGTTAATATGAAAACTGCATAATTACCCTCTGGTCTCAAAAGTACTATCTTCTAAGCAAACCTCTTTCACAAGAATGTTTTACCGCGAGTCCTACCACTCATGTTGATTAGGAAAACAGTTTTCACTTTTGTTAAAAATTTCTTCAATATCCAATTGTTTTTCCCACTAAACTAACAATCTATCAAAGTTAAAAACTAAATTGGAAAATAAACAATGCAATAGTTTTTATTTTGCTCAGTTTTTATATTTAATCTATCGTTGCGCGATCGTTCCTTAACTTTAAAAATTGGTATGTAGTAAAAATAAAATAATCGAAAAAAATTTTTTGAAGCTTTCTGGAATATTTAGCTTCTAAGAGAAAAAAAATGAAGAATTGAGATTGTGGGGTGAGTTTTACACAGCCAGTGCCAAAAACAGAAAATTAATGAACAGAAAAAATATGTAAATATTTTTCGCGTTTATAAGCATGATGCAGATGCTGCGTCAATAATCTTTCTGGATAATAACAAAAAAAACTCTGATTATTCTATTTTCGTTAAATAAATATGATAATACAATTTTATTCAAAAGCTAGAATTAAGATTTATTTAAAAACTAACTTTTCTAGAAACAATCTATACTATTAAATATTATTATTAATCTTATTTTAGTCACGGTATATTCATTTTCATAATCAATGCACTTCAAATAAATTAATTCCAAAATACTATTAATTTCCATCCATTCCAAAAATTGTTGTTTTCGTCATAAATACATTAAATAAAATCAGTTTATGCAATCTAGTAATTGTAATATTAGATTTTCGATCTTAAAGTACATGGATAGTATTTTAAATAGCTAATATCAATAGTAACTAGTGATAGAAATTATATTATAAATATTTATGCAATAATTATTTAGCTTGTTTGTTTCTTTCCAATTAGGTTTTCAACAGGTGAAGACGACTGAATCTTTGCACACTTAAAGTGCCAACCACAAGACAGAATATAGATGAGATGTATTTTTAATTTTTTCCCTGAGAATGAAGAAAGTGTGTGTGGGGGGGGGGGGGTCGAGACATTTTTCTGACCCTCCACCTCCCTTGTCTGAATTTTGTCTGAAATTTGAAATTTTGTCCACTTATAGCACCGTGTTCGAAACAGAAAGTAATGGAGCCTGTATTTCGGTTCGATTAAATTCGGCGGAGAAAATGAGGACTTTCGAAGGGCATTCCTTTGCGCTCAAGAAGACACCGGTAATAGAAGCCTGAATTCTTACACAATTCTAATGTAGTCCGAAGGTCAAAAACTAACGGAACCAGATTTTCGATCCCCCTACCCCCTCCGGTTCAGAGAAATAGAGAGGTGACGAAAAATATTTTCAGACCCTCTGAATACCCCCAGTGACACGAAAATAGACATTTCTTATGTAATTTTTCTTTAGAAAACGATTAACATAAACTTTAGAACGCTAGCATGAACCGTTCTCGAGATATTGCACATTTTTCAAATAAATTTCTCAAAAACTTCCATAATTTAAAAAAAAAACTGTTAAGAAACATGTTCACTTTTCATATGTAATATCATGCGATAAATTTGGTGACATCATTCTAGTGGATCTAACTCGCTAAATTCACGAGAAAAGATACTTTGAGTAGTACTTTTGTATTTGAACGCCAATAGTCATTTATCCGCTGTAAGTATAACTTATTTCTCCATCCATAACGCTTGGCGAGATTTTGGCAACGAATTTAGCAGAATGTCGCCAACTTGGCGACGTTTTTAAATGTTGCCAAATTAATGAAAATCTTGCCAAATGGATAAAAATGACGCTAAATCAATGAAAATGAGGACTAATTGAAGAAAGTTCAATATCTTGGAAAGAATATAAGTATCTACTATAAGAATAACATTTTTTTAACTGTAAAAGTAGTAAATTCATTGCATTTTATAAGGAAAGTCATATGCTGCCCACATCAGATATTTTTTTAATAACGACCCATAATTCTCCAAAACTCGTTGAATGTATTTTTGAGAGAAATGTATTTTTTGATATAGGCAATACTTCGAAAGATTATCCTAGCGTTAATTATCGTTCGCAATAATGCAAATTAACTTTACAATCTTCTTATAATACGCAGAATCTGTAAAGAGAAAGCTAACCCTAGCATTAATTATTGTTCGCAATAATACAAATGAACTTTACAATCTCCTTATAATACGCAGAATCTGTAAAGAGAAAGCATCATAATCAGTTTAAAAAGCTGGCTGTTTAATTTTTATGGATGTACCTGTTTTGAACATCCTAGAATATTAATGATCCAATATTGTCTGCATGTTTGTACATTTGCCCTTTCGTGGCTACAACATTTCCCGAAGAAATTGATAAACGTGTACAAAATTTGGTATTATTTCAATAGGTGGACGTTCGATATCTAATGCTTTCCAAGATGAGTGTCTTCCAGTTATGGGACCTCTTCAAATGTCTCACTTTTTTTTCCAATTTTAGGTATTGCCCCTATTCATCTTGTGCCATAAACCTTCTACATCAAAAATAGATGTTTCGGAAGCAAAGAATCAATTCCTTCTCCAGTTCGGAGTTCCTTTTTCAATTTGATTTCAAAACTTCTATTTCTGATCATTATTTCAAGCTATATTTCTGTCATTCAAATTGTATTGTTTCTTTTCCAAATTGTGATGACAAAATTTTTTAGTTATATTTAGTTTAGTTCTATTTCTGATTCATCATTTCAAGTTCTATTTCTGTCATTCAAATTGTATTGTTTCTCTTCGAAATTGTGATGACAATTTTTTTTGCTATTGTTTGAGATTGAACATGTTAACGTATTTTATTTCCATGTATATTATCTATGTATGTCTATGTATGCTTTGTTTATGTGTATTGTCTTGTTTATGTTCTTTTTCCAGACTTCCATTACAACTGATCTACACTCTTTGGGGAGACCAACGGCCCTACCGTGTTGAAAACACCGGTTCTCGGTAGATCACCAAATCTAAGCAGCATCGGACGCGGTTAGTACTTGGGTGGGTGACCACCTGGGAACACCGCGTGCTGTTGGCGCATTTCGGGCGCGGTAACCCGATGGTTTGCGCGCTGGATTTGCACGCTGCCACAACTGCCGCCGTGTTCATGCGGAGTACGATCACGTTAAACTTGTGGGTCCGTAAGTCCTTCCGAGAGGTTGGTGGTAGGGGAAGGAGGGTACGGTCCCTGTGGATGCCTACCCCACTGGATTCCGGTCTAAATTGAGTGGAACTTCCCGGCCGTCCAAACAGTAACCTTACACCTTTCTGGTAGGTCGTACGGTCTGGGTCTCAACAACAACACTCTTTGGGGACCGGCCGCCCATTTTGCTGCTCCATGTCTTCGGATAAGCCGGACGATCTGGACTTTTAACACTCTTTGGGGACCGTTCCCGGCCACTCAAATTGCTGCTCATGCCTAAGGGCGAGTCGACTGGTCTTGGTTTTCGACACTCTTTGGGGAGCAGGACGGCCCGAATATTAATTAAATAAATAAAAGTCAATCAATTAAAAGAATGCGGTCAATATATAGAACTTATGTTTCGACTATCGAAGAAAGATTTTTAAGCTATACTTATGTATTAAATATTAAAATATTAGTACTTTAATATACATTTTTATCTAAAAACACATACCATAATTTCTAAGACATGCGCCTTTCTCAATATATTTTAAATTATTTTTTAAATAGAATGGAAGATAAAATAAACTAATTATTATCAAATGATCGAATGCAATGTGAATACCTACTGTGAACACTAGAGTACTGTGAATACTAGAAATATTTACTCTATTATATGAATGCATACATTTTCAAACAAATAGATGAAATATACGCAAAAATAGCAGTAAAATAAGTATGATAAAATTGGGAGATCTAAGGTGCATGAAGTGCAGACACCAGTATATCTGGAGTTAGCAATACTTCTTGAATTCTATGGGGCAGTTTATGTCCCAAATTAATTATTCTCTTCAGGGGCTTAGATGCCTTAACATGTCATCCAGACAATGCTGCAGGGATACAAAGGCGTGGCCAGCATGAGTCTACAATCTCGAGATCAGGTAATCCAATATCGAGATGGTTAACCCACCAATAACAAGTCAGGGTCCAGGCAGAGAAAACTCCGGCCCAATCTATTGAGTGTCAAAAAGGAATGCGGAAATCCTGACTACCAGACGCCATCTCCGCATTCCTTGTTAACACTCAATACAAAGAATTTGATCCTGTGAAAGAAAACACCAGTTTGATTTATGGTAACATATAATCACCGAATTTTGAAATGCTGCCCTGCATATGTGTGTCATGCGCTTGGTGCGTCGACGCCTGACTGAAGAAACCGACTGGTCATTTCGACCGAAAGTCATTTCGGTCATTCCACTGGTCATTTCGACCGATGAAGACCGACTGGTCATTTCAGTTATGACCAGATACGTCACGGTTGTTTATTGAGCTCCTATAACACAGTCGTCTATGACAGCCATGTTATATATATTTCATAGTGATAACGTCTTGGAGACAAGAAGTGAAAACCACCGCCATTCTGCTTGTTGACTGCCGTAAACCGCCTAGTTCTGGGCAATTATCGCCTACTGTGGCAAAGAAACGCTATTTTTCATCTCTTTTGCAATTTATCAATTTTTTCTTCTTGTTCATTCAGGAATCTAAACATTCCTATCTCTTTTGGGGAATTATTAGAGCAATTTCCGGCCGAAAAGGCCAATCCGGTGGTCGAGCGGTCAGGGGCATGCGTTTTCGTCTGATCGCTGGATTGCCGGGTTGCGGGTTCGAATCCCGCCAGCGGGCATGGCTGTTGTCATGTCGAGGCGGCCAATTCAGACTTCCACCCTTCGGGGAGCCTCTATAAAAGTGAAGCTGCAAATCTCTTCCCCTTCGCCATGGGTAACCCTGGGCGTCGTGTGAGCGTGGTGCGTAGGCGCTCCTTCACCACTGGGGAATTAGTAACGAACGGCCGAACAATATCCTATTTTATTGGAAATGTAAGCAACAATGCTTGATATTGGTTTACAGCGCAAAAGAAATCAATGGTCAAGTATGATGTTAAATGGAGAATGCGCCAGCTCTCTATATAGCAGCCTTAGTTGTTTATCGGCTATCTGGTTACTCAGCGGAAATATAACGCAGAACAATTTTCCACGGTTATTCTGCGCGGTTGTAGATATCATTTCCAGTTAAACAAATCTTATACGCACCACATGACCACAAAATCACTATGATTGGAGAAAATCCATGTGAATTCCGGTTATAGTTGGACTGTGGCCGAAACGTGTTTTCAAACGGTAGAGGTCATGAACTACTTTCCAAAAGCTCTGGGTATAACCGGCGGTCGCCAGTCATTAGCCGTAGGTACTTTTCAAATGCGCCCAAAGCCAACTATAATGAGGAGTGAAATTTTGTTATCAATTTATCATTCCTTAAACCATCTATTGCCACTTAATAGAAACTGAATTTTTGCATAATATACAGATAATTACTAGAAAGCACAAAATGATGCGATCCGTAATTTTTATACAATATCTGATTAATTGGCAAACATTATTACTTTCCTTATATACATAATGTATAAGGAACGTATTGTGACGGGGTCGAAAATTCGAATTCCAGTTTTCGACGAGAGAGCACAATTCAGGCATCCCTGTTCACAAATCAAACATTTTTGACGTGATATCTGTGTGTGTGTGTCAGTGACTCTGTGGAAACGATATCTCACGAAGGAATAAAGCGATTTGAATTAAATTTGGTACAAAAATCACAATCCTTGAACACTGGAAGCCTATTGTCTTTAAACACAATCGAATGTACAGAACCCCCTAAATTTTCGAGTGAAATTTTGAAAAAATCATCGAAAAATCAAAACTTTTAATAAAGTTACGCAAATAGACATTTCTTATGTAATCTTTCCGTAGAGAACGATTGACATAAACTTTAGAACACTAGCATGAACCGTTCTCGAGATATTGCACATTTTTCAAATAAATTTATGAAAAAATCCCATAAATTAAAAAAAATAAATTAACTGTTGACAAACATGTTCACTTTTCGTATATAATATCATGTGATAAATTGGGTGACATCATTGTCGTGGATCTAGCTCGTTCCATTTATAAGAAAATATACTTTGAGTAATACATTTGTATTTGAACGCCAATAGTCATTTATCTGCTATAAGAATAATTTATTTCTCCGTCCATAACGCTGGGCGAGATTTTGGCGAAGAATTTGGCGGAATGTCGCCAACCTGGCGACTTTTTAAATGTTGCCAAATGGATAAAAATGACGCTAAATCGATGAAAATGACGACTAATTAACGAAAATTCAATATCTTAGAAAGAATATAAGTATCTACTATAAGAATAAACTATTTTTTGCTGTAAAAGTAGTAAATTCATTGCATTATATAAGGAAAGTCATGTGCTGCCCACATCAGATTTTTAAATTAGCGTCCGTAAAGCAAAGTTTTTTTTTAGAACTGTTATTATTATTGGGTAAAATGATTATGTTAATGATAAAGGTACCAAGTAAATCGGAATGGTAATATGCATATAATTCATGTAATTGCGTAAATAAAATATATTTATCCAGGTTTAAATATTGACTATGTGCTCATTTTGTTCTATACGCCTGTCTCATTATGTTCTTTGGCAGAAGCCGGAATAGAAGTGAAAATGCAATGTCACAATGTGCATGGTTTAGAAATTATAATGTACTATTTTAGAGACTGTAAAACTTCTCCTTTTCAACTTAAGGTGATATATATATGATAAAAACAATTATGTGAAATTCGGTACACCTGATTTATACAGTAACAATAATAATCACATTGAGTTTTAACATCCGTAGGTTATATATGAATATTATATTCATTCAAAAGAAAATATATTCTTTTGAGAACATTTCAAAGTGTGAAAAATAATTCTTATAATTCAAAATGCAGGATGCCAGTTTATGTCCAACGATGCATTTCTTTTAAGCCTCTTAAGTGTTTCTTCCATGCTGTTTCATGCGCTTAATACACTGGACCATTTTTGTAAGACCTGGAATTTAATATCGTAGCATCGCAGAAATAACTTGCGTATCAGTACCTCGCTAGAATATTCTGTTCTATATCGAAATGGAAAAACATCTATTTGTCATAAGCTGGAATGAAAAGACTTTAAAATGGTATGGATGAAAAGATGCAATCCAATATAAAGGAACTTCTAAAGGGGATTATAGAATAGATGTTAAAATAAAACGTTTATTGAATGGATTTCTTTATGTACATGTTACTGTTCTTGTTCCTATACAAATTTAATAAAAAAAACTCTGCAACTAGAGCACTGAAGTTTTTAAACCTTCAAACAAACTGCAACTCTGAGCAATATGACAGAAATAGTACAGAAGTAACCAAATTGCAATATTGTGCATTAAGATTGTAAACAGTAGATAAATAAGTAAATTACAGCACTGAGCATTATGATTGTAAACAATAGAGAAGTAACCGAACTATGACACTGATCATTATGACTATAAACTGTACAGAAGTAATTTAACTACAACACTGAGCATTATTATTGTAAACAATAGAGGAGTAAATAAGCAGCAACACTTTACATTATGACTATAAACAATAGAGAAGTAATCAAACTACAATATTGCTATATTGCAGTATGACTGTAAATAGCAGAGGAATAACCAAACTACAACAGTGAGCTTTGCGACTGTATACTATAGAGAAGAAACAAAGTTAAGCACTGATAATTATTACTGTAAACAATAGAGAAAACACCAAATGTAGTATGAATCATTCATTGTTATCACGATAAACTGGTTATAATAATTTCCATTCCAAAATGCGTATGAATGTACTGAGCACAACAAATGAAATATTCCAACGTTGTGCTACATTTACATTAGTATATATCTGCATTTGCGTTAAATTTAGTTTCAATCATTTCATAAATTCAAGAGAAATATAAGTTATATAAATTAAGCATTTGATAAACTGACTGATACTCTTAATACATAATACGAACGTTCATTGTCGCATTATAGGACCCACCACCACCATCATAAGTTTCAATTAATTTATATTCTAATCATCAAATTTACGAAATAAATATTTAGTTCTACTATAACATAAAATATGAATCCATGTAGCGTTATCTACTATTGCTCATGAGATATCATATTCATATTCTACAGATATACACGCATGCGCAGAGAGAGAGAGAAAGAGTGAGAGTGAGAGAAAAGAGATGGAGAGAGAGAAAGAGAGAGAGGGGGAGAGAGAAAGGGATAGGGGAAGATAAGAGAGAGAGAGAGAGAGGGAGGGCGATATTTCTGATGGTGTTCTACATGCATTCAGAAGGTTTTCTGGATAAATTTCGAATCCGTATATTTTCAGGGAAACAATAGTTGTTTTATTCAATAGTTGGAGAAAGACAAAAGACATAGATTCTATATTTTGAATACCTATATGAACTATTCTTTAAAATAATTGTCTAACGTGTTTATGTTTTCCCAGGCCATCCTGAAATCGCGGAGTGATCTAAAAGGCTGTAGCTTTACACACTTATATACTTACATAATTATCAACCACTAGCTAGAATTCAAGGAAGTCTGAATTTCGATTTAATCCACCTGTGTTAGAGAAATGGGGGGGGGGGTATGGATTTAACACACCATACGGAAACCTCCCGGTGTTCAATAATAATAAAACTTTTCAGACTTATAACAACGTTCAATGGATAAAACCTAACGGAGTCAGATATTAAATTATTTTCCTTAAGAGGAAAACGAATTAAATATTTTCAGACCCTCTGAGAAGCTCTCGGTGACTAATATTTGCGCACTTTCAGTATTGACCTCGGCTCAGAACCTAACGGAGTTAGATTTTCGATTTATTCACCGAGAGAGGAAAATATAGGTTTTTAAAAGTATTTTTAGACCCGTCGGAAAAGGCCTGAAAACCTAGAAAGTTCAAACTTTGCATATCAACAACATGAAATATCAAGCACGGAATAGAACTTAACTGAGTTAATTATCGATTAATTATAATTATTTTAGACGCTAATTGCAATACATTGTTAAGCAAAATAAACACACGAAAAGGTGTTGTTTCCCTGTTTTGAACATGCTTCGATACTAGTGTTTTATGTATTTAACTACAGTGATAAGAAAAATAGAACGTTCTATGGAATAAGGGGCCAGTCTGGATATATATTCCATAATACCTTTTAAAATCGTTTTCTATAGTGGATCGCGCTTTTTTACTTTCCCTGCAATACATGGTAATGTATAGGGAAAGTATTGGAATCATGCCGAAAATCACAACTCGAGTTTTCGACGGATCTACACGTTTCGAGACCCCTAGAATACGAAAAAACCATTTTTAGCGTGACGTCTGTGCGTGTGTCTGTGTGTCTGTC
Source organism: Amaurobius ferox (assembly GCA_951213105.1). Taxonomy (NCBI): domain Eukaryota; kingdom Metazoa; phylum Arthropoda; class Arachnida; order Araneae; family Amaurobiidae; genus Amaurobius; species Amaurobius ferox. The sequence goes on from OX578139.1 coordinate 73,662,375, forward strand.
TGTCTGTCTGTCTGTCTGTCTGTCTGTCTGTCTGTGTGTCTGTCTGTCTGTCTGTGTGTCTGTGTGTCTGTCTGTGCAGATTTTGTATCCACTGTAACTAAAAAACTAATCGACCGAATTTCACAAAATTTGGTAGGTAAGTCACTTGTGGGCGGGGCTAGTGCTGATTAGTTTTGGGTACGATTCGGAATAAAAGAACCCACCTTTTTTTGCGAAATGGCCCGCAAAAGCTTGTATCCACTCTAGCTGAAAAACTAATGAACCGAATTTCACAAAATTCGGTAGATGAGTCACGTATAGGTCACTCTGGTGCTGATTACATTTTGGTACGATTCGGAAAAAAATAACCTGCCTTTTTTTGCAAAACGGCCCGCAAAAATCTTCAAAATCTAAACTAAAGAACTTGGTATACTGAGATATATCCATTAAATTCCCGTTTAATACGTAATGTTTAACGACGAAAAGAATAAGACCAACCCCATTACACTAGGACTAGCCGTTCTCGAGATATTTTAGTTTTTCGTACTTTCCCTACGCCACCTTTGAAAATAAGCCCGGTTACCGAATGAGAACGAAATTAAAAGTGAATTACATTTAATTGAAATAAATAGAACGTGGATATAAGTTTGCAGGGAAAGTCATGTGCTGCCCACATCAGATTTTTCCATACCATTTTAAGATATTCTCATTCAAGATTATGACAGATAGATGTTATTCCATTTCAGTATAAAATGGAATAGTAGTGAAAGGGGTTGAAATATAAGTTCAATTTCTAATTTCCCTGCAATACATGGTAATGTATAGGGAAAGTATTGGAATCATGCCGAAAATCACAACTCGAGTTTTCGACGGATCTACACGTTTCGAGACCTCTAGAATACGAAAAAACCATTTTTAGCGTGACGTCTGTGTCTGTGTCTGTGTGTCTGTCTGTCTGTCTGTCTGTGTGTCTGTCTGTCTGTCTGTCTGTGTGTCTGTCTGTCTGTGTGTCTGTGTGTCTGTCTGTCTGTCTGTCTGTGCAGATTTTGTATCCACTCTAACTAAAAAACTAATGGACCGAATTTCACAAAATTTTGTAGGTAAGTCACTTGTGGGCGGGGCTGGTGCTGATTAGTTTTGGGTACGATTCGGAATAAAAGAACCCGCCTTTTTTTACGAAATGGCCCGCAAAAGCTTGTATCCACTCTAGCTGAAAAACTAATGGACCGAATTTCACAAAATTCGGTAGATGAGTCACGTATAGGTCACCCTGGTGCTGATTAGATTTTGGTACGATTCGGAAAAAATAACCTGCCTTTTTTTGTAGAATGGCCCGCAAAAATTGTCAAAATCTAAACTAAAAAGCTACGTATGCTCAAATATATCCATTAAATGCTTGTTTATTGCGTAATTTTTAGCGAAGAAAGGAATAAGACCAACCCCATTACACTAGGACTAGCCGTTCTCGAGATATATTAGTTTTTTTCGTATTTTTCCACGCCACCTTTGAAAATAAGTCCAGTTATCAAATGAGAACGAAAATTGAATTAAAAGTGAATTGAATTTAATTGAAATAAATAGAACGTGGATATAAGTTTGCAGGGAAAGTCATGTGCTGCCCACATCACATTTTTACTTTCCCTGCAATACATGGTAATGTACAGGGAAAGTATTGGAATCATGCCGAAAATCACAACTCGAGTTTTCGACGGATCTACACGTTTCGAGACCTCTAGAATACGAAAAAACCATTTTTAACGTGACGTCTGTGTGTGTGTCTGTCTGTCTGTCTGTCTGTCTGTGTGTCTGTAAAAAAATAACCTGCCTTTTTTTGCAAAATGGCCCGCTAAAATTGCCATCATCTAAAATAAAAAACTGGGTATACTCAAATATATCCATTAAATGCTGATTTAATACGTAATTTTTAACGACGAAAGGAATAAGACCAACCCCATTACACTAAGAGTAGCCGTTCTCGAGATATTTTAGTTTTTCGTACTCTCCCTACGCCACCTTTGAAAATAAGTCCGGTTATCGAATGAGAACGAAATTGAATTAAAAGTGAAATAAATTTAATTAAAATAAAGAGAACGCTAATATAAGTCTGCAGGGAAAGTCATGTGCTGCTCACATCAGATTTTTTACTTTCCCTGCAATACATGGTAATGCATAGGGAAAGTATTGGAATCATGCCGAAAATCACAACTCGAGTTTTCGACGGATCTACACGTTTCGAGACCTCTAGAATACGAAAAAACCATTTTTAACGTGACGTCTGTGTGTGTGTCTGTCTGTCTGTCTGTCTGTCTGTCTGTGTGTCTGCCTGTGCAGATTTTGTATCCACTCTAACTGAAAAACTAATGGACCGAATTTCACAAAATTTGGTAGGTGAGTCACTTGTGGGCGGGGCTGGTGCTGATTAGTTTTGGGTACAATTTGGGATAAAAGAACCCGCCTTTTTGTGCGAAATGGCCCGCAAAAGCTTGTATCCACTCTAGCTAAAAAACTACTGGACCGAATTTCACAAAATTCGGTAGATGAGTCACTTGTGGGTCATCCTGGTGCTGATTAGATTTTTGTATTATTCGGAAAAAAATAACCTGCCTTTTCTTACAAAATGGCCAGCAAAAATCATCCAAATCTAAACTAAAGAACGACGCATGCTCAAATATATCCATTAAATGCTTGTTTAATACGTAATTTTTAACGAAGAAAAGAATAAGACCAACCCCATTACACTAGGACTAGCCGTTCTCGAGATATTTTAGTTTTTCGTATTTTCTCTACGCCACCTATGAAATTAAGTCCAGTTACCGAATGAGAAAGAAAATTGAATTAAAAGTGGAATAAATTTAATTAAAATAAAGAGAACGTGGGTATAAGTCTGCAGGGAAAGTCATGTGCTGCCCACATCAGATTTTTTTAATATCGTCGTATGATATTCCAGATTCATCAGAAAAGATCTGGCGTATTATAGGCATAGAAAGGCAAAAAAAGGAATAACTCTGAAAATTGCTAAGATCTGAATCTTTAGAGAAATACAACCGTATGCGCGTATCGGAAAATTGAAAGAATAAATTTTACTTACATCACGTTTTTAACGATGCCTGTATGCATGTCTGTTGGTTTATGAGAAGGTGGTTAAATTATTTTTCGAATGAATTCAACCATTAAAATGAAATTTGGTATAGTTGATTTAATGGGTAAATACAATGAGCCGAATTATTTTCAAAAAGATAGAAGCAAAACTGTAAATAATAAATGGCTAAAGCGCGGCAAAAGTAAAAGCATCAGTGCATCTTTACTTTAATAGCACTTTTCAGTACAAATTGATGAAAGATTGGGTTTTCTTGAATTGAAAAAGACAAATGAATCACATTTATACCACTTCTTTAACATTAAACCTACCAAATGATCTTTTTAATCATATGTTTTAATATTTGCTAATCACTAGAGCTAATCATTTACATTTAAATCTTAATTTCAAAATAAGAGAAACTCTTCTAATTCTTATTGGGATATTCCTTTTAAACGTTCTATTTATAAATACTTATATTAATTGCAATAACTTATTTAATAATTATAATCATTTATTTTCAATTAAGGATGTGAAAGTATTAAAGACATTTAACAGTATTAAAGACATACAACAAGCCTATAGGAAGAGCAATTTCGAATTACAATGACATTTCTCAATCTTATTATTTAATTAATTATTCTGTAGCTATCGTATTTAATAATTGTCTATGTAAAGATACCAATTGTGTAAATTACATTAATCCAATATTAATATATATTGTGACTGCTGATTTAAACATTGTTAAAGATGTTACAGTAATGGTATTTAGTGCTGGATTTAGATTACCTTCATGTAGTAACCTTTCTAATGTATTAAAATCAATACATTTAGACTTAAATAAATATATTTGCAATTTAGCATGTAAATATGTACTGCCATTAAATATGTGGAAATATAATTTATGAGAAAGTATTAAAAATAATATTAATAGTATTAAATTGCCTAAATCTATATGCTAAATCTATATGCTATTGCTTAAAATGACGCCAAATTGATTAAAATGACGCCAAATTGATTAAAATGACGCCAAATAATTGATTCAAACGACGCAAATCAATGAAATTAATTTTTTTTTTTTTTTTTTTTTTTTTAGAAAAGTGTACTGAAATGGTGTTACGGTAGCATTTATTGGTCAGTCCATCCATCCTACTTAGCAACACATTTAGCGAAAATATCACCAAATTGATAAAAATATTTGTAAATCTATAAAAATATTATGAAATTGATAAAATTGAGCTTAATAAATGAAATTAATTGTGTTTAGTTAGGGGATAGTATTTTGATGATATTTCGTCAATTTTTCGCAAAATGGGACAATCGGTTCTACAGTCCCACTTGGCGATACATTTGGCGACTTTTAACATTATCGCTAAATTGACGAAAATGTCGCCAAATCGTCCATGGAGATCGCATTATTCAGACGATATGATTTCCATCAATTTATTTGAAGCAAATGATATCATGTCGTTTAGCAATGGATGTAAATCCAATGTGTTATGCGGCATATGATTTTTATTAAATCTTTTCCGATTTGAATAATAAAGATATGTATATAAAATAAATTTCATTGTCATTGATTTTTGACTGGATAATAATATCAATTACAATCTTCATGTTTAATCATTATTATTATTGATATTTTCGGGGATTATTGGTTCAGGGATTATTTATATTTTCAAGTTATTGTGGCATTGTTTTATTATGACAAAAATTGTTTAAACTCATATATTGTACGTTGTACGAGTAATCTTCTACAAATGCACGGGTATATCTTCTAATCTACGAGAATATATGTAGTACAGGTATATTGGCATATATTTTGATATATATTGGCATTTATTGAAATCAAGTACGACCTTCTGGTATAAAGATTACGAAGATTATTAATATTTTCAATTCATTACGTCATCTGTTTTATTTTAATAAATACGTTTGAGACTCATGTTGTAATACGGGTAGTCTTCTACTAACACACTGGCGTATTTTCTAATCTGTAACACTATAAGTAGTACGGGTCCCATACAATTTTAATGTTTTCGTTTTGCATATATTGTTACAATTCCCTTTTTTTTGTAAATTAGCTTACAAAAGGGTCCAGGATATTTTATTCTTCAGATCTGCCAGTGAAGATAATTTTGTATAGCGAAAACATAGATACTTAAACTTATTTTTAAGAACATTAAATTAAATATTTTAACGGAATATTTTGATTAAAAATGTCATTTAGTATACTATAGGAATTTACGCATGATTGTGAATTTTAAGTTTCTTTATATTACATACTCCGTACGACGAACACGAACGGGTACGCTGCTAGTTTAAAATATAAATAATAATCCAGAAATATTTAAACCCGAAGGCCTTAATTAATATAAACCAGTCAAATATGCAATTTATTTAACATTTATTTTATATACATTTCTTCTGCCGTATGTTTATACGTATTTGTAATTTTCTTCTGCCGTATGTATATTTGATTTAATTCCGTTGCTAAACGACATGATATAATTTTCTTCAAATAAATGGGTCAAAAAATATTGTCTGCACAATGCTATTTCTATGGAAGATTTAACTGTGCGTTTTTTATTAATATCTAGAAAATCCTTGGCCATAGAAACTCGAAACATGAACTACATTTAAAGAGAAGCTATTCCAAGGTTTGCCACAAAGTTTCGTGAAATTCATTGTAGTCGTTCTCTCGTGATGATGAAACAAACAGACAAACAAAAAAGCACACCCACAGACGGATTTCAATTTTATTTTTATAGATGAATGTAAGAATGTTTTTATAGATGAATGTACGTACGTATTAAACGTTTTGAAACGTAGAGTACCTTACATACCTGTACCTTACGTACCTGTAAGCTATAATTATTTTTCCAGGAAATACTAAAATGATTTGCTAATTTCAATAAATTTTGCTGCAAATATTAATCATACCTTTTATTACTTTCCTTATATACATAATATATCCTTTTATACATAATTTTTTTTTGTTTGATGTGTGTGTGTGTGTGTGTGTGAGTGTGTGTGTGTGTGTGTAAGAAAACGCCAATATCGTGTGAGGCAATAATCCAGGTGGCGCTGCGATAAGTTAAGCAATACTGCATTGTATGAATTTCTATGGCGAAAGGCTTAAATGTTTTTTAAGCTGTCAATTTTGTAAAAATAAGTAATTAGCCCAATGCCAGTTAGAATTGAAACTATAAAGAATATTCCTACGCATTCAAAATAACTTCACCTTTCAACTTATTTTTATCTCCATAGAATCTATACTCAATTCTACAACTATGAAAAAATACTGGTTAATTATACTTATAATTAGGGAAATCTTTAATTTAAAAATAATCAAAAAATCGTACATATGCTAAATACTACGCCTTTCTGTCGTGTCAGTTAACAATGGAAGCTACTTTACTAACATTAGCAACACCTAGATATAATTCTCAAAGCATTATGGCATTTTAAGCGTTTTTTATATAGGAGTTTTATCTCCTTCTTTCTAAATCCATGCTAGTTACACTGAATGAATTTTATTCAAATAGCGTCATCGAAATATAAGTATTTTACCTATATATGTATATTTCATGATTTAAAATCAAAAGTATTATAATTGCGTTGACACATAATTTAGATACACAGATAATACGCAAAAATAAAATGGTTTTATGACGAATGCTGTACTAAATATAAATGTAAACGATATTTAAACATCACGATCTTGGAAGAAATAGATGCCATATTTTATTTTCCACGAAAAATAAATGACATATTACTTTCCTTATATACATAATGTATAAGAAAAATATTGTGACGGGACGAAAATTCGAATTCGAGTTTTCGACGGGAGAGCACATTTTAAACATCTCTAACCACGAATGAAATATTTTTTAGGTGATGTCTGTGTGTGTACCTCACGAACGAATGGAGCGATTCGAATGAAATTTGGCACAAAAATTACAACCCATTAATACTGGAAGCCTATTGTTTTTCAAACGCAATCGAATGTTCAGAACGGCCTAAATTTTCGAGTGACATTTTGAAAAAATCATCAAAAAATCAAAACCTTTAAAAAAATTATGCAAATAGATATTTCTTAAGTATTTCTTTCTTAGAAAACGATTGACATAAACTTTAGAACGCCGTTCTCGAGCATGAACCGTTTCATGAACCGTTCTCGAAATATTGCATGTGTTTCAAATAAATTTATCAAACAAACCCATAAATTAAAAAAAAATATTAACTCTAAAGAAATATGTTAGATTTTCATATGTAATATCATGCGATAAATTTGGCGACATCATTCTCGTGGATTGACATCATTTTGGTGACATCATTCTCTTTTCATTCATGAGAAAATATACTTTGAATAATACTTTTGTATTTGAATGGCAATAGTCATGTATCTGCTATAAGAATAACTTATTTCTCCGTCCATAATGCTTGGCGAGATTTTGGCGATGAATATGGCGGAATGTCGCCAACTTGACGACACTTTTTTAAATGTTGCCAAATTAACGAAAATTTAGCCAAATGAATAAAAATGACGCTAAATCAATGAAAATGACGACTAATTGACAAAAATTCAATATCTTGGAAGGAATATAAGTATCTACTGTAAAAATTACCTTTGTTTTTAACTGTAAGAGTAGCAAATCTAGTGCATTATATAAGGAACGGCATGTGCTGCCCACAGAATTTTTCATTCTACTGTGTGTTAAATTGCCATAAAAACCGCATTAAAAATATTGGTTAGTGTTTTCAATATCTTGTGATACATTATGATATTTTATATTGGTCATTAAATTCATTTAGCGCGGCTTTACTGTTTTATATGCAAAATAATAATGTGCAAAACCCACAGTACTTTTTTTTTAACGTTTTGAAGTTTACTAACATTAGGCACTTATCTTGCTGAGCACAATTAAACATATTTTGAAGTAACAGATCATCTTGCATTTCTGAAAAACATAATACATAATGCATATTCAAATATAACTTAACTATATAACAAATATAACTTAACTTACAGATTCCCAAAGGTGTTAAATGTGTTGTTTGTGAGGGATGTTTTTCCAGTTAGACTGGACGATTTGTACAATTTAGTTATATGTTTTACTTGTTATCTTTGTTGTATTTGTTATTTTTATTTATGGGTTATATTGTTTTATTGTTTTTCCGTGTTGTTATGTTTCATTGGTATTTCAATATTTTCCGGCATTCTGTTGTAACTTCTCTGCACCCGTTGAATGGCTGGACGACCTGGGCAATAAAATAAGCAAGAAAGATCAATCATACATAAAGCATTGATTATAAAACACTGTTTTATTTTTTAATTATCACAGAACTACAATAATTAATTTTACTTGAAAACATTAAACTTCACAAAAAAAATTTATTCAAATGACGTCATCGGAATATAAATCGTCTGGCTCTCTATGTAAATGCAGAGAATATTTCATTGATACACTTTTATTCCAGACTCCAGGGCTGAATAATTTTGCGTGACAAATATTTAACAATTCTTATACAACTCATAATCATTTGTTTACTTTCTGCATATATTAAAATTAGACGTGTTGTAGAAATAATCAAAGTTTAGTGATCATTTAAATTCAAAATTTTTGTAATTGCGTTGGCACAGAATATAGATGCACAAAAAATATACAAAAATAAAGCGGTTTTAGGAGGCATGCAACACTAAATATAAATTTAAAAGAACCTTAAAGATCACGATTTTTACACTGGGGAAAAAAAAGATGGATGCCATATTTTATTTTAAAGTGGATCACGTGATCTGTTCATATAATATGTATGTCATTATTATTTTAATTTTAAAAACTACGGAACATATTTTACTGAAATTTGTTTTATATATTTTATGGGATAACTTGAATATTTCCTAAACTTTTCGAAGTAATTTGTGACTTTTAACTTCGGTCACAAAATGTTTGAAAAATTAGGGCCCATAGCGTTCAATGTATTTCACATTTTCAACCGGGTTCAATCCAAAACTAATTGGATGTTATTATTCATTTACATTCCCATATGTCCCACAGACCGATTCAACAGCATACTAAAATTTCATTTTGATAAAGTCATTTTTACGGCAGTTATCGTGCTAACGGACAGACAGACAGAATGAACAAAGTCATAAACACTTTCAACTGTGTTGGAAAGTGTTAAAACTGTTGTAAATATCTGCAGTATTTAATTTACCACTAAGTGTACCACTGTTGTAAATATCTGCGCCACTGTTGTAACCTGGCATTACCACTGTTGTAAATATCTACAGTATTTAAGTTACTACTAAATTACCACTAATTAGAAAATAGAGAACGTTCCTTCCACAAATATTTAACTATTCAAACTTTATTTCTGAAAATTTACTTTTTCAAATATCTTAAAATCACTAGACATGTAGTATTTGTTGCAACTGAAAATCCGCTGTAATTTCAGATAAATAAACCTCATTCCGACACCATTCCTTGAGGCATACTTCACGGAACAACATTTTAACAATGTATATAGAACTTTTAAACTAGTATGTTCGGGGCGATTTATATTCAACCTTTCATAATAATTTAACTTCAAATAATTCCCCATAAAAATTAAAATGATCGTTTTATGAAAGATTATGTATCGTAAAATGCTTCAGAAATGAGGAACGGAAAATCAAGATAAACTTTAAAATGCTGTGAAAAACAAAGAAGTAACTTTGGGAAAAAATGTTTCAAGTTTATTCTTCAAGAATGCTGCATATCAACATTCTCAAACTGTGAAGTTGGAAGATCTTTGTAGATGCAAACATTTACACTTTGAACACTTTCAGTGTTTGTTACCGAAAAGCTTAAATAAACTGAAGGCGCATGTGTTATCAAACAATCCCAATAAAAAGATGGCTTTCAATTTCTAATAAGACAAATGCAAATTTTCATGCCAAAAATTTAAACTGGAAAACTTAAAACATGAAAAATATATATATTTATATTTGGAATATAAAATAAAACTATAACATATATGATACTATGGTATTTCGCCGTATAAATTGGGTATTCTTTTCCATCCTGCGATGTTTCGTCCTCTTCTCCAATTTTGCCGTGAATAAGTTTAAACCTACCCATTCCACTGTTTTTCGTTATTTAGTCTTATTCGTACCGATAAATTTAAGGATAAACATAATTTCTTAAGTCAAACTAGGATGTAAGTTTATCTTCCGATACTTGGGTGTAGGTTTATCCCCTTTTATTTTCCGATAATAATTATAAGTCTTTATATAGGGAACACAGAACGTACTCTCGGTATTCGTTTATCTGAGCATGCTCCTGACGTTAAAAATAATAAACTCTCAAATACTCTTGAGCAATTAATGATACATTTACCCCTAATTTTGACGAAGCTTTTCTTTCAATTAAATGCAATAAAACCCTCGTAATATTTTACTTTTTGAATCCCTTTTTATTAAAACTTCACAACAAAGTTGAAAAGTGTTTATGATTTTATTCATTCTGTCTGTCCGTTAGCACGATAACTGCCGTAAAAATGACTTAATCAAAATGAAACTTTAGTATGTTGTTCAGACGGTCTGTAGGGCCTATGGGAATATAAATGAATAATACCACCCACTTAGTTTTGGATTGAACCCGGGTTGAAAAAATGAAATACATTGAACCCTATGGGACCTAATTTTTCACACATTTTTAAGCGGATTTAAAATTCACAAATTGCTTCGAAAATTTTAGGTAATATTTAAAGTATTCCATAAAATATATAAAGAAAATTCAGCAAAATATATTCAGTAGTTTTTAAAATAAAAATTAATATAATAATTATACCGCTTATGTGAAGCGATCACGTGACCATGATATGAAAAGATCACGTGACGCACTTCAAAATAAAATATGGCATCCATCTTGTCTCAAAATCGTGATTTTTGAAGTTCTTTTTAATTCATATCGAGTCTTGAATTCGTCCTAAAACCGCTTCATTTTTGCTTAAATTCTCTGCATCTACATACTGAAACAACGCAATGACAATATATTTGAGTTTAAATGGTCATCCAAATTTGATTATTCCTACAACGAATTCTATTTTTCACTTATGTGAAATGTAAACAGCAAAATATGTAGAATAAGTTGTATAAGAATTGCTGTATTTTTCTAACGCAAAAGTATTTTGCTCATGGAGTCTGCATACCTGATATGAATGAAATATTAATTGATTTTACAGAGAAAAGGACGATTTTTTTCGACGAAGTTTTAAGCATAGAGTTTAATTAATTGTAGCTCCATGGTCTTAAGTTTTAAAATAAAATAAATTATTTTAGTACTGTGATTAATGAAATTATTGGGAAAATGTTATGAATGAAATGCTGCTTTTATAGAGAGAGCCAGACGTGATATTTTTCTATGACGTCATTTGAATGAATGTCAGTTGTTTTAGATGAAGTTTTCAAATATAATAAATTATTGTAGTGTTATGATGATTTTAAAAATATTACCGAGGAATGTATCGCATTTTAGAGATGTTTAAACCAGGAAATTTATATTTCAATACCGTCATTTGAATGAAGTTCTTTTTTCGATGAAGGTTTAAGTTTTCAAATATAACAAATTAATGTAGTATTCATGAATCCATAAAACAGATTTAAAATTATAAAATTACAAATCTCAAAGATAAACATTTAAAAAAACTTTAAAAAAAATATCAATAGAACGTTATTATAAATTAAGGTAACTGTGTAAAGGTTTAACACGCACGGCATCGAGAACGAGTCGCCGGACATAAGTTAAGACCAGAACACGGTCAAAATTACAAATAGAAGTACGATATAAATGAACAAGAAAGATCAATCATGCATAAAGCATGGAGTATGAAACACTATCCAACTTCAGTGCAATTTTATTAAAACATCTCTGAAATTCGATACATTCCTCGGTAATATTTTAAAAATTATTTGCAATACTACATTAATTTATTACATTTGAAAATTCAAAATATGAAACAAAAATTAGCTTCATTCAAATGACCGCATTGAAATATAAATTGCCTGGTTTAAACATCTCTAAAATGCGATACATTCCTCGGTAATTTTTTTAAATCATCATAATACTACAATAATTTATTATGTTTGAAACTTCATCGAAAACAAACAAACTTTATTCAAATGATCATCAAATCTTCATCGAAATATAAATCGCCTGACTCCCTCTATTAAAGCAGCATTTCATTCATAAACTATTTTCATTACTCTCATTCATCACAATACTATAATAATTTATTTTATTTAAAAACTTAAAACCATGGAGGTACAAGTAATTTAACTCTATGTTTAAAACTTGATCGAAAAAATTGTTTTCTTCTCAGTGTAAAATCAATCAATGTTTCATTCATATCAGCTATATTGCAGACTCCATGAACTAAATAACTTTGCGTTAAAGAAATGCAGCAATTCTTATACAGCTCATTCTATATCTTTTGTTGTTTACATTCTCTATAAGTGAAAATTAGGCTTCATTGTTGAAATAATCAAAGTTTGGTGATCATTTAAACTTAAATATATTGTAATTGCGTTGTTTCAATATGTAGATGCACAGAATTTGAGCAAAAATAAAGCAGTATTAGGACGAATACAATACTAAAAATGTATTAAAAGAAACTTTAAAAATCACGATTTTGACAAAAGATGGATGCCATATTTTATTTTGAAGTGGGCCATGTAATCCCTTCATATAATGGTCACGTGATCGTTTCATATAAAGGGTGTAATTATTATTTTAATTTTTATTTAAAAACTACTGAATATATTTTGCTGAAATTTTTTTATATATTTTATGGGTTAATTAGAATACTTCCTGAAACTTTCGAAGCAATTTGTGAATTTTCAATACACTTAAAAAATGTTTGAAAAATTAGGTTCCATACTGTTCAATGCATTTCATTTTCTCAATCCGAGTTCAATCCAAAACTAATTGGGTGATATTATTCATTTACATTAAATAGGTCCCACAGACCGTCTGAACAACATACTAAAATTTCAGTTTGAAAAAGTCATTTTTACGGCAATTACCGTGCTAACGGACAGACAGACAGACAGACAGACAGACAGAATGAACAAAGTCATAAACACTTTTCAACTGTGTTGTAAAGTGTTAATAAAAAGGGATTCGTAAAGTGAAATAGAGCGGGGGTTATTACAGCTGATCAAAAGAAAATAATTTTGAGAAAAAGGGCGAAAATTATCTTTAGTCACTAATTGGGAAAGGGCGATCATTTATTTACCATTTTTTACATCTCTAGCATGTTCAGACAAACGAATACCAATCATACGCTTAGTGCTTACCATCTATATAAAATTTATAAAAATTATCCTGAAAAAGAAAGGGTACAACATATACCCCAGCAAAACTTTTAAAGTTAACATTATCCCTAAATTTATCAGTACGAATACGATTGAGCATAGTAGTAACATTTGAATGAACGGATTCAAAATTAAATTCGGTATAAAAATTGATGAGGACGAAAAATTTTAGGATGTTATGGCTAGCTTTAAACGGTAAACGTTCATTGATGGGAATAAAACTAGTATTGGGTTGTTGTTATTGAGACCCAGACCGTCCGACCTAACAGGAAGGTGTAAGATAACCGTTACTAGTATTGAATTGTAAAAATTTATGGCGAATATTACCAAAGATTTTATAAACAAACTCATAAGAGTAACCGGCATCCTGACCGAGTTTAAAAATTAAATCAATTTCATTGTAGTAGTGGAACTGACTTTAAAGGCGCGATTAAAATATGCATTGAATGAAGCCTTTTTAGACGAAATGGGTTGAAAAGAATTAGCCGGAGAGTGCACGTGTTAGTCGTGTGTTAATTATATTATCTGCTGACAAAACCAAACAACTTATGCTCATTGACAAAGTTAATTATATTGAAGCAATGCAGAGGTGTATATCTGAAATAGATTGTACCAATTTTAAAAAATTCCCGATTACAGTTATAAATTCAAAAATCGCCGAAATTAAAAAGTTTATTGACCTTCCTTCTGATATTCAATCAGCTATTTTTCGGAAAAGGCTTTGGCAAAGTTCCTTAAGCTATTTTTTAATAAAAATCCTTATTCTGTCAATTCTACTGAACAGTTTATTAATAATCTTTTAATTCTAATTTTGTTCCTAATTGTACTCTTCACAGTTTCGATGTGGTTTCTTTATTCCCGTCGATAAAGCTATTAATATTATAGCCAATAAATTTTCATTACATAACTATGGATCCCCTTCCGTTACTGCAATAGCCTCTGAATTGAATATTGTGGCGGAGACCAATTATTTTGGTTTCCGCGGCGATATTTACTTACAAAATTCGGGTGGCCCCTATGGGTAGCCAACATTCAGGTATTTTGCTGAAACTGTTTTGCAGGAACTCGAGAACGAGATTGTGCCTTTTTTTCCCCATAAACCTAACCCTTGGCAAAGTTATATTGATAATGTGATTATAATTTGGGATCATAGTTTAAAGGATCTCCTCAATCTTCTAGATTTGGTCAATAATTTTTACCCCTCCGTTAATTTTACTTTTGAGGATGACTCCAACTGTTCCTTACATTTTTAACACTTAACAACAAAGTTGAAAAGTGTTTATGACTTTGTTCATTCTGTCTGTCTGTCTGTCTGTCTGTCCCTTAGCACAATAACTGCCGTAAAAATTACTTAATCAAAATGAAATTTTAGTATGTTGTTCAGACGGTCTGTAGGACCTGTGGGAATATAAATGAATAATACCACCCAATTAGTTTTGGATTGAACCCGGGTTGAAAAAATGAATTACATTGAGCCCTATGGGACCTAATTTTTCAAACATTTTTAAGCGGATTTAAAATTCACAAATTGCATCTAGGTAGTATTCAAATTATTCCATAAAATATATAAAAAAATTTCAGCGAAATATATTCGGTAGTTTTTTAAATAAAAATTAAAATAATAATTGCACCTCTTATATGAAGCGATCACGTGACCATGATATGAAAAGATCACGTGACCTACTTCAAAATGAAATATGGCATCCATCTTGTCTCAAAATCATGATTTTTAAAGTTCTTTTTAATTCATATTGAGTGTTGTATCCGTCCAAAAACCGCTTTAATTTTGCTTAGATTCTGTGTATCTACATACTGAAACAACGCAATTACAATATATTTGAGTTTAATTGATCATCCAAATTTGATTATTTCTACAACGAATTCTATTTTTCACTTATGTGAAATGTAAACAGCAAAATATGTAGAATAAGTTGCATAAGAATTGCTGTATTTCTTTAATGCAAAATTATTTAGCTCATGGAGTCCGCATAGCTGATATGAATGAAATATTCATTGATTTTACAGACAGAAGGACGATTTTTTTCGCCGAAGTTTTCAGCATAGAATTTAATTACTTGTAGCTCCATGGTCTTAAGTTTTAAAATAAAATAAATTATTTTAGTACTGTGATGAATGAAATGAATGGGAAAATGTTATGCATGAAATGCTGCTTTTATAGAGATAGCCTGGCGTGTTGTTTTTTCTATGACGTCATTTAAATGAATTTCAGTTGCTTTCGATGAAGTTTTCAAATATAATAAATTATTGTTGTATTATGATAATTTTAAAAATATTACCGAGGAATGTATCGCATTTTAGAGATGTTTAAACCAGGCAATTTATATGCCAATGCCGTCATTTGAATGAAGTTCCTTTTTTTCGATGAAGGTCTAAGTTTTCAAATATAACAAATTAATGTAGTATTGTGATAAGTTTTAAAATATTACTTAGGAATTTATTGCATTTTAGAGATGTTTAAATAAAATTGCATTGAATTTGGAAAGTGTTTCATAATCAATGCTTTTAGCATGAGTGATCTTTCTTGTTAGATGTTATTATTTCCCATATATCTTTTAATTTTCAAACTTCTGTTTTTTGCAAACCCACTTTTACTAACACGTGCTATTCGGCTAATTATCTTCACCCCATTTTGTCTAAAACGTATTCCTTCAATGCATATTTTAATCGCGCCTTTAACGTTAGTTCCACTATTACGTCTTAACAGTGAAATTGATTTCCTTTTTAAACTCGCTCAGGATGCCTATTACTCGTATGAGTTTGTTCATAAAATATTTGTTAATATTCGCCATAAATTTTTAGAACCCAATTTTAGTCTTGATGAACGTTTTCCCCATCAATGAACGTTTCCCATCATTTTCCCATGAATGAACGTTTACCGTTTAAAGCTAGTTGTCCTTGCCATCCTAAAATTTTTCACCCTCTTATCAATTTTTGTACCGAATTTACTTTTACCTCCTCTCATTCAACTCTTACTACTATGTTCAATCGTATTCGTACTGATCAATTTAGGGATAATGTTAACTTCAAAAGTCTTTCTGGGGTAAATGTTGTACCCCTTCTTTCTCCAGATAATGTTTATAAATTTTATATCGATAATACTAAACGTACCATTGGTTTGGCTGAACATGCCAGAGACGTAAAAAATGGTAAACAAACGACCGTCCTTCCCCAATTAGTGACTAAAGATAATTTTCGCCTCATTTTTGAAAATTATTTTTGTTCGATCAGCTGTAATAATCAACGCTCTATTTCACTTTGCGAATCCCTTTTTAACACTTTACAACATAGTTGAAAAGTGTTTATGACTTTGTTCATTCTGTCTGTCAGTCTGTATATATGTCTGTCTGTCCGTTAGCACGTAACTGCCGTAAAATGACTTTATCAAAATGAAATTTTAGTATGTTGTTGTTCACACGGTCTGTAGGATCTATGGGAATATAAATGAATAGTATTACCCAATTAGTTTTGATTTGCACCCGGGTTGAAGAACTGAGATACACTAAACCCTATGGGACCAATTTTTTCAAACATTTTTTAAGCAAAATTAAAATTCACACATTGCGTTGAAAGTTTTAGGAAATATTCAAATTATTCCTATAAAATGTATCAAAAAATTTCAGCAAAATATAGTCAGTAGTTTTTTAAATACAAATTAAAATAATAATTACACCCATTATATGAAGAGATCACGTGACCATTATATGAAGAGATCACGTGACCCACTTCTAAATAAAGGATGGCATCCATCTTGTGTCAAAATCGTGATTTTTAAAGACATATTTAATTTATATTTAGTGTTGTATCAGTCCTTTGATTATTTCTACAACGAAGCCTAATTTTCACTTATAGAGAATGTAAACACCGAAAGATGTAGGATGAGTTGTAGAGTTGTATAAGAATTGCTGCATTTCTTTAATGCAAAATTATTTAGCTCTAGAGTTTGCAATATAGCTGATATGAATGAAACATTCATTGATTCTGCATAGAGAAGCAAACGATTTTTCTATGAAGTTTTAAGCATAGAGTAAAATTCCGTGTACCTCCTTGGTTTTTAAGTTTTTAAATAAAATAAATTATTGTAGTATTGTAATGAATGGATGGACTGGAAAAAAGTTTATGAATCAAATGTTGCTTTTATAGAGTGAGCCAGGTGATCTATATTTCGATGACGTCATTTGAATGAAGTTCATTTGTTTTCGATGAAGTTTTCAAATATAATAAATTATTGTAGTATTGTGATAATTTTAAAAATATTACCCCTGAATGTGTCGCATTTTAGAGATGTTTAAACCAGGAAAGTTATATTTCAATGACGTCATTTGAATAAAGTTCATTGTTTTCGATGCAGTTTTATGTTTTCAAATATTAATAAATTAATGTAGTATTGTGATAATTTTAAAAATATTACCGAGAAATGTATCGCATTTAGAGATGTTTAAATAAAATTGCATTGCAGTTGGATAGTGTTTCATAATCAATGCTTTATGCATGATTGATCGTTCTTGTTATTTATTTATTTCGTACTTCTATTTGTAATTCGTCCCTGTTCATGTCTTAAGTTATGCCTGCCGACTCGTTCTCGATGTCGTTTCTGTTAAACCTTTGCACAGTTACCTTAATTTATAATAATGTTCTAAAGAATTTGATGTTTTTTAATATGTTTAAGTGTTTTAATATGTTTATCTTTAAGATTTGTAATTTTATAATTTTAAATCTGTTTTATGGATTCATGAATTTGTATGGATGGCAATTTTCGTAATATGCAAATTTTGCTTGAAGGCATTGGAATGTATTTAGGCATGTTGGCATCTTTTCTGATTCTATCGTCACTGAGGAAGAACATGAAGGTGTTCGAAAACGCTCTGGCTTAAAATTATTTGTTGTACTGTACGTCTATAGGATGGTTTTTAATAAAGTGACGTTTAAATCTGTTTTTTAAGATTTGTCATTTAATTAGTTCATTTAGTGAATTAATGGTATGTTTTTAATTAGCAGTGAGTATATTACACGATATTTTCAGAATGAATGGGTAATTAAAGGTACGTTTTCAATTATGATTGTGTGTATTACATAATATTTACCGAATGAATGGGGAAATTATTTAAGAAATTTTCAGTGGCACTATCTGTCGGAATTTTTTTTG
Source organism: Amaurobius ferox (assembly GCA_951213105.1). NCBI lineage: Eukaryota > Metazoa > Arthropoda > Arachnida > Araneae > Amaurobiidae > Amaurobius > Amaurobius ferox. The sequence continues at coordinate 73,680,957 of OX578139.1, forward strand.
AAGTTCATCCATCTAGAACCAGATATTTTTTAACTAAATAAACCTATTAACAAAAAAAGTATAAAATAAACAAGGACATGTATTTTCAAATCTAACACAGCTTTCCATTCGATATTCCAACAAGTTCAAATCTCTAATTTTTCTCATATTACCAAATTGCACAATGTTTACTGAATGTTTGAGGAATTAAAGGTACGTTTTTTAATGTTATAAGAGCTATAATATCCTCCGTTCGATTCATTTAGAAAATGTCACAAATTTTAGACGAATACGATAGCACTTTTAAGAATGTCTGATTATTATCATTGAGTTTAAATGAATGGGCGACTCTCTATGACGAAGTGCAGAACATTCTAATAACATTAAAATACGAAATATGTGCAATTACTTCTTTGAAAAACAACATGTGATAGCGGGGAGCTATCTTTGACATACAAATAGAGAATTAGTAGCTGTAGATGCATCGTAAAACTACTGGTTTCTTAATTAATCTACAAGCATTACCAAAGGTGTGGGATTTTTTTTTTTTAATCTGTTCAGAAATTTAGCAAATTAATCTACAGTGTGTGGATGTTTGAGGAGTTAGAGGTATGTTTTTAATGTTACAGATGGTCTAAGACACATTTTTTTGTTCTTTTGAAATGATGATATTTAAATAAAATTTAGCAAATTATATAATACTTAATGAATGAAGAAATTATCTAACGGGAATGTTTTCATTAGAAATTATATGAGTATGTTATACATTAGAAATTGCATGCGTAGATTATACATTAAAAATAAGTGTTAGGAAAAGAAGGAAATGGTTAGTACAAGAAAAAGTGAATGTGAGTTCAATTGGACCCAAAGAGGTGCAGCACTCTGTCGTGACACTCACGTTTCCGCACTTTTGCAAATTTCAGACAATTTTTCAAGAAAACGTCTTTTTTACTAACGAAATTTCTCACATGTGTGTTTTCTACTTCCAAAATTTGACGAATGTAAGTTTTGAACAGACAAATATCAACAAATGGGGTTTTCATGTGTTTAAAAACTGCATATGTGTTATTTTTCCTATGGGAAATAACATATGTTTTCACACTTGTGCAAATTTTGGCGATTTTTCACAAATACGTGTTTTCCACTAACGAAATTTCACAAATGTATGTTTTCTACTTCCAAAATTTCGTAAATGTAAGTTTTCAACACTTTAAATACCAACAAATGAGATTTGTGTGTGTTCAAAAAGTGCATATGTGTTATTTTTTTTCTATTAAAAATAACATACGTTTTCACACGTGTGCAAATTTTAGATAAATTTTCACAAAAACGTGTTTTTTACTAATTAAATTTCACAAATATGTGTTTTCTACTTTTAAAAATTTAACAAATACGCGTTATAACATTAAGAAACATACCTCTAACTCCTCAAACGCGCACTAAGTGTAGAGTAATTTGCTAAATTTCTGAACAAATTTAAAAAAAAAAAAGAAAGAAATCCCACATCTTTGGTAATGTTTGTAGATTAATTAAGACATCATTGGTTTTTACGATGCATCTACAGCTACAAATTCTCTATTTGTATGTTAACGATAGCTCCCCGCCATCAGATGTTGTTTTTAAAGAAGTTATTGCATATATTTCGTATTTTAATGTTATTAGAATGTTCTGCACTTCATCGTAGGGGGTCGTCCATTCATTTAAATTCAATGATAACAATCAGAGATTCTTAAAAGTGCTATCGTATTCGTCTAAAATTTGTGAAATTTTGCAAATGTATCGAATGGAGGATCTTATAGCTCCTGTAACATTAAACAAGAAAGATCAATCATGCTTAAAGCATTGATTATGAAACACTTTCCAACTTCAATGCAATTTTATTTAAAAAAGTCGAAAATGCAATACATTCCTCGGTAATATTTTAAAACTTATCACGATACTACATTGATTTATTATATTTGAAAACTTAAACCTTCATTGAAAAAAATGAACTTCATTCAAAAGACGGCATTGAAATATAAATTGCGTGGTTTAAATATCTCTAAAATGCAATACATTCCACGGTAATATTTTTAAATCTATCATAATACTACGATAATTTATTATATTTGAAAACTTCATCGAAAACAACTGAAAGTCATTCAAATGACGTCATAGAAAAAATAACACGCCTGGATCTCTCTATAAAAGCAGGATTTCATTCATAACTTTCTCCATTTCATTCATCACAATACTATAATAATTTATTTTATTTAAAAATTAAGCCCATGGAGCTACAATTCATAAACTTTATGCTTAAAACTTCATCGAAAAATATCGTCCTTCTGTTTATAAAATCAATTAATATTTCATTCATATCAGCCATGCAGACTCCATGGTCTGAATTATTTTGTGTTAAAGAAATACAGTAATTCTAATACAACTCATTCTACATATTTTGCTGTTTACATTTTACATAGGTGAAAAATAGGCTTAATTGTAGAAATAATCAAATTTGAATGAGAATTTAAACTCAAATATATTGTCATTGTGTTGCTTTAGTATGTAGATGCACAGAATTTAAGCAGAAATAAAGTAGTTTTAGGATGGATACAACACTCAATATGAATTAAAAAGAACTTTAAAAAATCACGAATTTGAAACAAGATGGATGCCATATATCATTTTGAAGTGGGTCATGTGATCGTTTCATATCATGGTCACGTGATCGTTTCATATAAGATGTGTAATTATTATTTTAATTTTTATTTAAAAAACTACTGAATATATTTAGCTGAATTTTTTTTATATATTTTATGGAACAATTTGACTATTACCTAAAATTTTCGAAGCAATTTGTGAATTTTAAATCCGCTTAAAAAATGTTAGAAAAATTAGGTCCCATAGGGCTCAATGTATTTCATTTTTTCAACCCGGGTTCAATCCAAAACTAATTGTGTGATATTATTCATTTATATTCCCATAGGTCCTACAGACCGTCTGAACAACATACTAAAATTTCATTTTGATTAAGTCATTTTTACGGCAGTTATCGTGCTAACGGACAGACAGACAGACAGACAGACAGAATGAACAAAGTCATAAACACTTTTCAACTTTGTTGTAAAGTGTTAAAAACGTACCTTTAGTTCCTCAAACATTCAGTAAATATTGTGCAATTTGGAAATATGATGAAATATCAGAGTCTTAAACTTGTTGGGATATCGAATGGAAAGCTGTGATAGGTTTGAAAAGACATGTCCTTGTTTATTTCATATTTGTTTTTGTTAATAGGATTATTTAGTTAAACCATTATCTGTTTCTAAATGGAAGAACTTTAAAAAAATCTCGACAGATGGTGCCACTGAAAATATCTTATATAATTTCCCCATTCATTCGGTAAATATCATGTAATTCACTCAATCATAATTAAAAACGTACCTTTAATCTCCCATTCATTCAAAAAATATCGTGTGTAGTACAATACTTGTACAACATGTTGCACTCCCAATTACAAATGCCAAGAAAGATAATGAGCAATCTAAATGCAGCAGATGAAACCAATCGGAACACAATCATAGATAAACAGTGTCATCCCCTTCTGCATCAACGACAAATGGGAGAAGTGGTATGAAGCCAAAGGGGGAAATAAAAAAATGCCCCAAAGTTTTGTTCCAGAAAGTTCAGCAGATCTGAATTTCGACAACGAACATGCAACATGTCTCTTGAGTTTGTGCAAAAAAAAAAATCTACTGTGAGCGTTAAAAGAAAGCGTGGCTCAGAAGTGTGTTATGCAATAGAATCTTACAGCATAGTAATTGCGCGAATAAGTGTTGGAATGCAAGAAAGCACATGTATTTATGTATTTCACTTGTCACTAATTAGCACGGAAGGCACACATTTAACGGTTATCTAATAATGAACAATTAGTTCGTACGAATCTATGTTGTAATAACGAGTTCTTGTATTTTAAACTAAAAGAACTATTTTGAGTTTCGGTAAATTAAAAGAAAGTGTCTAAATATATGTATCAATTATATTATGTGTGTAAATATGTTTATTAATGAAATATTGGTAGCGCTATATGTATTATAATAATGGATTTATGAATAGTAATAATAACCAAGACATAAATGGATATCTATAACTGAAATATTATATAAATTGGTCAAATTTAAATAAGTGTGTTTATTTATATCTTGTGTATTTGTCTCCCCGGCTTGAGAACCGAGAGTTTACATGCTCCACCCTTAGTGAAGGTATCAAAGGTAAGTCCTAGTATAGTAATTTTGATACGGACAACTTGACCTTAAGACATCGTGCATTTCAATAAAATTATTAAATTTTAGAGGTCCCATGGACTAATAAATGGTAAATTGTGATAGCGTCGAAAATACTCTTTCTGGTTTATTGAATATATTTTTTTGTTATGCAGATTATTTTCAATTCACTGCAATCATAATAAGGTACGGTCTTAAACCCCTTGTAACATTAAAAACGTACCTTTAATTTCCCATTCATTCTGTAAACAACGTGCATTTCAATAAAATTATGAAATTTTAGAGACGCCATGGAATAACAAGTTGTGATAGGATTGAAAATACACTTTCTTGCTTACTTAATTTTCATATTTTCCCATTCAGACACAAGCGCTTCATTAAAACAATTAACATCTCCGAAAAATTCACTCACAATCGATCCATTCACTCATATCATGAAATTTTATCCCCCTGTAACATACCCCATAGTTCGCGAAGCATTCACTAAAGTTAATATATTAAACATAATTCTTACAAACTACTTATCATTTTAATAATACACTTTGATCCCCCTTCCCCATTCCACCCAGAAACATTCCCACATTCAAATTTCCACTAAATATATCCTCCGTTGTTACAATCTTACTAACTTTTCATAGCGCAGTCGATAGTGTGCTAAGCTACCAATCTACTGGTCTTGGGTTCGATCCCCAGGCGTTCCCAGCAAATTTATCCTTTTAAATTCAGAACGTTAATAAAAATCCCGATAGATGGCGCCACTCCAATCTTCAAACCTCCCACTATTATTTCAGCTTCCTCATGATAGCTTAGAATTCAAGTTTACTTCATGAAGTCTTCGCCCGATGTTCAAGGTTACCTCATGGCGTTATCGTCCGAAGTTCAACTCACTCAATTACCTCTCTCACATTATCTCTCTCATTATCAGATTAACTATCCAAATATTTACAAATACTCCCTCCTCATTACGTCATCAGCGCAGTTCATACAATCAGATAATCAGACCAAATGTCACTTCCTCCTCGTGACGTCATCAGAGGTGCAGCTGTTGCACCGCCTGATGTGGTACGCCCTTTTTATATCAACTAATGTGAGCAATATCTGCATGATAGACACTTGGGGAATATATTTTGGTTATCTTAATGATTTGTCCACTTAGTGTATATTTTACCAAATAACTCAATACTTATGGCGATGTAAGATACGTTTATGATGATTTAAGGGTCGTAAGTTACTTACATAGTTTACATTATTATTACTTACATAGTTTTATACGAACCACCGATGATAGCAACAATCCATGACTGAAGAGCTGCAACAAGAGCAAAACTGTTTATTGGACAACAGCGTCTGAGTAATTCATTACTCATTTGATGTCTTTACAACTTATTTTCATAGATCGGCCAAGTTAATCTCGTTCAATACAGAATGGAATTTAATGGATATCGAACTTTTAATGTTAAATAAAACTTTGGAAAATATAACTTTCTAGTAACAAACTTTATAATACAGGTAGTATATTATGATCATTTCGAGAATAATTTTGTTCGAGAAGGTGGAGTTTTAGAATTTAAATTTCACTTAAATGTTAAATTAGATAAATATTATCCAAGAGTATTTTTCTCATATTTTAAATAAATCTAAACTACGGAAATAGTGTTTAAAGTAAAAATATCCTTCATGTTTTGGAGTCAAATATCAGATTTGAAAGATTCATGACATTCTAATTCTTAACCTGATACAACAAATACTCGACACATCTGGACTGTGCAAAACTTTCTGGGTAAAATAAACATTTGGGGTATAGCTTTTACAGCAAATATTGCAGCAGGTACCGATTTTTGTCTTGCTTCGATTTCAGATACAACCTTGACATGCGCACATATAGAACATCAAGAAAAAGTTGTTTAAAACACGGCATGAGTTAAAATATACATATATATATATATATTATAAAAGTCTGATGTGGGCAACACATGACTTTCCTTATATAATGAAATGAATTTATTACTGTTAAAGCAAAAAAAAAGTTATTCTTATGGTAGATACTTTTATTCTTTCCAAGATATTGAATTTTCGACAATTAGTCGTCATTTTCATTGATTTAGGGTCATTTTTATCCATTTGGCGAGATTTTTGTTAATTTGGTAACATTTTAAAAAGTCTCCCTGTTGACGACATTCCTCCAAATTCGTCGCCAAAATCTCGCCAAGCGTTATGGACGGAGAAACACGTTGTTCTTATAGCAGATAAATGACTATTGGCGTTCTAATACAAAAGTATTACTCAAAGTATATTTTCTCCTGAATGGAACGAGCTAGATCCACGATAATAAAGTCAACAAATTTATCGCATGACATCACATATAAAAAGTTAACATGTTTCTCAACAGTTAATATTTTTTTTTAATTTATGAGATTTTTTGATAAATTTATTTGAAAAATGTGCAATGTCTTGAGAACGGTTCAAGCAAGCGTTCTAAAATTCAATCGTTTTCAAAGGAAAAATTACATAACGAATGTCTATTTGCGTAACTTAATTAAAGGTTTTGATTTTTTGATGATTTTTTCAAAATTTCACTCAAAAATTTAGGGGGGGGACGGGTTCTGCATATTAGATTACGTTTAAAAACAATAGGCTTCCAGTATTCACGAATTGTGATTTTGTACCAAATTTCATTCAAATCGCTCCATTCGTTCGTAAGATATCGTCTCCATAGACTCACTGACACACACACAGACATCACCTCAAAAATGTTTGATTCTTGATCAGGGATGCTTGAAACGTGCTCTCCCGTCGAAAACTCGAATTCGAATTTTCGACCCCGTCACAATACTTTCCTCATACATTATATATAAGGAAAGTAAAAATGTTGCAAATCCAACAAAAGTATTTTTGCGTCATAACAATGATATTCTAATCCAAAATCAACCCTAACACTTTTTGAAAACTTTCTGAGCATTGGATCTCGTAGGTGTTAACGAGTCGTTTTCACACACACTTAATTTTCATATAGTTTTAGGAGTACGTTTCTACTGGACACACCATACGATATTTACATACCTCTTTCGACGACAACCCTAAGTTTCATCCAATGAAATCCATGGGTGCGTTCGCTCTTTGAGATTTTGTTTAGTGCACTTAACTTTTGAAAGGCAGTGTTCATACATGGTTCCTAAAAAAAATTCCCCTCCTATAGACAGGCTTAATATGACCGCTCATCAGCCTTTCCTTGTAAAGTTATTGAGATGCTTAAAAACTTTACTATAAACCCTGTACTCTGCTCGGTGGGCTCTGTTATTATAAAACATAGTATTATTGAAAATTCAACATACCTAAACACATTTTAGATGTTTTGAAAATCAAAATATATTCTTGCATTCGTTTAGAAGAAAGAAATCTGGAAACATATTTCCTTCCGTTTCTACCATTTATTAGAAACGAGATTTGCCTTTTCTGTGACATACTGAGTTTCCAATTTCTTTTTTGAAGAAAAAGCTTTAGAATTTAGCAAGTGAAATTCACGGAGTTGCGACAAAAATATACTCAGAGAAACTACGAAATCAAATTTACAATTCGATCTTTCTACAAGTGCACGCTTGTGTATTATCTATCGAAAGTTTGATCATGAATTTCAAATCTGTGAATATTGTTTAAACTATTTTATTTAAAATTTTTGAACAGTGCTCTGAGTAAGAACTGAAAGAGAATATTTTTTATTTAAATTTTAACAAACGTAAAACGACTTCAAATTGAGTTTTACACTCTTTATTGAACATTTTTCTGATTACAAAATGTACGTGCTCTACTGGAATTCGCATGCATCATTCATACATCCATTGTTAAATATTTTATCTGAAGTTGTTTGCAGAATAATATACCATCGTTAATTTAAAAAAAAATCTGATGTGGGCAGCACATGACTTTCTTCATATAATGTAATGAATTTACTACTTTTACAGTAAAAAAATAGGTTATTTTTATAGTATATATTTATATTCTTTCCAAGATGCTGAATTTTCGTCAATTAGTCGTCATTTTCATTGATTTAGCGTCATTTTTATCCATTTGGCGAGATTTTCGTTAATTTGGCAACATTTAAAAAAGTCGCCAAGTTGGCTACATTCCGCCAAATTCGTCGCGAAAATCTCGCCAAGCTTTATGGATGAAGAAATAAGTTATTTTTACAGCAGACAAATGACTATTGACGTTCAAATACAAAAGTATTACTCAAAGCATCTTTTTCCATGAATGGAACGAGCTAGATCCACGAGAATGATGTCACCCAATTTATCGCATGGTATTACATATGAAAAGTGAACATGCTTCTCAAGAGGAAATATTTTTTTTTATTTTATATGACTTTTTGATAATTTTTTTAAAAATGTGCAATATCTCGAGAACGGTTTGTGTTAGCGTTCTAAAATTTATGACAATCGTTTTCTAATGAAAAATTACATACGAAATGTCTATTTGCGTAACTTTATTAGTGGTTTTGATTTTTTGACGATTTTTTCAAAATTTTATTCGGAAATTTAAGAGGGTTCTGAACATTCGATTGCGTATAAAAACAATAGGCTTCCAGTGTTTACGGTGTGATTTTTGTACCAAATTTGGTTCGAATCGGTCCATTCGTTTATCAATTATCGTCCCCATAGACTCACTGACACACACACACACACACACACAAACATCACTTCAAAAATGTTTGATTCGTGATCGGGGATGCTTGAAACGTGCTCTCCCGTTGAAAACTCGAATTCGAATTTTCGACCCCGTCACAATACTTTCCTTATACATTATGTATATAAGGAAAGTAAAAATCACTTGTTGTAAATATTACTTTCCTTGTATACATAATGTATAAGGAAAGTATTGTGACGGGGTCGAAAGTTCGAATTCGAGTTTTCGACGGAAGAGCACGTTTCAAGCATCCCGGATCACGAATCAAACATTTTTGAAGTGATGTCTGTGTGTGTGTGTGTGTGTGTGTGTGAAAGTATGTGTATGTGCGTGTGTGTGTGTGTGTCAGTGAGTCTGTGGAGACGATAAATGACGAACGAATGGACCGATTAGAACGACATTTAGTACAAAAATCACAATCCGTAAACACTGGAAGCCTATTGCTTTTATAAGCAATCGAATGTTCAAAATCCCCCTAAATTTTCGAGTGAAATTTTGAAAAAATCGTCAAAAATTTAAAACCGCTAATAAAGTTACGCAAATAGACATTTCTTATGTAATGTTTCATTAGAAAACGATTGACATAAATTTTAGAACGCTAACTTGAACCGTTCACGAGATATTGCACATTTAAAAAAAATATAAATAAAATTTCAAAAAGTCATATAAAATTAAAAAAAATATTTCCTATTGCGAAACATGTTCAATTTTCATATGTAATACCGTGCGATAAATTTGGTGACATCATTTTTGTGAATCTAGCTCGTTCCATTCATGAAAAAATATACTTTTGAGTAATAATTTTGTATTTGAACGCCAATAACCATTTATCTGCTGTAAGAATAACTTACTTCTTCGTCCATAACGCTTGGCGAGATTTTGGCGGCGAATTTGGTGGAATGTTAGCAACTTGGCGACTTTTTTATATGTTGCCAATTTCACGGAAATATAGCCAAATGGATAAGCATGAAGCTAAATCAATGAAAATGACGATTAACTGACGAAAGTTCAATATCTTGGAAAGAATATAAGTATCTACTATAAGGAAAACCTATTTTTTTACTGTAAAAGTAGTATATTAATAGCATTATATAAAGAAAGTCATGTGTTGGCCACAACAGATTTTTTAGAAATACTAGCAGATGAATGAAAAACATAAGATTATCAAGAAAACTGTTGAGAAGTTCATAAAAGTTATTAATGGCCCAATGACATCACATGTTATTACCGAAATCCATACCAACAAATAAACTCATAAACCTAATTGAAATTGAGTACAGAGAAACATTTCACCTGATCTCACTGAAGACAGGACTGCAATCACTTTTGTTATTGAATGTATTAAGAAACAAAAACATAATGTAATTATTTCTGTTCTATAATATTTTAACATCGAACACATTTCGAAGAAGGGCAAAAAAATAAAATAATGCAAAAAATACCAATTGTCTTATAATATAAATATCGCAAAGATTTACTTTAAATAATTTAAGTATTATTATTATGAACTTGAAAATAATTATATATAACGGAGGTAATTTTAAACCTATTCCAGAAATTTTGATGTGAAAATACGGTTTATTTCAGTGTGTTTCCCTTACATTTCTTTCAAAATGTACCAAATTTCATGTTTTTTGTGTTTGCTATACTTTTGCGGTATGAGGCATAGGATCCGGAGTAGCGAAAAATACGTCAAACAACGGCGGTGGAGTTGACTCCCATTTTTCTTTAAATATTGAACGATATATTACTTGCAATAAATGTACAAAATGTTTATAAACAAAGAAAGAAGATGCAGATATATTTTTTCTCCGACTAACACGAGGTTTTGTGTATTTTTACTTTCCTTATATACAATAATGTATAAGGAAAGTATTGTGCTGTGGTTGAAAATTCGAATTCGAGATTTCGACTGAAGAGTACGTTTCAAGTATCCCTGATCACGCTCACGAATCAAACATTTTTGAAGTGATCGCTGTATGTGTGTGTGTGTGTGTGTGTCAGTGAGACTGTGGAGACGATAACTGACGAACGAAGAGGCCGATTCGAACGAAATTGGGTACAAAAATTACAATCCGTAAACACAGGAAGCCTATTGTTTTTATATGCAATCGAATGTTCATAACCCCCCTACATTTTCGAGTGAAATTTTGAAAAAATCGTCAAAAAATCAAAACCTCTAATAAAGTTAAGCAAATAGACATTTCTTATGTAATTTTTCATTAGAAAACGATTGACAAAAATTTTAGAACGCTAACATGAACCGTTTTCGAGATAATGCACATTTTTCAAAAAAATTATCAAAAAGTCATATAAAATAAAAAAAAATATTTCCTCTTGAGAAACATGTTCACTTTTCATATGTAATACCATGCGATAAATTGGGTGACATCATTCTCGTGGATCTAGCTCGTTCCATTCATGAAATATATACTTTGAGTAATACTTTTGTATTTGAACGCCAATAGTCATTTATCTACTGTAAGAATAACTTATTTCTCCATCCATAACGCTTGGCGAGATTTTGGCGACGAATTTGGTGGAATCTCGCCAACTTGGCGACTTTTTTAAATGTTGCTAAATTAATGAAAAATTCGCCAAATGGATAAAAATGGCGCTAAATCAATGGAAATGACGACTCATTGGCGAAAATTCAATATATTGGAAATAGTATAAATATCTACTATAAAAATAATCTATTTTGTTTTACTGTAAAAGTTGTAAATTCATTGCATTATATAAGGAAAGTCATGTGCTGCCCACATCAGATTTTTTTTACTGTAAATGTAGTAAATTCATTGCATTATATTAGGAAAGTCATGTGTTGCCCACATCAGATTTTTATTTATTATTGTCATCTTGTTTTTATTCTTGTGAATCTCATGTTTGCGCATGTTTCTCTGGCAAACATATAGTTTCCAGTTGGAACAAAGATCTCACCAATTTAATGTTTAGTCTGCAAACTGCACAACATAGTTGTGGAATCGGTATCTCAAAACTCGACTCAAACTCGTCTTTTCTACTGTCCGATTCCAACTACGACTCTGACTCCTCTGTGTTTTTTAATATCCGGCTCTGATACTCACATAAATACCATTTAATTTTTAAATTTTTATAACCATATTCTTTTATCTCGTAAATATTTAATTTGTTTTTAATTTATTGCCCAAAAATTATTTTAAAAATATATTAAACATTTAAATGTTCCAAAATAAAATTATTTTATAAAAGTTTTATTTAGGAGTGGGAGTCAGTGTATTTTTTCCGACTCTGAGTCAGAGTCCACCCTAAATCTCTACCGATTCTGAGTCTGACTCCACCCTAAATGACTACCGACTCTGATCCCATACTCCGACTTCGACTTCACAGCCCTGATGCACAAGCAACAGCATTGCTTTCATCGAGTTCTAAGCTAGTTTTGCGTTGACTGAAAACACAATTTTGTCCAATTCTCTGAATTTAACAAATCCCGCTTTGTAATGCACGTTCAGACTTATAAATTGAAAGCTGTTGTATCCAAAATATCATTGTCTAAAAGTTTCCCATTATTTTTTAACCTTCTATATTCAGCTTGGGAAAAGAAACTTTAAGTTTTGAACGTGTGCCTCTTTGGCCAGTCGTATCATGGTTTTTCCGGAATTGTGCTAGCATTTTCAATCGATATGACTACAGTTTTTCGTAAAAACGTGTTGTGCAGTTTAGCGGTGTTATAATGACTAATCAAAATTTGTGAAATCATTCACATTAACTACATATCAATAACAAATATGGTGGCATAGCAATTAAGACGCCACCAAACCATAAGAACTAATTAAAATAAAATCAGCATTTTACAAAAATATGTAACACTTTCATTTAATTATTTATTACCCAGCTCACACAAAGAGTATAGAGTAGTTTCAAGGGACGACCGGGAAAACACAGAAAAACAACACGTTGACATATATAGATAACTAGCAGCGATTACCCGCCGTTGCTCGGGAATTACGATACAAAACTCTGATAAAAATTACACCGGAACATATAGGGCCGAAAATCTTATACATTGTTTTTTCACTGTGAAAGAAGTAAATTCATTGCATTATGTAAGAAAAAAATGCATTGCATTATATAAGGCATAGCTGCTTCCGGAGTGCCTACGGCACGCCCTTCGCAGCTAGGTTCTCCGGGCGCCTGGCCCTGGCGGGCAGCATCTCGGAATGTGATTATTAGGTGTCCACAATTAATGTACAGTTAATTTTTACAGTTTGAAATATGCACAGTTTGAAAGGAACACTAAAATTACTCTTAAACGCTAAGCAACAATGCAAATGTTAGCAAATTAAATGACATTATCCTAATTTATTAGGTTTTACGTCAATGCTTGCTTGTAAACCATTTTTTTTTATTTTCCTCCCGGAGCTAAAACATACAAATTTTGTTAAGTTCCTACTCTTGAGCATGCCACATACCATTGGCCATGAGAGAAGCAAGAACTTTCTAAATTCAAGCCTGCAAACTAAGGGTTTGTCCTTGAGCTTTGCTGATAGTCATGTCAAATGCCAGTCTAACTAGGAACTGGACTTGTTTGAAGCTGAATAGTCGATTGAGATCAACGGTATGCGAGGTATGAATACGTTCTCTCCTTTTGCCTTTCCCAGTAATACCGTGGCTTCGATGACATTTGGTAAAATATTTTTGACACAGAGCCCTGTTCCCCTGCATAGTTTTGGCGTATCCAGATTCCGCAGAATCACTATTGGTGATCCTTTCTTTAACTTCAAAATAGGAGAAGGCATTCCAGGTGGCTCAAAGTAGTTCAGAAATTCCAGCGAGTAATTAACGACATCATCGGTGTCCACTGCAGAGTCAAATGACTTGCCATGATATAAGAAAGAATCTTCTTCATAAAATACTCATAATTAAATAACCATTTTGATTTCTTAATTCTTTTCGTTGTTTAGTAAGCCTAAGAAAAAAAAAACAATGGTAATGGAGTTTCCATTTAAATCCATATTTCAAACTTGCGATTTTCAAAAGTGGCTAATACGTTCAATAAGCTCCCACAAAACTCGGATATTTAATTGACTTTCACGTTTTAAACTAACGATTTCCAAACTTTTTATGGGAATCATGGAGTTAGAGAGTAGAATCCCTAGGAAAAAGTTTCGTTTTCCTTTAATATCTCGACAACTCCTGAACTTAGAAACTCGATATTGGACTAAATTTATGGCGGCTATTTTAAAGCTACCCACAAAATTTCATTAAATTCGGTGCAGCTGTTCTCTAGTGATGATGAGAAAAACTAAAGTGTCGTTTTTCATTAATATCGCGACAACGCTTTGTGTTAGAAACTCGAAACATGAACTAAATTTTAAGTGGGGGACTACCCACCAAATTTCATCAAATTCGGTTCGGCCGTTCTCCTGTGATATTGGATCATACATACATACATGCATACTATTTTCTTCTTTATACTATATAGATAGATAGATATAGCCAGTCATACAACATGTTAATAATATAAATAAATAAAATGCTAAAAAAATGTAGAAACATAATTTTGAATAAAAGGTTTGAATCAGTCGAAGGAAATGAAATATTTAAAGATAGAGAAAGGAAAAGCAAACAAACAAAACGTTGAACAGTGCAAAAATTAAACCCATGTCCCGTGGATTAGAAGATAATTAAGAGCATAGACAATTCGTAAAGAATCAGTCAATACCATTACAAATCCTTTTTGCAATATTAATACTACAATTTTTATGTTTGTCGATAGTTTTTTCTTTTATTTTTACAAATAAATTGAAAATAATAATGATTAATTAGCAGGAGATGGTTTAAATAAATGAAAAGTTTTAGTATGGAGACAAGAAAATATTTAACGGCCAACATCGCCAAAGTAATTGCAAATTCAATTAGATGTTCGTTAAATATGGAAGCAATATACTGTTACAAACGTGTAAAATGCGCCCTCACTGGAGTCTCTTTTGATAACTAGACAGAGAAAACATGCGTACCGGTAACTTTTCGTATTACGTGAATTTATGGTTGCCATATGCGGACGTTCAGAGGAGGTTGCCAGATTTTGAGATTTACAGCCAATTTGGCAACTTTTCATGGGTTCGAGAATCACCTCGAAATAACAAATATTCTACGAAATGCGAGTCTCTTCTGGAAGTTTCTACAGAGATTATATAAAAGGAATCATCACTCAGTTGGTGAGCAGTTGGCGCGATACGAGTTATATTGAACTGTGACATACATCAAACTTTTGAGAATAGTAGTGGTTCTTTTGTGAAATAATATAGGTCAATGTTTCGAGAATAGTATTGCCCGTTTTGTGAAATTAGTGGAGCAGTTAATTGCTGTTTTATTGTAATTGAAGGTTCTGTAGCGATTTTGTGAGTTAGTTATCGAACTGTTTGCTGTATATTGTTCTTGTTTACGCTGTGCTTGTGAATAAACGTATGAGTTTTCCAGATATTTGGATTCATTCTTGTATTCTAACAAAGGAAGGCTTTGCAATAGTTCTCTCGGATTGCAATCTTTCTTGTCCTATCTTGTAAAGGTCCATGAATAATGATAAAACGCCTAGGCTTTCATCTGCTAAGTTATAGGGGGCGCCACAATAACAATCTGAAGTTGTCATGCAAACGTGCTCTACTGATGTGTAGTATTTACATTTTAGTGTGAAAATATTATCCTTTTCACTTATTATTATTATTAAATAATACCTGAGAAAGCAACAAAATATGCACAGCCGTTAGACTGTCACTTCTTCAATCCTTATAAGGCATTTATAAAACGTATCGAAGACTACATAAAAATTCGAGCTGCATGCATTAAAGGGGTCCATATTGAAGACATCGATGAATTTTGAACCAACATCAATGAAGAGGCCAACAGAAAGTTAAATGACAGATTATTTATTTTAAAAATGCATTCATTTGTGTACAATTATCTTGGCGCTGATATATTTCAAGATATGGTAATATATTCTTGGAAAAAAGCTGGATATTCTGTTGAAAAACACATTACAAAATTTAACAAGGTAATGACAACTGTATTTAATATTGGTTCAGCAACTTGTTTCATTGTGAATTGCAATGATTATGCATTTGTTAAATGTGCACATTGTAACGTTTTCATTTGTATTGATCACACATTTAATCATTCCCATTCATAATTTCAAACTTACAAAGAATTTAAATCATTCATTATTTTACAAATTTCATATGTTTTGACTTTCATTGTAATACAGTCAATAGTTTTGTTGATTAGTTCAGTTTTGGTGATTAGTTCAGTTTCCAAAAATTTCAGCCTTTTTCTTTGTTGTGTTTGATCAACCTTTACGACCATGTCTTGGCAGTTGTTTAGCCAATTAATAAGATGTAAATTATATTAGTAATAAATTTATCGTTTACTACTTACCATTATTGTCCATTTTATTTCAAAATAATAATAATAATAGAAAAGGATAATATTTTCACACTAAAATGTAAATAATACACGTCAGTAGAGCACATTTGCATGACAACTTCAGATTGTTATTGTGGCGCCCCCTATCACTTAGCAGATGAAAGTCATGGCGTTTTACCATTTTTCATGGTCCTTTACAAGATAGGACATGAAAGATTGCAATCCGAGAGAACTATTGCAAAGCCTTCCCTTGTAAGTTTATACCCACAATTTCGGAGAATACATTGTAACAATATGTAATCTGAAACGTGTTTGTGACCAGTTAAAATGTATATTAAGAATTTATTAAAAATTTGTAGCTTAGAATCAGCGATTGGAGCAAAAGATTTTACTCTAGAGAGATGATGAGTACTAGGGAAGATAGATAATTAACAAAAATCAATTAACAAATGTTTACAAAAAAACTACGACGTGTGTAAATGAAAGAAATTTTAACAAATACTCCTGCAGATGCAGCAATTTTGGCGTAATGGTTAATGGTCAATTATAACACTTTGATTGGAGAATTTGAATTCCATGCATGTATCTGTAGCCTAAAGAAAGATTTATCAGTGTCTTCATTCATGACTTCCAATCTCTATCAGCTCTTTCAATGCAGTGTAAGATCACAATATCTTAGGGAGGTGACAGATTTTCTACCGAACTTCGGGTCAAATTAGGACTTCTGCGCATGTCGCTCGAGACCGGAGAAATTGGTAAACCTAGCGTTTGGCAACAGATTAATTAGATCTTGCGGCTGAATTTTCGGCCTACTGAAGCAGAATCCAAGCAGAATATCCAAAGCTAATGGATAAATGGTATTTGCAGCGTTGCAATATTTTTGTTAAACTGCCATTTAATTCATGATAAAGCAGCATAATTTTTCCTGCTTTTAAAACTGTTTAACTGCAAAATAAGTTTTCCGCCAAGCCCGAACTGTGTAGTGTGTGGTGCTAACGCAGCTATGGACGCTGATCATTTAATGAACTGTCCAGGACTCTCTGGTGACATGTACAAAAGGTATTGGCGCGCAAGGGAGAGGATGCAGGCCCTTCAAGCTGTCTGACTGTTTTGGATTTGTGTTTCTGGCTTCCGTCCATGTATCTCCTTTGTTTGTTTTATTGCTGTTTTCGTTGCTTGTTCAAGCTTCTTGTTTGTTGTAATAGTTTTTCTCCTGTATTTTTGGTGTTGCGTATTTGTACACCAGTGAATGATTTGTATCAAGTGCTGCTGCTATAAATAAAAAAAAAGTTTTCCGCAGATCGATAAATGTATTATTAAAAAATTATTGGAAATAGTATCATTTTCAAGCAAGGATCATTTTGCAGGATCATTTTGCAATTTTGCAGGAATTCAAGCAAGGATCATTTTTAAATTTTGCAGGACAGATCAAAATTATAAAAAACGGAAGACCTACTCAACCTTTGCTAAACCTCAAGAATATACATAAGGATAAAAAAGACTAAGAATTGTTAAGTTGCTTACTATGATTTGTACCCATGGTTAATAACATGTAAAAACCTGAACAAATTATTTTGCTCTCCTTGCTTATGTATTCCAAATGTGAAAGTACTTGGAGCTCGCGGGGATTTATCTTTTAAAATTTAAAATTTTCACTATTTTAATTTTTCCATTTAAAGTGTTTAGAATTTTGTGTTTATTCACTGTTGGAATTGATTTTAGCTTTGATTAATTTTAATTACCTAATTTAACTTTTGAACACAATAAAAATTACAACATATAATAATGATGGATAGCATAATACGTAGTATAATTTACGCTATAAAAATCCTAATGTTCTACAGTGCAATACTTTCATATACTTTAAGTAAATAACAATATAAAAATTTCAAAAAATATTCAATAAAATTACTAACGAATGTCAATGAAGTTCAATTCCATTGAATTTATTATTAAAATTTAAATTGTATAGCAAAACTTTCTTTCGTTTTATTTAACAAAGTTGTATAAATTTCTTATTTTATTAAAATTTAATTTATTTTTTTAAACGTTTACAATTCATTTACTAACATTTCTAATTGGGGGTTATCAAAGTGAAATATTCTTAATGTGTAATTAAATATGAGCTTTACACAATGCATTTTCTTTAAAAATAAATTTATTACCATTGTATTATACTACAGGGTGTTTCAAAGTGGTTGTCCCGATTTCAAATGGCTGTAATTTTGTAACAATTAATCGTGTATTAAATTAATATATATCACGTGAAAGAAAAAAAATTCGAGTTTTATAATGCCATATTCTGTTACGTTTGTGGCTTCGCAATAGACAGTAAAGAGTTGTTTTCCAAAATGTCGACTGTGGAGCAGAAAGTTTTTTTGCGTTATGGAGTTTTCGGAATAAAAATCGGTAATTACCGTTCAACGCCAGTTCCGTAGACGTTACATAATTAAACCGCCATGTGTTAAGAACATTCGTAGATGATATTAGAAATTCGAACAAACAGGAAGTGTACGCAAAGGCAATAACACAGGACGTCCGAGTCTATCTGAAGAAAATGTGGAAAGGATCAAATAATTCTTCTTCAGAAGTAGTCCAACAAAGGCAATAAGACGCGCCCGTCTAGAACTAGGAATTTCTGTGTCGACTGTTTGGCGTACTTTGAGGCCAACATTGTTTATGAAGCCATACAAGTGCCAGTTCCTTCAAGCTATAACGCCAGACGATAAGCTAAAATGACTAAACTTTTGCCATTTCATTCAAGATATTATAGAGGATGAGGACATTTTTGCTCGATTGGTCTTCAGTGACGAAGCGAATTTTCATATAATTGGCAAAGTAAACCATCACCATCTTAGAATATGGAGCACTGAAAACCCGCATACAGTAATTGAACATATGCGTGATTCACCCAAAGTTAGCGTTTTCTGTGCCATGTCTCGAACAAAGATTTATGGGCCTTTCTTTTTTTCCGAATGCACAGTAACTGGAAACACATACCTGGATATGCTACAGAACTAATTATTTCCGCAATTGAAAGAAGATTCCACTGATTACATTTTCCGACAAGATCGCTTGCCGTCTCACTGGAATTTGAACGTTCGTCGTGACCTTAACAAAGTTGTTCCTCATCGTTGGATTGGTCGTAGTGCACCTACAGATTTGGCATTAACAGGCCTGCCTTATCCCCAGATCTGACGCTGAGTGATTTTTTTCTTTTGGAGATACATAAAGGATACTGTGTTCGTGCAACCTTTACCAACAAACCTGCATGATCTCAAAAACCGCATTACTGCAGCTGTGACAACGATAACACAGGGTATGCTGGATCAAGTTTGACGAGAATTTGATTATCGCCTTGACGTTGTTCATGCAACTGAAGGGGGTCACATCGAACATTTGTAGATAAAATTTAGACATTTTCCCTTTAATTTCATGTATAACTTTTTAATGTAGGTTTGTGAGCTTCAAAATTAAAGCCATTTGAAATCGAGTCAATCATTTTAAAACACCTTATATATTAAAATCACACTACATTACTTTTATCTGAACAGTTTGTTGCCAACTAATTAAATGTTATTAGCAAATAAATTTTTGTGGCCATAGAGACATCTGATTATTTAAATGAAAGATTCTTTAAAAATCTAAATATATTTTTAAAATCATTCGTAACAAACAAATGGGAAAATCTATATTTCTATCTCTTAAAATAATTCAAATAAGATTTATTCTTCCTCCAAAGACAGTGAATTTTCCATTTCTATCTCAAAAGAATGTCTTTAAAAAAAAGCAAAATTCGCCCTGTGAGTTGCCAAGAAAATATACTGACAGAACTCCGAAAAGAAATGCAAAACTTGATTTTCCCGCATGTTTACGTTTCTGTATTATCTATCGAAAGTTTGATCGTGAATTTCGACTGGACGAAACTACTTCAAACTTTTTAGATAAAATGTTAAATCGCATTTCTATAGGATGATGAAATGCGAGAAAACTTTTGTTTAAATTCAGAACGTATATGGAAATTCCTCGAATCATATGTTAGGCCTGCAACTCCATTAGAAGAGGCAAGGATTTAGTGTACTGGTGAAGTTTTTCAACCGCCAAGTTTTTGTAGCAAAGTGAAAAGATAACAAGCCAATTATGATGGATATGGTAGAATCAGTATGTGATATCATACGTTGAGTGAAAATGCATGGTTCAAGAAGGCTATACTTTCTTGATAGGCTTGAACTGTAAGCAAACTTTTAAAAATAATCTATCTATATAAAGAAGAAAAGTATGTATGCATGTATGTATGTATGTATGATCCAACATCACGGGAGAACGGTTGAATCGAATTTGTTAAAATTTGGTGGGTAGTCTTGAAATAGCCCACTTAATATTTAGTCTATGTTTCGAGATTCTAACACTAGGGGTTGTCTCGATATTAATGAAAAACGAAACTTTCGTCTGTCTCACCATCGCGGGAGAACAAATGCACCAAATTTAAAGAAATTTTATGGGTTGCTTTAAAATCGCCTTCCATAAATTTATTCCAAGTTTCGAGTTTCTAAGGCCAGGGGTTATCGAGATATTAATGGAAAACGACATTTTTTCCTAGGAGTTCTACTCTCTAACTCCATAATTCCCAACGGAAAAGGTTGGAAATCGTTGGTTTAAAACGTGAAAGTCAATTAAATCTCTGAGTTTTGTCGGAGTTTATTGAACGTATTAGTCACTTTTGAAAATCGCAGGTTTGAAATATGAATTTAAATGGAAAATGTATCAGCATGGTTCATTTTCACAGGCTTACTCAACAAATTTTATGAATTTGAATAATAAATAAATGAATATAAAAATATCTATCTAGCTATCTATATAAAGAAGCAAAGTATGTATGTATGATACAATGGATATGATTGGCCAAAGAGTGGCCAATCAGATCCATTTTTTTTCTTACATAATGCAATGAATTTACTTCTTTCACAGTGAAAAAACAATGTATAAAAATGACGGTCCTATATGTGCCGGTATAATTTTTATCAGAGTTTTGCATCATAAATCCCGAGCAACGCCGGATAAACGCTGCTAGTAATAATATAAAGTAAATGAAGAGTTTTTTAAATTAAATGTTTAAAAGCAATTATATTTTAATTTAAGCTATTGGAAGTAAATGAAATTTAAAAATTTAAATTTAAAAAGTGAATAATTTTTAAAAATTCAAATAATCTGAAACTCAACAGAGGATTCTAAAAATTAAATTTAGTAAAAATAAATAACGTTTCCTCAAATGTTAATTAACGAATGTAAACAAAACATTTTTGAAATTTCAATCATCGTAAATAACAAAAGCATTTTCGAATTTAAATGATCAAAGGGAACATAATTTTACTTTCCTTAGATATATAGTATAATGTATAAGAAAAGTATTGGGACTAGATTTAAAATTCGAATTCCAGTTTTCGATGGGAGAGCACATTTCAAGCATCTCTGAACGCAAATCGACTGTTTTTGAAGTAATGGCTGTGTGTGTATGTGTACCAGTGTGGAGATGATAACTCCCTATCGAATGAAACGATTCAGATGCAATTTACTACAGAAAATGCAATCAGTAAGTACTGGAAGCCTACAGTTTTAAAACGAAATTTATTGATCCGACGACCCGAAAGTTTCAAACGAAATTTTGAAAAAAATCATCAAAAAAACGACACCTTCAATAAACTACCTTTCTGGTAGGTCGGACGGTCTGGGTTTCAACAACCTTCAATAAACTTACGTAAATAATCATTTCTTTTTTATGTCATTTTTCAGTATAAAATAATTGACACAACTTTAAATCGCTAACATGAACCGTTTTCGGAATATTGCACATTTTCCAAATAAATATATATAAAAAAGAAAAAAAAAGCATTAAGTATGTGAAATATGTTCACTTCTCATAAGTGATATTATGCGATAAATTTGTTAATGTCATTCTCTTGAATATAGTTCTTTCCATTCAAGAGCGAAAATGCATTGGGTAATAGTTTTGTATATATTGAAACCTAGCAATTCCTCAGCATTCATTTATCTATCATAAGAATAATGTATTTCTCCGCCCGTAACGCTTAACGAAATTTCGGCGAAATATTTCCAATTTGGCGAATTTTTTAATGTTGCTAAATTGACGAAAATATCGACAAATTGATCAAAATTACGCTAAATCAATGAAAATCACGATTATTTGATGAAATATCTTGGAAAGAATATAAAAATATACTATATGAGTAAACCATCTCTCCGTCTGTCTATCCGTCCGTAAAGCTAGGCGAAAATTTTCGCGGCGAAGTTTAATGGATGTCGCTAACTTGGCGACATTTTTAAATATTACCAAATTGACGAAAATGTCGCTAAATCAAAGACAATCACGATTATTTGAGAAAAATTAAATATCTTGGAAATAATATAAAAATCTAGTATATGTGTATGCATCTCTCCATCTGTCTATCCGTCCGTAACGATAGGCTAAAATTTTCGCGGCGAATTTTAATGGATGACGCTAACTTGGCGATATTTTTAAATATTACTAAATTGAAGAAAATGTCGCAAAAGTTATAAAAATATCGCCAAATTTATAAAAATGACGTTAATGAGAGGTATAATGTTTTACAAATATTAAATTCCGTCGTACACTGTGCATACTTTAAGAAATGTCCTTCTCTCCGTTTGTATGTAACGCTTGGCGATACATCTGGCGAAATTTCACCAAATTTGCAAAACTGACGCCAAGTTGACAAAAATGACGCCGAACTGATGACTTATTTAAAGTATTTTAATATATGGACCGTATTACATATCGAGGATGCTATCAATATTGATAATTGTCAATTTTAGGTTGCACAAAGTTAAGGTTAATTGAGTACTTGGAAGTAGTCTTACATGCTGTCATCCGGAAAAGCGCCAAATTTTCAAAGTTAAACATATTGAGCAATAAATCTTATACATCATTTTTTCACTACAAAAGAAGTAAATTCATTGAATTATATAAGGAAAGCCAACATCAGATTTTTTTAATTTAAGTTATTGAAAAATGATTTTTTTTTAAAATTCAAAACACTGATGAATAAAGAAAGGACATTTTGAATTCAAATTTCTAAAAAATATGCAGAAGTATTTAAATTATAAATTAAGAAAGAAAAATATTTTTGATATATCTTATTTTTATCATGGCAGCATCTTGTCATTGAAATGAGCCAATTCTGTTATGCAATTGATGTATTCAAACTTGTATTTCCATTGATTTGTTTTTTAACACTTTACAACATAGTTGAAAAGTGTTTATGACTTTGTCTATTTTGTCTTTCTGTCTGTCTGTCTTTCTGTCTGTCTGTCTTTCTGTCTGTCTGTCTAGCCTTTAGCGCGATAACTGCCGTAAAAATGACTTTATCAAAATGAAATTTTAGTATGTTGTTCAGATGGTCTGTGGGACCTATGGGAATATAAATAAATAATATCACCCAATTAGTTTTTTATTGAACCCGGGTTAAAGAAATGAAATACATTGAAGCCTATGGGACCTAATTTTTCAAACATTTTTTAAGCAAATTTAAAATTCAAAAAATTGCTTCGAAATTTTTAGGAAATATTCACATTATCCCATAAAATATATAAAAAAAATTCATTAAAATATGTTAGGTAGTTTTTTAATAAAAAATTATTTAATATAGGGAGAAAAACAAATTCAATTAAATTCTGACTTTATATTATACAATAAATATATGTCCAAGAGTGAAATTAATTTGTATATGAGAGAGGCTTCACATTTTAAGATAAATTTGGTAGATAACAATTTTTCAATTTTTTTTAAATTTTATATAACTCTTCATAATATACTTATTTGATGGCATTTTTAATGCACTTTCCTACGTTCTAGAGAGTTAAAATTTGGTACACAACCTAAATTTGTTGAACATTTTATTCTACAAAAATTTGGTGGATCTTTAAATATAGATCCTACTTTTTTTTCGAATAATCCCCGTTCACTTCTATAAATCATTGTTGTAATATTGTTAAAAATTCTGATGTGGGCAGCAATTGTCTTTCCCTGCAGACTCATATTCACGTTCAATTTGTTCCATTAGTTTTTAGCTAGAGTGTATAAAGGCAATTTCTGCCGTCCATTTCGCAAAAAAGTCAGATTCTTTTATTACGAATCGTACTATAATCTAATGAACATCAGGGTTTCCTACAAAAAACATACCTACCAAATTTTATGAAAGTCGGTCCATTAGTTTTTCTATTAGAGTGGATGTAATATCCTTACAGATACACAGAAACATACACAGATATACCCTAACACACACAAACGTCTTCCTAAAAATAGTTTTTCGTGTTCTAGAAGTCCCAAAACGTGTAGATCCTTTGAAAATTCGAGTTCCGATCTTCGGCACGATTCCAATACTTTGAATTTATACACACACACATATATATTATCTGTGTATTATCTGTGTATCTAAATTCCGTGCCTACGCAATTACAATAGTTATGATTTCAAATGATCCCTAAACTTTTATTATTTCTTCAACGAAGCCTAATTTTAACTTATGCAGAATGCAAATATCTCAAGCGATTGTAAGGTGAGTTACATAAGAATTGAATTTTTTTCACACAAAATTATTTAGCTCTGGAGACTGGAATACAAATTATATGAATGAAATATTCATTGATTTTGCATAGAGAATCAGATGATTTATATTTCGATACAGTTTTAAGTATTTAAGTTTAATAAATTACTCTAGTACTGTGTATAATGTAAAAGATATCACCACTGAATGTATCACGTTTTAGAAATTTTTAAATAAAATTGCATTTCAGTTGGAAAGTGTTTCATAATCAATGTTTATGCATGATTGATCTTTCTTGTTTATTACTGAATGGATATTGTTTCGTCACGTTCTTCCGACAAGTCAGTTATTGTCAGATCGAAAGAAAGATATCGAGCCAAAATGGCGGCATTTTTTAAAGTTCGCCAAAGGAGGTCGGTAATCTACACAAGTACCGAATTTCGTCCCTGTTCTTAAGTGGGAAAAGTGGCGTCTGGTCATCTTGAAGTTCCATGGTTTAAATCCCGACGGGAACTTAAGATATTTTCACATATTTTATACCTTTTGTGGAAGTCACATTTATAATATTAAAAGAAGATAGCTATCTGTTTATGTCAACGAAAACGGAATGTTATAGCGAAGTATAAACATGAAATTTAATACATGTTTATTTATTTACCTCGGCTTCCGAGAGAAAGCAGCACGTTCTTGAAACTTTTTAAAAACGCAAATTAATTTTTTATTTAAAGTTGAAATGCCATTTTGAACGATTTTCACACAAATCGGCTCCTTAGCGATCAAAAATATCCTTTCAAAATTTTCCTCTTGACACCATCGGAATGATTGGTAACATAATGTTCTTTCCAACAAGTTCTTAACCGAATTGGTTGAAATGTATTTCATACTTTAAAAACAAAATGAAATTCATTGAAATATGGGTAGTTTAGGGAATTCCATATGTATATGGTTGCAACCAAAACCTGATCGGTAGACAATTCCAATTTTTGGCATTGGTATGGAGGGATATTTTCGCATTCTAAAATTTTTAATTACTCTATTTCGGAATTTTTAAGAATTTATAAAAAAAATCTGATGTGGGCAATACATGACTTTCGTTATATAATGCAATGAATATACTACTTTTACAGTTAAAAAAATGTTATTCTTATAATAGATACTTATATTCTTTCCAAGATATTGAATTTTCTTCAATTAGTCTTCATTTTCATTGATTTAGCGTCATTTTTATCCATTTGGTGAGTTTTTTGTTAATTTGGCAATAATTAAAAATGTCGCCAAGTTAGCGATATTCCGCCAAATTCGTCGCCAGAATCTCGCCAAACGTTATGGACGGAGAAATAAGTTATTCTTACAGCAGATAAATGACTATTGGCGTTTAAATACAAAAGTATTACTCACAGTATCTTTTTTCATGAATGGAACGAGCTAGATACACGAGAATAATGTCACCCAATTTATCGCATGGTATTACGTATGAAAAGTGAACATGTTTCTCAATAGGAAATATATTTTTTTTATTTTATATAACTTTTTGATAATTTTCCTGAAAAATGTGCACTATCTCGAGAACGGTTCATGTTAGCGTTTTAAAATCTATGTTAATAGTTTTCTAATGAAAAATTACATAAGAAATTTCTATTTGCGTAACTTTATTAGCGGTTTTGATTTTTTGACGATTTTTTCAAAATTTCACTCGAAAATTTAGGGAGGTTCTGAACATTCGATTGCGTATAAAAACAATAGGCTTCCAGTTTTTACGGATTGTGAATTTTGTACCAAATTTCGTTCGAATCGGTCCGTTCGTTCGTCTGTTATCGTCTCCACAGACTCACTGATACACACACACACACACACAGACATATCTTCAAAAATGTTTGATTCGTGATCAGGGATGCTTGAAACGTGCTCTTCCGTCGAAAACTCGAATTCGAATTTTCGATCCAGTCACAATACTTTCCTTATACATTATGTATGTAAGGAAAGTAAAAAAGCGTAAAACTTGACGTTTCACTTTCCGAATAGAGTGGAACGAATTTTTTCTCACGCTTTGCTGTGCCTTCTCGACTTGGGAGGTGTCCGTTGCTACTGGCAGCTGTGAAATATTCATTTATAGAGTCGATAATGAATTTTGTTACAAACAAGGATTTTAGGAATTTAGGTAGTGTAATTTGTAAGTTGTACACGATTCTTATTCAGATTCTGGTAGATAAATTCTGATTACATATACGCAATTTTATTAGTGAGCTTATGTGTGATTTTTTTTTTTTTTTTTTGCTTTCTAGATATGAACAGTTCTGAAATCAACGGAATATTAATCTTTCCGCATAGCTCACTCCCCTAAATTTCCGCATTTCACTAATTTAATCATATATCCGTCCTTTAATATCTGAAGATTTAGGTTTATAGACTCTACTTTTACTTTCCCAGCAATGCACGGTAATTTATATATAAGGAAAGTATTGGAATCATGCCGAAAATCGCAACTCGAGTTTTCGACGGATCTATACGTTTGGGGACCCCTAGAACGTGAGGAAACTGTTTTTAGCGTGATTTTTTTTTGCACAGATAGACACACATCTATTTTTATTTCCTTATATACATAATGTATAAGGAAAGTATTGTGACGGAGTCGAGAATTCGAATTTGAGTTTTCGACGGGAGAGCACGTTTTAAGCATCCCTGATCACGAATCGAACATTTTTGAAGTGATATCTATGTGTGTGTGTGTGCGTGTGTCAGTGAGTCTGTGGAGCCGATAACTAACGAACGAATGGACCGATTCGAACCAAATTTGGTACAAAAATCACAATCCGTAAATACTGGAAGTCTATTGTTTTTATACGCAATCGAATGTTCAGAACCCCCCTAAATTTTCAAATAAAATTTTTAAAAAATCGTCAAGAAATCAAAATCACTAATAAAGTTACGCAAATAGACATTTCATATGTAATGTTTCATTAGAAAACGATTGACATAAAATTTAGAACGCTAACTTGAACCGTTCTCGAGATATTGTACATTTTTGAAAAAATTATCAAAAAGTCATATAAAATAATAATAATATATATATATATTTCCTATTGAGAAACATGTTCACTTTTCATATGTAATACCATGCGATTAATTGGGTGACATCATTCTTGTGGATCTAGCTCGTACCATTCATGAAAAAAGATACTTTGAGTAATACTTTTGTATTTGAACGCCAATAGTCATTTATTTTCTGTAAGAATAACTTATTTTTAGTGCATAACGCTTGGCGAAATTTTGGAGACGAATTTGACAGAATGTCGCCAACTTGGCGGCTTTTTGAAATGTTGCCAAATTAACGAAAATATCGCCAAATGGATAAAAATGACGCTAAATCAATGAAAATGACGACTAATTGTCGAAAGGTCAATATCTTGGAAAGAATATTAGTATCTACGATAAGGAAAACCTCCTTTTTTTACTGTAAAAGTAGTAAATTCATTACATTATATAAGGAAAGTCATGTGTTGCCCTCATCAGATTTTTAGCTATGTGCCTGTCTGTACAATGTATTTATCCAATGTAACTGAAAAACTAATCGATCGAATTTCATAAAATTTGGTATGTAAGTTCTTTGTAGGTGACCCTGGCGCTGATTAGATGTTGGTACGATTCGGGAGAAAAGTACCTGCCTTGTTTTGCGGAATGGCCCGAAAACTTTGTCTGTATCCACTCTATCTGAAAACTAATAGACCAAATTTAAAACAAAAATTGGTAGATAAGTCACTTGTGAGTTAGTTACACTGGTGTTGATTAGATTATGGTGCAATTCGGAAAAAAGAAATCTGCCTTTTTTGCAAACGGTCCTCAAAAATCGTCAAAATCTAAATAAAAAACTACATATGTTCAAATATATTAATTAAATGCTTGTATTATATGTAATTTTTGACGTTTAAAAGAATGAAACCAACCCCATTACCCTAGGACTAGCCGTTCTCGAGATATTTTAGTTTTTTTCGTATACTTGCAACGCTACCTTTGAAAATAAGTCCAGTTTTCAAATAAAAAACGAAAATCGAATTAAATGTGCAAATTCAGAGTCATTTCAGATAATTATGTGTGTTACTTTGTTCAATTAAATTCAATTTAATGAATTATTGAAGAAGTAAAGAAAACATGAATATGAGTCTACCGGGAAAGTCATGTGTTGCCGACATCCGATTTTTACCACCTGAGCTAACGATAGCTGTGTACCCGGATTTCATGTACCCTCATGTTCATTACTCCAGAGCAGCAGAGTTTCAAAGAGTTTATGTTTTATCGTCAAAGCACTGTTTGAAATTAAAGATTTCGCAGTTTGTTCTGGTGGGGAACGGGACAGCCCAGTGGTTAAGGCACGGGAATCGCACTCAGAGGACCCGAGTTCGATTACCAAACTTCTGTCCAGACTATCCTCGTAATCACTCGGAGTACGGCCACGTTAAATATGTGTGGCTGCAAATCCTTTCGTGACATTTGTGATAGACGAAGGAGGGTACGTTCCCTGCGGATATAACCCGAACTGGGTTTTGCCCCAAATTGGGTGGTACTGTCTCGGCTGTCGATTGGTTCATGATCACAGTAAAGAGCAGTCAGAAGAGCTTGGATACAGATGAAAATAGCATTTCTTTCAGGCATGCCTCCGGAGACGAGTATTCGCCCACCCTCCACTCGGTCACATTTTATATTAACTTAGTTTATTTTTATGTGACAGCATTTAGATGCATTTATATAGGGCACATGGAAAATTTGCTCCCCACACTAAAGTTGTATTCGCCCCCAGACAAAAACTCGTGAATGAAACACTGGAAAACAATCCAACCCTCGTAGCGATCGACTAGGTTTACGCCAGGGATTGGGAGAAGACGCGGGTTCAAATCTCCATTTCAGCGCAGATATGGCCGGAGGAGCGAGGCCAGCGATGCATTCACCGGGTGGGGTGCGAAGATGGTCCCGGCCCCAGTCACGTACGGAATTAGACTCAGGTCACGAATAGGCACAATCCATCTCCAAGTCACCTGGACGAGTCCGGTTCGCACGCCAGCAAACGGAATCTCCAGCAGAAGCTTCCCGGATTTATTTTCTCTTAGAAAAGGTGAGTCAAAGGCTACAGAGCCAGCGCTCATGCGCCTTCTTCTTTCCATTCGTCCAACCCACCCGAATCGTCCGATTTCGTCCGACCCACCCGATGTAAGGTATATTCTTATACGGCCGGAAAGTGCCACCCAATTTAGACCGGAACCCAGTGGGGGGTATCAACAGGTATTTTACTACCACCAACCTCTCGGAAGGACTTACAAATCCACATATTTAATCCGCGCGAACACGGGGACAGTTTGGGCAAAGGTGGGAATCGAACTTGGGTCGTCCGAGTGCAATCCCCGATCGCTAACCACTGGGCTGTCCCAGCCGCTCTCCCGTCTTGAAAAAATAGGTCCTCCCCTACTGGAGGGAAGTACATGAAAACAAAGAGATAGAAGGACAGAAGGATGCTTAAATTTTAAGAATGGCCATACCAATGTTAGCCATCAAAATCTCATAAAATTTGATACAGCAGTTTTCGATATATTGAGATAAACTGGCAAATATGTGGATCTTCAATGTTAGATATATTGATTCCCCAAGACATGAAAATCAATCAAAATCAGAAAGTCAGATTTATGGCGTCATCTCAGTACTTTATATTAATATACTATGTAATGTAAGGAAAATAAAAAGTATAACCACTATTTTAAAATTTAAAACTTAATGTTTGTTTAATATATATATATATATATATATATATATATATATATATATATATATATATATATATATATATATATGTATATATATATATATATATATATATATATATATATATATATATATATATATATATGTATATATATATATATATATATATATATATATATATATATATATATATATGTATATATATATATATATATATATATATATATATATATATATATGTATAGTTTACAAATGCAAATGCATTTAAACAACCATTTGAAAGAAGCAAATTTGAAAACTTATTGACATTTGACTAAGAGACATTTGAAATTAGATTTACTCTCTGTTTGAAGACGTAGGTCTTTCATTCATACCTGGGGTAAATGCATTTTAATGAAAGGTGTAAAACTCACACTGTGAGCTGCTAAGAAAATATTCTGAATAAATTGCAAAGAGAAAGTGCAGAACACGATTTCAGTTGCGTACAGAACTTTATTCTCCAACGTGTGTATATTTTTACTTACCTATCGAAGTTTGATCATGAATTTGAGATCTTTTAAACTTTTTCAAACTATTTGAAATAAAATTTAGGTACAGGGTTACGGGAAAATAAATAAAATGAAGTAAACTTAGTGTTTAAATTTGCTACAAATACTTAAATTCGGAGGAATATGTATATTATGTAAATTCTAATGTTTTATTTACTCATTTGTTATTAAGTGTTTCCATTATGAGTCTAACGTTCAGATACGAATATTTTATACATTTTATCATAAAAAAATTCCCTTTTTACCGTATGACTATATACAGGGTTCCCAGGAATATCTTTGAGCACTCCAATAACTTTGAAATGAATGGTATTTAAGTGTTCACGTTATCTACCGTAAAGTGAACACGCCCGATCGAATAAAAGAGATTACGGCCTCTCTAGCAGAGAATTAACAAAAATTCGAAAATTCGAACACCTGTACTAAATAAGTATGCAAAATAAAATAAAATATTTAATAGTTCCGTCAAAAATGAAGTGTGCTCACCATTTGCAATCACACTGGAAAATATTTTGCAACCCTTGTTCATTTTTTTCAGTTACTTTGTTGATAATTTCATCATGCTGATAAGAAAAGCCACAATTACAGGGGTTCATTAAAATTGCAGCATCATTTCTAAAATATCCAGCTAATTATGGTCCTCCGAAACGTTATTTTTGTATATATATATATATATATATATACATATACTGTACATATGTACATATATATATATATATATATATTATACATATGTACATATATATATATATACAGGGTGGTCATAAAAAAACTTCCCCGATATATGAAACCTATCCGGCCTATCCGCTCAACCAATCGAAAGGAAATTTCAGATATTGTTATTTGAAGGTATGCGCTCGAGAATGTGATGATTTCAAAGAATAGAGCTCTCACGATTACGGTTACACTGAAAAAATTTCGAAATTTTCTGATGGCAACATCCACTTTTTTCCTACGGAAATTGATCAGCGCATTGAAGAACCATAAATGGCGTTGGAAAGATACACGTATGCCGAAAATTAGTGACGTAAAACATTTGCTAAGAAGACCGATATAAAGGAGCAATGGCAACGCAGAGAGTAGGTGCATTGACGCACATTGCATAATTCACAGGGAGAGACAGTAGAAGCACCAATCACAAAACGCCATGTGCAAATCATTGCTTGTGGAAAACCTTTAATAAACAGTGTGGGAAGATTGTTTCTTTCATCAGGTGTTCGAACGTGCCAAGAAGATGACTCTTACAGGGAAACAACGAGGTGAATTGATAAAGCTGTTTTATCTGAACGGGGAAAATGCTGCCGAAGCAGTGCAAACTTAACGGCGAAATCATAAGCTAAGACGAGACCTATGTTCCGTACGAACTGTACGTATCTGGTAAAAAATAATGAAGAAACAGGATGCACATGTGTTAGACGGCGATCCGGACGACCATCGATCTGTTCCTGTTGAAGTTGTTGCGGAAGTGCATAATACGATTACTGCAGGTCCATTACGTACTGCAAGAACTGTTGCCCGCAATTTGGATGTACCGAAAACCGCAGACCTCAAGCTTCTGCACTCTGTTCTGCGGATGTTTTCTTATCTATATCCAGCGCGTCTGGATGTTGCAACCTGGAGACAAGCAACAGCGTGTCGAATTTGCGAATTTTTTTCTTCATCAGATATGATGAAGATAGCAGATGGCCGCTTAGGATATTATGGACGGATGAGTTACATTTCTCCTTAACTGGGAACCTAAACTCCAAGAACTGAGTTCACTGGGCTGAAAATCCTTGCGATATAGCACCAGTGTCTTTACATGAAGCTAAAGTGACTGATTGGTGCGGCATCGCAAGCACATTCGTACTCGGTCCGTACTTCTTCGAAGAGGTCACTTCTAATTGTATACAAACGTGCTCCATCGCAGGTCCTCGGTATAAAACAATGTTGCAGAATTACGTAATTCCAGAATATATCGAAAATAACGAATTATGAATTCATGGCTATAAATTATAAGAAGAGAAATTTTGATAAAATAGGTTTATCACGTATTTTAAGTAAGCATGTTTTTAAATTTCCAATTAATGAGGTGAAAGTTAAAGTTGCATATAAATATGCATTACCTTTGGGAAGAAGGTTATACAATTACAATAGTGTATGTAAAAATGTTATGAAGAACAAACATGCCCTTGTCAAAAATATCCTGCTTTTATAAACATTAATTTGGGCCATATTGTAACTGGTGATCTAAATCTGTTGGATGATTATAATTTGAAACATACCTTTACATTAGGCACTAAATACAGATCAGAAGATTTTCGTGATATTGTAGAAGGTATCGTGGATGACATTGAAATATTTATATATAAATGTGCAGTAAAATACAGCCTACCGTCTCAAGTATTTGATGAATGGAAATCTTGTTTAAAACAAAGTATAAGGTTTGAATATGGAGTTTTGGAAAAACACATTAAATATGGGAAATACAGTATAAAAAATTTGCATAAATTACATCAGGATTTTGTGATAACATACGTAGATAAAGTTACTTCTAATTATGCTTTCATATGCCAACAATTTTACAATAAAAAGCTAATTGAAAGTTACCTTGATATTAATCCATATACAAAGCTCAATCAATCTAAAACAGAAATTGAAAATCGTATTAAGGCTAAATATAAAATTTTAAGTTACAACCTGAATACCATCAAATTCCCATATATAACTCTTATACCTAAACTTCATAAAAACCCCATAAAATTTAGACCAGTTACTAATGGTTTTAAAACATACTTAACTTTTACAAATGCAAGATTATTAAAACTTCTAAAAAATATATTGAAAAAAATAAAAAATTCTGGTGTATTTTTCATTAATAATAGTAGTGAGGTAATTGAGAAACTTAAAGACATATCTGACGAATTACAGTATAGAAGTTGTGATTTCAACGACCTATTTTGCAATATAGATATAAATGATTTGTTTTGCATATTAACGGAGATGTATGAAAAGTATGAGATGCAAAACCTCATTAAAAAACATATATACAAATGTCTAACCGAAATGGTCTTGTTTGAAACCGTGCTTTATGATGGAACTGAATTCTACAAACAGCGTAATGGCATTCCGATGGAGGGTGCTTATTCCTCAATTCTGGCTGATATATACTTGAACAAATACGAGAAGGGAACATATTTTAAATGAGATTGTATACATACGTTATGTGGATGACATATTATATGCATGCCACGATGACCGGGTTCACTTAGATTTTACTTTTTTTCTTTCAAATTTGACATTAACAGAAACTTCCCGTAACATTGATAATAGTATTAATTTTTTGGAATTGACATTATATAAACTTTCTAATGGTAAAGTTGGTTTTAAATTATATGATAAAAGAAAAGCATTTAATTTTAAAATAAATTACATAATTAATTGGCATTCTTGTCTGCATCGAAATGTTTTCAGGAACATTATTATAAATCTTTTAACAAGAAGCAAACGTTTAAATAG
Organism: Amaurobius ferox; assembly: GCA_951213105.1. Taxonomy (NCBI): domain Eukaryota; kingdom Metazoa; phylum Arthropoda; class Arachnida; order Araneae; family Amaurobiidae; genus Amaurobius; species Amaurobius ferox. The sequence goes on from OX578139.1 coordinate 73,715,649, forward strand.
CAGTGCTGAAAATCGTTATATAAGTGATCTGGGCTATCTAAAGGAAGCAATCGAAATGGGTTACTCTCTACGTTTTCTCAGTGACATTTTATGTAAATTTTACGGCATAACCGTAACTAAGTGTTACGACTTGTATTTGAATGGGAAAGCACTTTCAGTCTGAGATGGAAATGGACAGCGGCTGCATTGCGGAGGTCAGGGTTAACTGTCTGAAAGAAGTCTTTTTGTACAAAGTAAGAGTATTTTGCTTTTCGGTGAGATGTATGCGTGGCTTGTTTTTCTTGGTATATTGGTATTGGATGTAAGTTATTTTCATAGTATTTAGGGTTTCTGTTTGGTTGTGGTAAAGCTCGTTGTTATTGTATAGGTGTAGGGACTGTATAGGTTTTTCAAATCTTTTCTTTTTTACATTTATAGTTTAAGGTATATGTACTTGGTTGGCGACATTGTATCCGCTTCCGGGAGTGTCGTCATGACATAAAGCTGGCTAAACAGGGAAGTGGGGGTCACAATCCCCCCCGGCGAAATTTTGATACAATGTCATTCTTCATTTTTCTTTTTAACACTTTACAACAAAGTTGAAAACAGTTTATGACTTTGTTCTTTCTGTCTGTCTGTCTGTCCGTTAGCACGATAACTGCCGTAAAAATGACTTGATCAAAATGAAATTTTAGTATGTTGTTCAGACGGTCTGTAGAACCTATGGGAGTATAAATGAATAATATTACCCAATTAGTTTTGGATTGAACCCGGGTCGAAACAATGAAATACATTGAGCCCTATGGGACCTAATTTTTCAAACATTTTTAAGCGGATTTAAAATTCACAAATTGCTTCGAAAATTTTAGATAATATTCAAATTGTTCCATAAAATATATAAAAAAAATCAGCGAAATATATTCAGTAGTTTTTAAATAAAAATTAAAATAATAATTACACTTCTTATATGAAACGATTACGTGACCATGATATGAAACGATCACATGACCCACTTCAAAATGATATATGGCATCCATCTTGTTTCAAAATCGTGATTTTTTTAAGTTCTTTTTAATTCATATTGAGTGTTGTATCCGTCCTAAAACTACTTTATTTTTGCTTAAATTCTGTGCATCTACATACTGAAACAACGCAATGACAATATATTTAAGTTTAAATGCTCATCAAAATTTGATTATTTTTACAACTAAGCCTATTTTTCACCTATGTAAAATGTAAACAACAAAATATATAGAATGAGTTGTATTAGAATTCCTGTATTTTTTTAACACAAAATAATTTAGTCCATGGAGTCTGCATGGCTGATATGAATGAAATATTAATTGATTTCATAAAGAGAAGGATGATGTTTTTTCGATGAAGTTTCAAGCATAGAGTTTAATTTTTTGTAGCTCCATGGTCTTAAACAAAGTGTTTAAATAAAATAAATTATTATAGTATTGTGATGAATGAAATGAATGGGAGAAAGTTATGAATGAAATCCTGTTTTTATAGAGAGATCCAGGCGTGTTATTTTTTCTATGACGTCATTTGAATTCATTTCAGTTGTTTTCGATGAAGTTTTCAAAAATAATAAATTATCTTAGTATTATGATAATTCTAAAACTATTACCGAGGAATTTATCACATTTTAGAGATGTTTAAACCAGGCAATTTATATTTCAATGCCGTCATTTGAATGAAGTTCATTTTTTTCGATAAAGGTTTAAGGTTTAAAATATGATAAATTAATGCAATATTGTGATAAGTTTCAAAATATTACCGAGGAATGTATTGCATTTTAGACTTGTTTAAATAAAATTGCATTGAAGTTGGAAAGTGTTTCATAATCAATGCTTAAAGCATGATTGATCTTTCTTGCTCTATTTATTATGTAGTATAGAAATGTACCTGTTTGAGCAGCTTAGCGCCTTTGGGTATATTTTCAGTAAATTGTTTTATATGAGATAAATGTTATATTTATATGTATATATATATATATATATATATATATATATATATATATATATATATATATATATATATATATATATACAGGGTGGTCATAAAAAAACTTCCCCGATATATGAAACCCTAGCGGCCTATCCGCTCAACCAATCGAAAGGAAATTTCAGATATTGTTATTTGAAGGTATGCGCTCGAGATTGTGATGATTTCAAAGAAAGGAGCTCTCACGGTTACGGTTACAATGAAAAAATTTCGAAATTTTCTGATGGCAACATCCACTTTTTTCTTACGGAAATTGATCAGCGCATTGAAGAACCATAAATGGCGTTGGAAAGATACACGTATGCCGAAAATTAGTGACGTAAAACATTTGCTAAGAAGACCGATATAAAGGAGCAATGCAACACAGAGAGGAGGTGCTTTGACGCACTTTGCATAATTCACAGGGGGAGACAGTAGAAGCACCAATCACAAAACACCATGTGCAAATCATTGGTTGTGGAAAACTTTTAATAAACAGTTTGGGAAGATTGTTTCTTTCATCAGTTGTTCGAACGTGCCAACAAGATGACTCTTACATGGAAACAACGAGGTGAATTGATAAAACTGTTTTATCTGAATGAGGAAAATGCTGCCGAAGCAGTGCAAACTTATCGGCGAAATCATAAACTAAGACGAGACCTATGTTCCGTACGAACTGTACGTGATCTGGTAAAAAAAATGAAGAAACAGGATGCACATGTGTTAGGCGGCGATCCGGACGACCATCGATCTGTTCCTGTTGAAGTTGTTGCGGAAGTGCATAATACGATTACTGCAGGTCCATTACGTACTGCAAGAACTGTTGCCCGCAATTTGGATGTACCGAAAACCGCTGTCCTCAAGCTTCTGCACTCTGTTCTGCAGATGCTTTCTTATCGATATCCAGCGCGTCTAGATGTTGCAACCTGGAGACAAGCAACAGCGTGTCGAATTTGCGAATTTTTTTCTTCATCAGATATGATGAAGATAGCAGATGACCGCTTAGGATATTATGGACGGATGAGTTACATTTCTCCTTAACTGGGAACCTAAACTCCAAGAACTGAGTTCACTGGGCTGAAAATCCTTACGATATAGCACCAGTGTCTTTACTCGAAGCTAAAGTGCGGCATCGCAAGGTGCGGCATCGCAAGCACATTCGTACTCGGTCCGTACTTCTTCGAAGAGGTCACTTCTAATTGTATACAAACGTGCTCTGTCATAAGGTAAAATTGTCCTTATCAAAAATTACCTGTATAGGACTTACCTATGATGCCGCCACTAAGGGTGGAGCATGTAAGCTCCCGGTTCTCAAGCTCGGACTACGAACACACAAAACATAAAGAAATACACATGCTTAATTGCTCAATTTATTTTAATATTTTACTTAATAGATATCTATTGTATCTGGAGTAACTATGCTATAATTAAATCAATTATTAAAAGACACATAATACTGACAATACTGCATTAATATATATATATTTACACACATAATAACTTTGACTTAAATTTCTTAAAAACAGTTTCCTTTAAACAATCGATAAAGAATAGTTCTTATAGTTCAATATTACGAACTCGTTCATATGGTCTACTCATACGAACTGGTAGTCAATTAATTTAATAATTGTTAAAGGTGTGCCTTCCGTGCTAATAGTGACAATTGAAAGTTGGTTACCTTTTCTCTTTGTGTTACGTGCATATTCGTGCTATTTCAATGATGTAGGAAAACCGTTACACATCTAACAGCACTCGCTACCATTTTATTGCTCACATTCTACAGACACTTTTCACAAAAACCAAGAACATGATGCTGACTCGTTCGAAAGTTTTAAGTCGACTAAAAAAAACTCAGGTGCGTCTAGGACGCTGTCGAAAAATTGCATCTCCTGGAAAGTTCTAGAACATTCTCTCAAACCTTTTTCTTTTCACATTGTAGTGTCGTTGTTGATTCGTTGAAGTGAAGAAGGGGATGCGCTGCTTATTTATGTTTGTATTGCCATTGGCTCCCTCCGCAGCATTTAAATAGCTCATTAGCTAGGTTGGCATCCGCAATTGGAATTGCAAAATGGCTAGGTTGGCATCCGTAATTGGGTGGAAACATGTAATACAAATATTGTGTTACATGATATCCCCCCTTGCAGAGAGAAAATTTCAGCACACGGTAAACATTGCACTGAATACATATGTGTACACATTGCGGCCACTATGGGAATGTTGCTTTGATCCACTGCACATATATCTGTCACCGAAATGCAGATCACCGCATGTAAGACACACTATATTGTAACATTGACATACATATATCGGTGCATTACAACCGACATGTCACTAAAATGAAGGAACTCGCTGTTCGGAAGATACATCATATCGTACTTGGTAACACATATACTGCTGCACATGAAGAAATTATCACTGTTCGGAAGGCACACTATATCGTCACATGGAATTATCATGAGCACGGAAGACACCTTATTGTCACATGTAATTATCATGAGCACGGAAGACACCTTATTGTCACATGGAATTATCATGAGCACGGAAGACACCTTATTGTCACATGGAATTATCATGAGCACGGAAGACACCTTATTGTCACATGGAATTATCATTATTGATCTTATAAGCATATATTTTTTGTATCACGGAAGAATGCGTCACCATCCTGTGACTTAACTTTCAAAGTTCCGGTACTTCAATATTTATATTTTCATTATGTTGCTTAGTACAGTCTATTGTACACTTCAAATGAAGACTATCATAATTGTTATTTGCATTTCTATTTATATACAAGTTCACAACATTATATTACAATATACGCAATTCATTACCTTGATTTCTCATTTTCACAGACGTAAATAATTTTTAGACAATTTTTTAGCTGTATATATTTCTTATTTGTTACAATGAATAACATATTATATATTTTTGTGTGTATAAATCATGACTCTTTTGAACACCATATTTATATCATATTACATCGCGGCATTTAAAATATCAAATATATATACTCATTTCGCAACTCCAAACTACTGTGCATCTCATAATACGCACTTTAAATTTCCTCTTCGACTGCCCTTTCGTGTGACACAACTGCGCGGGAGGAAGGGGAGAAAAGAAAAAAAGAAAAAAAATTCGCTTGACCCGTAGCTTTCCTCTGTTCCTCTCAACGCGTTTCTATGACAACTGCGAATCTGTTGACCCCGCCGGCGACCCTGAATGAGTGTCTTCATTGTTTGCAGAGCGCAAACTTACGTAAAAGGGATTTTACTTGCCTTTTGCATGTATCGCTAAAGATTTAAACGTTATCGTGCAACTTTGGCGGTATCCTCTTCTCAAGCGCGGGCTTTTAGACTGTCCGGTGGTGAATGTACGAGCTAACATTGACGTGGGATTTTCTGTCTGTATCTTTTAAGGAATTTATTTACACTTTTTCTTTCAAGTTCTTTTTTTGTATTCTTACTTATATTTATTCTACTTATCTTGTTAATAATTCTATTTAATTTGATATATATATCGTTTTTTTATTATTATTATCTTATGACCTTAACACAGATCTGACTGTTGAATTATTATTTTGATTTCATGTACTTCTAATTTATTGGATTTATTTATCCCTTGTTGCAACAACGCGTGATATATTATTTTATGTGTAGTATTATGAATATACCATGCTTTTATTATGTTATTGATATAACTGACTTTATGTTCCCGTTTCAGCATAACTTTCAGCATAACTTTTCGTAAAAGGTCTGTATACACTATTTATGCCATATATATTTATTAATTTACTAATTATTATTTATATCAGCTGTGACTGTTATTTTTGACTTAAAATTTTATTTATTTATTTATTTATGATTTTGCTTTTATTCTGTCAGCTTTTTATGAGGTATTTGATTAATACTTTTATGATTTTGAATATTATATACTTGCATTTACCATGTTCCATGACTTTATTTTGCATTTTATTAATTATGTTATACTATTTTTTCAAGACCCGCACAAGAAAAGGAAAAAAAAAAGAAAAGATATCGTGAGGAATTCCATTCCATGCCTGCCATTCTAGAAAGACTTGATAAAATTTTGATGTTCATTACTGACTGTTACCATTTTTCGTTTTCAAGCAAGACCAATTGCAAGTAAGTGAAATTTAATTATCTCTCTCCTTCTTTCTTCTAACACCTTAGTTTATTTTATTTTAGAACATTGAGGGGTATTGTATGTATTATTTATCACTTCTACATATTTTTTCTGATATTTATTGCTCTCTCTTATACGTTATGTATCCATACATAAATGTTTATTTATTACCTATATTTTTATTTTATACTCATATTTACAAAATCCTCATATTTATTTTACAAAATGTATTATCCTCATATTTGTTTTACAAAAAATATTATCCTCATATTTATTTTACAAAACTACCTTTATTTCATTATTAATTTTTTAAAATTATACATTTAATGCCTTCATTACCGTTACACTAATATAACATATTTTGCGTTTTCGCACATAAAATTTTCATATTACATTTTTATAATTATATATTATTTTGCTTTCGAATACTATTTTTTGCGTGTCCTCAGATTATAACGTCTCGGACTCTGATAATTATGATTATTGGCGTTATATTCTTTGTTTACATGCGATTGACTTCTGTCAACAGTTCGCCGTGTTTGTTTATTTTGTAAATACTTTTTACGCGGTTCTGCTTTATATAATTTATTCGCGTGAACAACTATCCATTTTTTATTTGGATCGTACATAGGCGTGATAGCGTAATTATTGTTACGGATCACCTTTACGATGCGATATGGCCCTTGAAATTTTTTTTGTAATGCTGTGGTGGGCCTCAAATTTTTCAAATATACAATTTGCCCTTTTAGCAATTTTTTTTTTCACTCTTTTGAAAATTCTTTCTTGGCGACTTTGGGCTTGAATTTGTTTTCGTTTTGTATATCTATTAATTTTTTCCGCTAAAGTAAGTGCTTCACTGACGTCATTATCATATTCAGTTTGAGTTAAAATCGGACTGTCATCAGGGTCCGCTATTTCCAGATTATTTTCTCCGGGTAATTTCAAATCTCTGGTAAGAAACAAAATAGCGGGACTGTGGTCTATATTTGCGCTGGGTGTTGCATTATGAAATAATTTTACATATGGCAAGACTTTGTGCCAATTAAAAGTTTGGTCAGCCATTGCTGCCAAAGAATTTTTTATTCCTAAGTGGCTTCTTTCTAAAATTGCATTTGAGCTAGGTTTGTAAATAGACGTATATTTTATTTTTATACCATGTTGCTCTGCGAATTTTTTAAATTCTTCGCTTTTAAATTGCCTCGCGTTATCTAATAACACCCACATAGGAACGCCATTTTGTGAAATCCAATTCGTTAGGACCTGTAATACACTCGCAGTTGTAATATTTCTCACGGGTACTGCCTCCAGGAATCTCGAGTAATGGTCTATCATCGTTATGATGTACTCGTGCTGTCCGTTACTTCTCGGTAGCTTCCCTACAATATCTAATGCCACCGTGTGATTTTGTTTACATGGACGTGGGACACGTTGTAATGCCATAGGTCTTATAGCCTTATTCTTGTAACATAAACATGCATCACATGATGCGCAAAAATTCTTTACATCACTGTATGCCCCTTTCCAGTAATACTTTCTATTCAGAATTTGATATGTTTTTTCTACTCCAAAATGCGGTGTATGAGCTAACTCAATAACTGCGAATTTTAGACTGTGAGGTATTAGAATTCTGTCCTTTTGCATAGGATTTCTGATATTTCTAGCAGTCTTTATCATAATTAATCCTGTATTTACATCTCTATAGTATTTATTTACATATTTTGGCTGCTTAAATTTTGCATTCAGTCCGTTAATAATTTTCTTTATCTCTCTATCTTTTGCTTGCTCTTCTAAAATTTTGGCTATTGTTATAGCGCTGTCATTAGCAATAATATTATTTATTAATTTAGTCTTAGTTTGTTCAGAAAAAATTTGGCGTGACATAAAATCACTGGGATTATCTTGTCCTTTAATGTATTTTATGTCAAAAGAATATTGTTGTAAATTTAATAACCATCTTGCGATTAAATCAGAATTTTGATTTTCTAACTGAATAAAATGTGTCAATGCTTTAGAATCGGTCAAAACTGTAAAGTGCGTACCATATAAAAAATCTTTGAAATGTATTATAGCGTCGTGAATTGCTAACAATTCTAGCTTCATGCTCGGATATTTCTTTTCACTGTCTGAAAGTTTCCTGCTATAATACTCTATAGGATGAAAATTTCCGTTCACTGATTGAAGTAAAATTCCTGACGCGGCTACTTTTGAACAATCAGTCGACAAAAAGAACGGCTTTGACATATCAGCTGCCTTGACTACCGGTTTCGATAAAATCGCGTTTTGCAATGTTACAAACGCTTCTTCGCATTTCTCCGTCCATATAAATTTCTTATCCTTCTTTGTTAACTCAATTAATGGATTGCATAGTTCAGAAAAATTTGGTATGATCTGCCTAAAATAATTACATAAACCTAAAAATGATTTTACTTTGTTTACTGTCGTTGGCACAGGGAAATTCGTTATTTTTTGTACATTATCATCTGAAGGTGTTATGCCTTCCTTACTTATCTTAAATCCTAGAAATTTAATGTTCTCTTTACACATTTGTAATTTTGAAGGGTCAATGGTTAAACCAAATTTAGCTAATCTCGAAAATACCGTTTTTAATTTCTCCAACATTTTCTCGAATGAATTTGCGGCAATTACAATATCATCTAAATAAAATTCAATTTTCTGATCTTTTAAATCTCCTAAGCATTTCATCATTAGTAATGAGAAATATGCTGATGAGTTTTTTGCCCCAAAAGGTAATCTATTAGGTCTATACGAGCCATCATTTGTTATGATATTTAATCGGAAACTATCCTCCGGTTTGATTTTTATTTGGAAAAACGCGGACTTTAAGTCTATCACCGTGTGCAATTTGTGGCCTGCGATGTTGTGCAGAATGTCGCTAATTTTACCAATATTTATGGGCAGTAATTCGGTAATCTGATTCAGCAATCTATAATCAACGGCTAAACGATACTTCTGTACTTTATCTGAATGACTATTATTAAAATTAATTTTTTTCTTAATTAGTAGGCATGGGAAGGCGTAGTTACTGGTAGACTTTTCAATTATTCCTGCTTCACACAATTGTTTTATCTCACTTTCGAGTACAGGTTTTAACATTTTTGGCAAGGGATAAGGTTTACAATGTATTGGGTATTGGTGTAGTAAATTAAATTCCGGTACTATTTCTTCCGTCATTCCCAGCGTTTTGTATGATTTCGAAAATACATCATAATTCTGTAACAGTAATTTTAGCAATATATGTTTTTCATTTTCTTGTAAGTGATCTAGTTTAAAATCTTGCGGTGTTAATTCCGCTTTTCGTAACGCTGAAATGTCCATTTTTTGTGGATCATTTAAGCTTTCGATATTGTTAATCTGTAAAATTTTATCAGTATCATGTTTCTCTTCATAAATTTCAAACTGCGGTGTTACAGTACCAAATATCATATTTTTATTTAGATGAATCTCTTCTTCTGTTTTGTTTGTTAAAAGAGTAGAAATAAATTTTCTATTATTTACATAATGAAAAGAATGCTCAGCGTGTAAATCTTTTAATGAATTTGTAATATTTAACAATACCTCCTTATCCTCAAAATAGTTTTCATTTAATTTTAATTTTATTGATTTTGTTTCTTGAGGGAGTAATTTAATTTTATGCGCTAAGCTTGCATTTAAGCATTGAATATGTTCAACTCTTGTATTATTATTTTCTGGTTGCTGTGCTTTTTTCTGATTTTTGTCTTGAAATGGTATAGATATGGATTCTTTGACAAACTTTAATATTAATTTATTTGTGTCAATTATGGCATGATGATTTTTGAGAAAATCAAATCCTAAAATAATTTCATAAGGGGTGTTATTTAATTGTTTAGTTATGAAAAAAGAATTTTTGCATCTTTTGTTTTCAATTTTAAAGCTAAAGCTGATACATTTTGAAAATTGAATGTTTTCTTTGGTCATAGTCTGTATTTTTACTTGTCTAGATAAATAGTTAATTTTAATTTTATTTTTGATTTTTTGAAATATTTGATCTGATAATAAACTGACACTTGCGCCACTATCTATGAGAGCCACTGTTTTTATGTTCTCTAAATTTATGTTAATCATTGGCAATGCGTCACTCTGTCCATATGTTGAATTAAGTAAATGTTCATTTGAATTTTGTGCATCGTTATCAATTTTATTTGCAATTTTATGGGATCTCGAATCCTTATTTGATGCCTTATAACTTTCTATATGTCTTTTATTTCGAGGTCCCTTTCTTAGTTTAAATAACCATTATTCTGATATTGCCCATTATTGCTTTCAAACTGTCGCCTATTATTTTGATATGGCCTCCTATTATTACTCTGAAATTGTCTGTTGTTAGTTCCTGCTCTACGCCGTATTCCCCGGTTATTTATGTAATTACCTCTTCTGAAATTTGATCTATTATAATGTGCAAAATTATTTTGATTAGTGGGTCTTTGTTGAAAATTGGTAGTTTCCTGAATGTTATTTCCATTTGTCATCGCCCTTTTTAAATTGTCTTGTACTTTATGAAGCATATAGCATTCGGACATCCAGTGATTGTTACGACCACACGCTATACAGAATTTCTGTGGCGGGTTTTCTGCAGTATTTTCGGTTTTTACATGATTTATTTCCAGATTCTCACTTATTTTATTTTCTACATCAATATTATTTACACAATCATTTTGTTCCTCCAATGCGGATTCTATTACTTCAGCTATTCTCACTGCTTCCTCAAAAGTTTTCGGATCATTTTTTTTTATTTCTGTTCTTAAATCTTCTCTGACTATCTGTAAACATTTGGTGAGTTTAATTTTCTCTGTAATTTTTTTTACATTTGCGTCCATTGTTTCATCTACTTCTAGAAAAATTATCGCCTGGTTTTCGATTTCTTGTGCAAGCTCCTTAATTGTCATATTTGGTAAATGTTTCAGATTGTTAAAATTGTTGTGTTTTTGCACTAATGTTTGTTTCCTTTCAAATTTGTTTTTTAATAACTCCATGAATTTTTCATATGATTTTTCCTTTTGCAGAGCAATATTTTCTGCTAGAAATTGTTGAGCCTTTCCCTTTAATCTTGATTTGACAATTATAATTTTCTCTTGTTCGGACCATGATGTTAAATCCGCTATTTCCTTAAATTGTATGATAAAGAAATTGACATTATTTTCCTTTTGTCCATCAAATGATGGCAACATCTGCATAATTGGCAACGATGTATTTTGCTGCGCTTGATTTGCGGGCATCTGTATCTGGATCGCGTTATTTGCCGAACTATCTGTTACTCTGTTATTTATATGTACCTCCTGCTGTATATTATCGATAATTGGAGCATCTTGCCTCGATCTTTTACTTAATTGCCTAGTTTTATTCGGCGCCATGATTTGATACACTGTCATACAATTCTGACTCTATATTAAATATTTATGCTAATACATACATATATATACAATCATATAATACATATTTAAATTATCATTTTCATGCATTTTCTTATCATTCTACTGAGTTATATCTCATTATTAAATTCATTGTTAAATTCAATATTACATTCCACTTATTATTAAATTCACTTTTATATTCAAACTCATTATTAAATTTAATATTATATTCAAACTCATTATGAAATTCAATATTATATTCAAACTTATTATTAAATTTAATTTTGCCTTTTACTTATATTTTTTTTTCTCTTATGAAAATTAATTCTCTCCGAGCTTGACCACATACGGCACCAATTCGCGCGGCGACATCATGTCATAAGGTAAAATTGTCCTTATCAAAAATTACCTGTATAGGACTTACCTATGATACCGCCACTAAGGGTGGAGCATGTAAGCTCCCGGTTCTCAAGCTCGGACTACGAACACACAAAACATAAAGAAATACACATGCTTAATTGCTCAATTTATTTTAATATTTTACTTAATAGATATCTATTGTATCTGGAGTAACTATGCTATAATTAAATCAATTATTAAAAAGACACATAATACTGACAATACTGCATTAATATATATATATTTACACACATAATAACTTTGACTTAAATTTCTTAAAAACAGTTTCCTTTAAACAATCGATAAAGAATAGTTCTTATAGTTCAATATTACGAACTCGTTCATATGGTCTACTCATACGAACTGGTAGTCAATTAATTTAATAATTGTTAAAGGTGTGCCTTCCGTGCTAATAGTGACAATTGAAAGTTGGTTACCTTTTCTCTTTGTGTTACGTGCATATTCGTGCTATTTCAATGATGTAGGAAAACCGTTACACATCTAACAGCACTCGCTACCATTTTATTGCTCACATTCTACAGACACTTTTCACAAAAACCAAGAACATGATGCTGACTCGTTCGAAAGTTTTAAGTCGACTAAAAAAAACTCAGGTGCGTCTAGGACGCTGTCGAAAAATTGCATCTCCTGGAAAGTTCTAGAACATTCTCTCAAACCTTTTTCTTTTCACATTGTAGTGTCGTTGTTGATTCGTTGAAGTGAAGAAGGGGATGCGCTGCTTATTTATGTTTGTATTGCCATTGGCTCCCTCCGCAGCATTTAAATAGCTCATTAGCTAGGTTGGCATCCGCAATTGGAATTGCAAAATGGCTAGGTTGGCATCCGTAATTGGGTGGAAACATGTAATACAAATATTGTGTTACATGATATCCCCCCTTGCAGAGAGAAAATTTCAGCACACGGTAAACATTGCACTGAATACATATGTGTACACATTGCGGCCACTATGGGAATGTTGCTTTGATCCACTGCACATATATCTGTCACCGAAATGCAGATCACCGCATGTAAGACACACTATATTGTAACATTGACATACATATATCGGTGCATTACAACCGACATGTCACTAAAATGAAGGAACTCGCTGTTCGGAAGATACATCATATCGTACTTGGTAACACATATACTGCTGCACATGAAGAAATTATCACTGTTCGGAAGGCACACTATATCGTCACATGGAATTATCATGAGCACGGAAGACACCTTATTGTCACATGTAATTATCATGAGCACGGAAGACACCTTATTGTCACATGGAATTATCATGAGCACGGAAGACACCTTATTGTCACATGGAATTATCATGAGCACGGAAGACACCTTATTGTCACATGGAATTATCATTATTGATCTTATAAGCATATATTTTTTGTATCACGGAAGAATGCGTCACCATCCTGTGACTTAACTTTCAAAGTTCCGGTACTTCAATATTTATATTTTCATTATGTTGCTTAGTACAGTCTATTGTACACTTCAAATGAAGACTATCATAATTGTTATTTGCATTTCTATTTATATACAAGTTCACAACATTATATTACAATATACGCAATTCATTACCTTGATTTCTCATTTTCACAGACGTAAATAATTTTTAGACAATTTTTTAGCTGTATATATTTCTTATTTGTTACAATGAATAACATATTATATATTTTTGTGTGTATAAATCATGACTCTTTTGAACACCATATTTATATCATATTACATCGCGGCATTTAAAATATCAAATATATATACTCATTTCGCAACTCCAAACTACTGTGCATCTCATAATACGCACTTTAAATTTCCTCTTCGACTGCCCTTTCGTGTGACACAACTGCGCGGGAGGAAGGGGAGAAAAGAAAAAAAGAAAAAAAATTCGCTTGACCCGTAGCTTTCCTCTGTTCCTCTCAACGCGTTTCTATGACAACTGCGAATCTGTTGACCCCGCCGGCGACCCTGAATGAGTGTCTTCATTGTTTGCAGAGCGCAAACTTACGTAAAAGGGATTTTACTTGCCTTTTGCATGTATCGCTAAAGATTTAAACGTTATCGTGCAACTTTGGCGGTATCCTCTTCTCAAGCGCGGGCTTTTAGACTGTCCGGTGGTGAATGTACGAGCTAACATTGACGTGGGATTTTCTGTCTGTATCTTTTAAGGAATTTATTTACACTTTTTCTTTCAAGTTCTTTTTTTGTATTCTTACTTATATTTATTCTACTTATCTTGTTAATAATTCTATTTAATTTGATATATATATCGTTTTTTTATTATTATTATCTTATGACCTTAACACAGATCTGACTGTTGAATTATTATTTTGATTTCATGTACTTCTAATTTATTGGATTTATTTATCCCTTGTTGCAACAACGCGTGATATATTATTTTATGTGTAGTATTATGAATATACCATGCTTTTATTATGTTATTGATATAACTGACTTTATGTTCCCGTTTCAGCATAACTTTCAGCATAACTTTTCGTAAAAGGTCTGTATACACTATTTATGCCATATATATTTATTAATTTACTAATTATTATTTATATCAGCTGTGACTGTTATTTTTGACTTAAAATTTTATTTATTTATTTATTTATGATTTTGCTTTTATTCTGTCAGCTTTTTATGAGGTATTTGATTAATACTTTTATGATTTTGAATATTATATACTTGCATTTACCATGTTCCATGACTTTATTTTGCATTTTATTAATTATGTTATACTATTTTTTCAAGACCCGCACAAGAAAAGGAAAAAAAAAAGAAAAGATATCGTGAGGAATTCCATTCCATGCCTGCCATTCTAGAAAGACTTGATAAAATTTTGATGTTCATTACTGACTGTTACCATTTTTCGTTTTCAAGCAAGACCAATTGCAAGTAAGTGAAATTTAATTATCTCTCTCCTTCTTTCTTCTAACACCTTAGTTTATTTTATTTTAGAACATTGAGGGGTATTGTATGTATTATTTATCACTTCTACATATTTTTTCTGATATTTATTGCTCTCTCTTATACGTTATGTATCCATACATAAATGTTTATTTATTACCTATATTTTTATTTTATACTCATATTTACAAAATCCTCATATTTATTTTACAAAATGTATTATCCTCATATTTGTTTTACAAAAAATATTATCCTCATATTTATTTTACAAAACTACCTTTATTTCATTATTAATTTTTTAAAATTATACATTTAATGCCTTCATTACCGTTACACTAATATAACATATTTTGCGTTTTCGCACATAAAATTTTCATATTACATTTTTATAATTATATATTATTTTGCTTTCGAATACTATTTTTTGCGTGTCCTCAGATTATAACGTCTCGGACTCTGATAATTATGATTATTGGCGTTATATTCTTTGTTTACATGCGATTGACTTCTGTCAACAGTTCGCCGTGTTTGTTTATTTTGTAAATACTTTTTACGCGGTTCTGCTTTATATAATTTATTCGCGTGAACAACTATCCATTTTTTATTTGGATCGTACATAGGCGTGATAGCGTAATTATTGTTACGGATCACCTTTACGATGCGATATGGCCCTTGAAATTTTTTTTGTAATGCTGTGGTGGGCCTCAAATTTTTCAAATATACAATTTGCCCTTTTAGCAATTTTTTTTTTCACTCTTTTGAAAATTCTTTCTTGGCGACTTTGGGCTTGAATTTGTTTTCGTTTTGTATATCTATTAATTTTTTCCGCTAAAGTAAGTGCTTCACTGACGTCATTATCATATTCAGTTTGAGTTAAAATCGGACTGTCATCAGGGTCCGCTATTTCCAGATTATTTTCTCCGGGTAATTTCAAATCTCTGGTAAGAAACAAAATAGCGGGACTGTGGTCTATATTTGCGCTGGGTGTTGCATTATGAAATAATTTTACATATGGCAAGACTTTGTGCCAATTAAAAGTTTGGTCAGCCATTGCTGCCAAAGAATTTTTTATTCCTAAGTGGCTTCTTTCTAAAATTGCATTTGAGCTAGGTTTGTAAATAGACGTATATTTTATTTTTATACCATGTTGCTCTGCGAATTTTTTAAATTCTTCGCTTTTAAATTGCCTCGCGTTATCTAATAACACCCACATAGGAACGCCATTTTGTGAAATCCAATTCGTTAGGACCTGTAATACACTCGCAGTTGTAATATTTCTCACGGGTACTGCCTCCAGGAATCTCGAGTAATGGTCTATCATCGTTATGATGTACTCGTGCTGTCCGTTACTTCTCGGTAGCTTCCCTACAATATCTAATGCCACCGTGTGATTTTGTTTACATGGACGTGGGACACGTTGTAATGCCATAGGTCTTATAGCCTTATTCTTGTAACATAAACATGCATCACATGATGCGCAAAAATTCTTTACATCACTGTATGCCCCTTTCCAGTAATACTTTCTATTCAGAATTTGATATGTTTTTTCTACTCCAAAATGCGGTGTATGAGCTAACTCAATAACTGCGAATTTTAGACTGTGAGGTATTAGAATTCTGTCCTTTTGCATAGGATTTCTGATATTTCTAGCAGTCTTTATCATAATTAATCCTGTATTTACATCTCTATAGTATTTATTTACATATTTTGGCTGCTTAAATTTTGCATTCAGTCCGTTAATAATTTTCTTTATCTCTCTATCTTTTGCTTGCTCTTCTAAAATTTTGGCTATTGTTATAGCGCTGTCATTAGCAATAATATTATTTATTAATTTAGTCTTAGTTTGTTCAGAAAAAATTTGGCGTGACATAAAATCACTGGGATTATCTTGTCCTTTAATGTATTTTATGTCAAAAGAATATTGTTGTAAATTTAATAACCATCTTGCGATTAAATCAGAATTTTGATTTTCTAACTGAATAAAATGTGTCAATGCTTTAGAATCGGTCAAAACTGTAAAGTGCGTACCATATAAAAAATCTTTGAAATGTATTATAGCGTCGTGAATTGCTAACAATTCTAGCTTCATGCTCGGATATTTCTTTTCACTGTCTGAAAGTTTCCTGCTATAATACTCTATAGGATGAAAATTTCCGTTCACTGATTGAAGTAAAATTCCTGACGCGGCTACTTTTGAACAATCAGTCGACAAAAAGAACGGCTTTGACATATCAGCTGCCTTGACTACCGGTTTCGATAAAATCGCGTTTTGCAATGTTACAAACGCTTCTTCGCATTTCTCCGTCCATATAAATTTCTTATCCTTCTTTGTTAACTCAATTAATGGATTGCATAGTTCAGAAAAATTTGGTATGATCTGCCTAAAATAATTACATAAACCTAAAAATGATTTTACTTTGTTTACTGTCGTTGGCACAGGGAAATTCGTTATTTTTTGTACATTATCATCTGAAGGTGTTATGCCTTCCTTACTTATCTTAAATCCTAGAAATTTAATGTTCTCTTTACACATTTGTAATTTTGAAGGGTCAATGGTTAAACCAAATTTAGCTAATCTCGAAAATACCGTTTTTAATTTCTCCAACATTTTCTCGAATGAATTTGCGGCAATTACAATATCATCTAAATAAAATTCAATTTTCTGATCTTTTAAATCTCCTAAGCATTTCATCATTAGTAATGAGAAATATGCTGATGAGTTTTTTGCCCCAAAAGGTAATCTATTAGGTCTATACGAGCCATCATTTGTTATGATATTTAATCGGAAACTATCCTCCGGTTTGATTTTTATTTGGAAAAACGCGGACTTTAAGTCTATCACCGTGTGCAATTTGTGGCCTGCGATGTTGTGCAGAATGTCGCTAATTTTACCAATATTTATGGGCAGTAATTCGGTAATCTGATTCAGCAATCTATAATCAACGGCTAAACGATACTTCTGTACTTTATCTGAATGACTATTATTAAAATTAATTTTTTTCTTAATTAGTAGGCATGGGAAGGCGTAGTTACTGGTAGACTTTTCAATTATTCCTGCTTCACACAATTGTTTTATCTCACTTTCGAGTACAGGTTTTAACATTTTTGGCAAGGGATAAGGTTTACAATGTATTGGGTATTGGTGTAGTAAATTAAATTCCGGTACTATTTCTTCCGTCATTCCCAGCGTTTTGTATGATTTCGAAAATACATCATAATTCTGTAACAGTAATTTTAGCAATATATGTTTTTCATTTTCTTGTAAGTGATCTAGTTTAAAATCTTGCGGTGTTAATTCCGCTTTTCGTAACGCTGAAATGTCCATTTTTTGTGGATCATTTAAGCTTTCGATATTGTTAATCTGTAAAATTTTATCAGTATCATGTTTCTCTTCATAAATTTCAAACTGCGGTGTTACAGTACCAAATATCATATTTTTATTTAGATGAATCTCTTCTTCTGTTTTGTTTGTTAAAAGAGTAGAAATAAATTTTCTATTATTTACATAATGAAAAGAATGCTCAGCGTGTAAATCTTTTAATGAATTTGTAATATTTAACAATACCTCCTTATCCTCAAAATAGTTTTCATTTAATTTTAATTTTATTGATTTTGTTTCTTGAGGGAGTAATTTAATTTTATGCGCTAAGCTTGCATTTAAGCATTGAATATGTTCAACTCTTGTATTATTATTTTCTGGTTGCTGTGCTTTTTTCTGATTTTTGTCTTGAAATGGTATAGATATGGATTCTTTGACAAACTTTAATATTAATTTATTTGTGTCAATTATGGCATGATGATTTTTGAGAAAATCAAATCCTAAAATAATTTCATAAGGGGTGTTATTTAATTGTTTAGTTATGAAAAAAGAATTTTTGCATCTTTTGTTTTCAATTTTAAAGCTAAAGCTGATACATTTTGAAAATTGAATGTTTTCTTTGGTCATAGTCTGTATTTTTACTTGTCTAGATAAATAGTTAATTTTAATTTTATTTTTGATTTTTTGAAATATTTGATCTGATAATAAACTGACACTTGCGCCACTATCTATGAGAGCCACTGTTTTTATGTTCTCTAAATTTATGTTAATCATTGGCAATGCGTCACTCTGTCCATATGTTGAATTAAGTAAATGTTCATTTGAATTTTGTGCATCGTTATCAATTTTATTTGCAATTTTATGGGATCTCGAATCCTTATTTGATGCCTTATAACTTTCTATATGTCTTTTATTTCGAGGTCCCTTTCTTAGTTTAAATAACCATTATTCTGATATTGCCCATTATTGCTTTCAAACTGTCGCCTATTATTTTGATATGGCCTCCTATTATTACTCTGAAATTGTCTGTTGTTAGTTCCTGCTCTACGCCGTATTCCCCGGTTATTTATGTAATTACCTCTTCTGAAATTTGATCTATTATAATGTGCAAAATTATTTTGATTAGTGGGTCTTTGTTGAAAATTGGTAGTTTCCTGAATGTTATTTCCATTTGTCATCGCCCTTTTTAAATTGTCTTGTACTTTATGAAGCATATAGCATTCGGACATCCAGTGATTGTTACGACCACACGCTATACAGAATTTCTGTGGCGGGTTTTCTGCAGTATTTTCGGTTTTTACATGATTTATTTCCAGATTCTCACTTATTTTATTTTCTACATCAATATTATTTACACAATCATTTTGTTCCTCCAATGCGGATTCTATTACTTCAGCTATTCTCACTGCTTCCTCAAAAGTTTTCGGATCATTTTTTTTTATTTCTGTTCTTAAATCTTCTCTGACTATCTGTAAACATTTGGTGAGTTTAATTTTCTCTGTAATTTTTTTTACATTTGCGTCCATTGTTTCATCTACTTCTAGAAAAATTATCGCCTGGTTTTCGATTTCTTGTGCAAGCTCCTTAATTGTCATATTTGGTAAATGTTTCAGATTGTTAAAATTGTTGTGTTTTTGCACTAATGTTTGTTTCCTTTCAAATTTGTTTTTTAATAACTCCATGAATTTTTCATATGATTTTTCCTTTTGCAGAGCAATATTTTCTGCTAGAAATTGTTGAGCCTTTCCCTTTAATCTTGATTTGACAATTATAATTTTCTCTTGTTCGGACCATGATGTTAAATCCGCTATTTCCTTAAATTGTATGATAAAGAAATTGACATTATTTTCCTTTTGTCCATCAAATGATGGCAACATCTGCATAATTGGCAACGATGTATTTTGCTGCGCTTGATTTGCGGGCATCTGTATCTGGATCGCGTTATTTGCCGAACTATCTGTTACTCTGTTATTTATATGTACCTCCTGCTGTATATTATCGATAATTGGAGCATCTTGCCTCGATCTTTTACTTAATTGCCTAGTTTTATTCGGCGCCATGATTTGATACACTGTCATACAATTCTGACTCTATATTAAATATGTATGCTAATACATACATATATATACAATCATATAATACATATTTAAATTATCATTTTCATGCATTTTCTTATCATTCTACTGAGTTATATCTCATTATTAAATTCATTGTTAAATTCAATATTACATTCCACTTATTATTAAATTCACTTTTATATTCAAACTCATTATTAAATTTAATATTATATTCAAACTCATTATGAAATTCAATATTATATTCAAACTTATTATTAAATTTAATTTTGCCTTTTACTTATATTTTTTTTTCTCTTATGAAAATTAATTCTCTCCGAGCTTGACCACATACGGCACCAATTCGCGCGGCGACATCATGTCATAAGGTAAAATTGTCCTTATCAAAAATTACCTGTATAGGACTTACCTATGATACCGCCACTAAGGGTGGAGCATGTAAGCTCCCGGTTCTCAAGCTCGGACTACGAACACACAAAACATAAAGAAATACACATGCTTAATTGCTCAATTTATTTTAATATTTTACTTAATAGATATCTATTGTATCTGGAGTAACTATGCTATAATTAAATCAATTATTAAAAAGACACATAATACTGACAATACTGCATTAATATATATATATTTACACACATAATAACTTTGACTTAAATTTCTTAAAAACAGTTTCCTTTAAACAATCGATAAAGAATAGTTCTTATAGTTCAATATTACGAACTCGTTCATATGGTCTACTCATACGAACTGGTAGTCAATTAATTTAATAATTGTTAAAGGTGTGCCTTCCGTGCTAATAGTGACAATTGAAAGTTGGTTACCTTTTCTCTTTGTGTTACGTGCATATTCGTGCTATTTCAATGATGTAGGAAAACCGTTACACATCTAACAGCACTCGCTACCATTTTATTGCTCACATTCTACAGACACTTTTCACAAAAACCAAGAACATGATGCTGACTCGTTCGAAAGTTTTAAGTCGACTAAAAAAAACTCAGGTGCGTCTAGGACGCTGTCGAAAAATTGCATCTCCTGGAAAGTTCTAGAACATTCTCTCAAACCTTTTTCTTTTCACATTGTAGTGTCGTTGTTGATTCGTTGAAGTGAAGAAGGGGATGCGCTGCTTATTTATGTTTGTATTGCCATTGGCTCCCTCCGCAGCATTTAAATAGCTCATTAGCTAGGTTGGCATCCGCAATTGGAATTGCAAAATGGCTAGGTTGGCATCCGTAATTGGGTGGAAACATGTAATACAAATATTGTGTTACATGATATCCCCCCTTGCAGAGAGAAAATTTCAGCACACGGTAAACATTGCACTGAATACATATGTGTACACATTGCGGCCACTATGGGAATGTTGCTTTGATCCACTGCACATATATCTGTCACCGAAATGCAGATCACCGCATGTAAGACACACTATATTGTAACATTGACATACATATATCGGTGCATTACAACCGACATGTCACTAAAATGAAGGAACTCGCTGTTCGGAAGATACATCATATCGTACTTGGTAACACATATACTGCTGCACATGAAGAAATTATCACTGTTCGGAAGGCACACTATATCGTCACATGGAATTATCATGAGCACGGAAGACACCTTATTGTCACATGTAATTATCATGAGCACGGAAGACACCTTATTGTCACATGGAATTATCATGAGCACGGAAGACACCTTATTGTCACATGGAATTATCATGAGCACGGAAGACACCTTATTGTCACATGGAATTATCATTATTGATCTTATAAGCATATATTTTTTGTATCACGGAAGAATGCGTCACCATCCTGTGACTTAACTTTCAAAGTTCCGGTACTTCAATATTTATATTTTCATTATGTTGCTTAGTACAGTCTATTGTACACTTCAAATGAAGACTATCATAATTGTTATTTGCATTTCTATTTATATACAAGTTCACAACATTATATTACAATATACGCAATTCATTACCTTGATTTCTCATTTTCACAGACGTAAATAATTTTTAGACAATTTTTTAGCTGTATATATTTCTTATTTGTTACAATGAATAACATATTATATATTTTTGTGTGTATAAATCATGACTCTTTTGAACACCATATTTATATCATATTACATCGCGGCATTTAAAATATCAAATATATATACTCATTTCGCAACTCCAAACTACTGTGCATCTCATAATACGCACTTTAAATTTCCTCTTCGACTGCCCTTTCGTGTGACACAACTGCGCGGGAGGAAGGGGAGAAAAGAAAAAAAGAAAAAAAATTCGCTTGACCCGTAGCTTTCCTCTGTTCCTCTCAACGCGTTTCTATGACAACTGCGAATCTGTTGACCCCGCCGGCGACCCTGAATGAGTGTCTTCATTGTTTGCAGAGCGCAAACTTACGTAAAAGGGATTTTACTTGCCTTTTGCATGTATCGCTAAAGATTTAAACGTTATCGTGCAACTTTGGCGGTATCCTCTTCTCAAGCGCGGGCTTTTAGACTGTCCGGTGGTGAATGTACGAGCTAACATTGACGTGGGATTTTCTGTCTGTATCTTTTAAGGAATTTATTTACACTTTTTCTTTCAAGTTCTTTTTTTGTATTCTTACTTATATTTATTCTACTTATCTTGTTAATAATTCTATTTAATTTGATATATATATCGTTTTTTTATTATTATTATCTTATGACCTTAACACAGATCTGACTGTTGAATTATTATTTTGATTTCATGTACTTCTAATTTATTGGATTTATTTATCCCTTGTTGCAACAACGCGTGATATATTATTTTATGTGTAGTATTATGAATATACCATGCTTTTATTATGTTATTGATATAACTGACTTTATGTTCCCGTTTCAGCATAACTTTACATATTTATTTATTTAACTATAATTCTTTCATATTTAATTTTATCTGTTATTTCTTTTTATTGAACTGACTTTTTATTTATCCTGAATATGAACATGAATCAAAGACGAAAATTCTTACTCAACAAGTAATTCATAGGAAAACTAGATAAACGAGAATGCCACAATATACCATTATAAGGGCGCTCAAATCGTAGTTTCAATACTGACAAAAGTTACATTTTTTTGCGAAAATAAAATTCAAAACATTAATGTTAATGCATCTTATTTTCCGATTTTTTGATTTTTCTAATGTTTTTGACTTAGTTTATTATTTTTCATTTTTATTTATTTATATAATTAATAAATAATTATATATATATATATATATATATTTATATATATATGTATATATATATATGTATATATATATATATATATATGTATATATATATATGTATATATATATATATATATATATATATATATATATATATATATATATATGTATATATATATATATGTATATATATATATATGTATATATATATATATGTATATATATATATATATATATATATATATATATATTTATATATATATATATATATATATATATATATATATATATATGTATATATATATATATATATATATATATATATATATATATATATATATATATATATATATACAAGGTAGAATTAAAAAGTTCGGAGACTGTGCTGATATCTTCAACCCTGATTGTTGGACGAGAGGGGTTTAACTATTTTACCGTGATTTAGAGGCACAGATGTGAAAAGGAAGAAGGTATTTTTCCAGATAAAGCGTGTCAGGACAGAAACTTTGCACCTAATGTTTCTGTCAAATGTCTGTGCAATGTTTGTGCAAATGTTTTATATGCTTGTGCAAATATTTTACAGTGCATATAAAGGGTTTTTCATACATTATTTGTTTATTAATTTTTTATTTAACTAGTTTTTCTGTAATATGGAGAGACAAATGGCAGCATCTTACGGAACAGACGAAATTTGTCAGTCTGCAGGACATCTAAATGCATATTTCTAATTGTAGGATCATTTAATTAGGATTTTAATAGATATTTTTAATTGTAATTGTTGCAAAACTACATTTTTCTCAGTATTGGTGCACATGTACATGTATTCTAGTGCCGTAAATGTATTTCTTAAGAAATAAAGATCTTTCTGAGAATTTCGAAATCGAAAAACTTTATTCGATTCTCTAAAAGCATCTATTTATAGAACAGAATATTTGATTTTCGTAAATCCGCCTAGCTCAACACAGAATCTATCCAATTTTGAAGATAATAAAAGCACAAGTATTTTCTAAAATTCATCAAAAGCATTTATGTTCCTTGCAGTGGAAGAAAAGATTCAACATTGTTTCATGCTCCTTTTTTTTTATTTATTGCAACACAGTATTTCCAAAAAATATGGGTTCGAATTTAAAAACAAACAGAGTTTTAAGAAAAAGTAACTTTTTAAGAAACATATTTATTTATTTCCCTACAGTAAATGTATAGGAAAAGTATTGGAATCGTGTCGAAATTCGCAACTTGAGTTTTCGACGAATATGCACATTTTAGGACCCCTGGCATACAAAAATATTATGTTTAGAGGTGACATCTGTGCTTGTGTGTGCGTGTATATATGTGTGTGTGTGTGCATCTGTGTGTCTGTAGCTGTGTGTATGTAACCGTCTCTGCAATGTATATATCCACTCTAACTCAAAAACTAATATACTTAATTCCATAAAATTTTATAGGTAAATGACTTGTGGGTAACAGTGGTGTTGATTAGATTTTGGTATGATTCGGAATAACAGAACCTGAATTTTATCGCGAAATTGCTAACAAAAATAGTTAAAATCTAAAATAAAAGTCTACGTACGCTTAAATGCATTCATTCATTTAATGCTTGTTTTATACGTAATTTTTGACGATGAAAAGAATAAGAACAACTCCATTTCTTTAGGGCTAGCCGGTCTTTAGGTATTTTAGTTTTTTCACATTTTTACTACACCGCCTTTGAAAATATGTCCAGTTATGAAAGGAAACCAAGAATTGAATTGAAAGTGCAAATTCAGTGTAATTTTAAATAATTATGCATGTTATTTAGTGCAATTAAATTAAATGTAATGATTTTTTTAAGAAATAAAGAGAAAATGAATTTACGTCTGTAGTCATCTGCTGCCCACATCGGATTTTTTTTACATGTAAAGAGATTTAAGACATAATTTAATCATAAATTAAATATGGTGTAAACGTAACATTTATGAACATAATAAAAAATTATCAAAATTGGTATCATGTCTGCATTCAATAAATAAAATCAAGGACAAAGCGTCTTTAAAGCGAAAAGTCTTGAAAGTCATCCTAAAAGAAAAAAATCCTAAAAGACGTACAAATATATGTTTAATTTTAACATATGTTTTGTACGTCTTTTAGGATATTTTAAATGAAAGACCTTTCGTTTTAAAGACGCTTTGTCCTTAATTTTATAATAAAAAATATTTGATCACTTGCTTAATGTATCACTATAGATAGTATTGTCCCTTTTTCTGTAGAACCAGTAACTCAGCTGATCGATCATTAAGTGGCCGGTTAAAAAATTTTGTTTACAACTCTTTTTGTCGCATAATTTTATTAGAATGCTGTTCGAACAATTTATCTCTAAATGTATAAGTTGGTCATGAAATAACTTCCTCTATTTACATGCCTGTAACGACCTCACTTTGCAACGAATTAGGGCTTTGTGGGATATTTAGAAATTTAAAAATGTACGCCCGAGATTTCTGCAGATAAAATGAATCAATCTCTCATGGTTTTTGTTTCAGAGCACTAATTGAGAAACGTTCCGATAGTGACAATCACTTTTTTATATTCCAATATGATCAGCACTGTAGAAAATCATAAATGGCGTTAAAATATTATTGATAGCGGTAAAGGACGTAGAAATAGCACTTTTAAATGTGTTGAAAATTGACAACAAAGAAAAAATAAAATCGATTTGCTGACTTTCTTTCCTCTCTCTTATTGTTTATTGTTAATAAGAAATTCGATTTGTAAACTTTGTTTCATCTTTTATTTATTATTATAAAACAGAAATTCGATTTCTTGACTTTCTTTCCTCGTTTATTGGTTATTCTAAAACAGAAAGTTGATTCGTTGACAATCTTTCCTCTCTTATTGATTATTCTAAAACAGAAATTCGATTTGTTGGCTTTCCTTCCTCTTTTATTGATTATTCTAAATCAGAAATTCGATTTGTTACCTTTCCTTCCTCTTTTATTGATTATTTTGAAACAGAAAGTTGATTCGTTGACTTTCATCATTTATTGATTATTCAAAAACAGAAATTCGATTTGTTGACTTTCCTTACACTTTTATTGATTATTCTAAAACGGAAAGTTAATTCGTTGACTTTCTTTCCTCTTTTATTGATTATTCTAAAACAGAAATTTTCGATTTGTTAATTTTCTTTCATCTTTTATTGTGTGTGTTCAACAGAAAAGTCGACTTATCCGCTTTCTGTCCTGTTTTGGTTTTCATTCTCAATGAGAAATTTGATTTATTGACTTTATTTCCTCTTTTGTTGATTAATCTAAAAACAGAAAGTCGATTTTTTTTACTTTCTTTTGCCTTGTATTGTTTGCTCTTTACAATAAAGTCATCTTATAGGCCTTTTACTGTTTATTCTCAACAAAAAATTCAATTCCGTGACAGTATTTCCTCTTTTGTTCAATATGATAGACCATAAAGTTGATTTGTTGACTTATTTTTCTCTTTTGGTGTCAATTCGTGACATATTGGAAACTGATTTTCTTCGCCATCTTTAGGTACAGCAATGAAATTTTAGCGTAATTTATGGTTTTATACAGTGCTGATTACAACGAGATATAAAAATTGGGTATTGCAATTGAAACTCTCCGTAATCCGTGCTCAGAAACCGTAACCGTGAGAGCTCGACACACTTTATATATAAAAATCTCGAGCAAAAATCTTCAATTTTTAAATCTCAAATGCTATCCCTATTCGTCGAATAGAGTGGTTGCTAAAGCCTTGTAAATAGTGGGAAGTAATTTTATGTCCATTCTGTATAAAATCACTGAGGTCCTAAACCAAGCGAGTTTCAATTTTCCTAGGGAACATGAGATTATTATTGAAAGAAAACTAATGAGTGTTACAACGAAGACGTTATTAGTTCATTTAAACTATACGCGACATTTTGAAAATATATGGCGGTTTGCTCCCTTACGCGTTATATATATATATACACATATATTTGCTGATTAAGCGTTACCACAAATCAGGAAAATAAAACGGATTTAACGGCTTGCAAAAATGGAACAAATAACTGAAATAAAGAAATGGGTGTATAATTTTTGGCGCGATATAACGCGGATGATATATTTTAGTCTGAAGTGCAAGCACATGTGTAAACGTGGGTGTATGTGTATGCATGCTTCCACTCCAAATAAAAACTATCTTTCTAATTCCATTAATTTCACTATTTTCATCAACATAGAATGTAACAGATAAAATTGTAAGTAGACCAAATTAAAGTATCCCTTTTAACCACTTAATTGAACCATTAAGTAGATCTTTGAACTATAGTAACTAGAACTATGAAAGTGATATATATATATATATATATATATATATATATATATTTATATATATATATATATATAAAGTGAATAGGCGCTACCACTTAAGTTTGAAAGCAGCGCTCCTAGCCTCAAAACTTAAAAATTAGCACTTTGATCTAGAAAACTATGAAAGATACAGAAAAAATACCAACTAGAAAGTTATATATCGTCATAGAATTATTATAACATGATATTTCGCCGAAACATATGGTCCATATAAAAAACTCTAGGAATTACTGTAAGCATCATATACAAATAATGCTTTGTTTCGCAAAATCGTTTCTGATTGCATGTGCAAGAAAATTTGCAAACGATCATCTATCTGCAGATGTGTGTACTTTGAATAGCATCAAAAAAAGAATATGACAGACTGTTCGAATTAAACTTATTGTGAGATAGTACTGCTAGACAACAAATTCAGATGAAACGCTGTGGAAGTTACACATCATAACGCCTTGCGATTTTCTACTGCTCTACGGAATGCTGGTGAACGTGCAACAGAAAGTTATCTATTCCCTGTAAAAAAATTTTGAAGGTGGAAGGCTCATTGAGAAGAACAATGCAAGGACGTCAATGTATTTTTCGATTCCAAAGAATATCATTTTTTATTATCTCATGCATGTTTTGATTTTTAAATGAATTTATTCCAGTTGTGAAAAAATATTCCGTTCTTCTATGTTTTACTTTATTTTCTTGTTAAATAAGATTATTTTACTACACATTTTAAGTTTTAGTAAATAAGTAATGGAAAATATACAAATTCAAATTAATTTACAAATATTTTCACATAAAGCTGGTATTTCTATAAATGTCCAAGAATACAAATGGTAATCCTGAAGAAAGATGTGCGAGAGAACGTTGAAATCGAAAAATTTTATTCCCTTTCTTCAACCACATCTATTTATAGAACAGAGAATTCGGTTTTACATAAATCCAGTCTATACTATAGAACCTGCTCAATTTTGAAGAGAATGGGGAGTAAAAATAAAACAGAAAATGCATCAAAATAATATATTTTCCTCATATTGTGTGGGAAGGTTACTTCGACAAGTTTTCGTTTTGAATATTTTCATATACAGGGTTGATAAAATAAAACGTCCGGAAAAGTTTTTTCGGAACTTCGTGAAAATGTGATCTAAACAGCAAGGAGATCATTAGAAGAATTTTCCGGGCCAATTTTAAATTGTCAACCCTGTATTTATATACACAGGGTTGCCAAAATGAAACTGACCCGGAAACGTTTTTTTCGGAATTTCGTGAAAACGTTATCTAAACAGCAAGGAAATCATTACAAGGGTTTTCCGGGCCAGTTTTATTTTATCAACCCTGTATAACAGAATAACACCTATCTAAGAATCATAAATTCGCTAAAGCTAAAGTAATGCACCATTGACGAAAAAATATGCCTTTAAAATATGTGCCATTAAAATATGTATCATATAAAAATATACCATCTAAAATTATATTATCTAAAATACAGCCTAAAAAGGTCCTTATAGATCCCCTCAATTTTCGATTGACGTATCTCTAGAGCTGCATAAGCGGAGTCTACCAATAAGAAAAAGGATTATGCGCTATTGATTGGGAAAGCATGTAGCGCCGATGAATTAAACGAATTTAGAATTACTATCTCGATAATGAAGCAAGATAAACGCAAAATTTCGAATTCAAAGTTGTAGAGCATTTTCTATTTAGTATGAAGAGACGTGTGGTTTGCAAATAAAATTAAAGCATATGATAACAAGAAAGATCAATCATGCATAAAGCACTGATTATGAAACACTTTCCAACTTCAATGCAATTTTATACAAACATCTCTCAAATGCGATACATTCCTGGGTAATATTTTTAAAATTATCACAATACTACATCAATTTATTATATTTGAAAACTTCATCGAAGAAAATGAACTTCATTCAAATGACGGCATTGAAATATAAATTGCCTGGTTTAAACATCTCTAAAATGCGATACATTCCTCGGTAATATATTTTAAATTATCATAACACTATAATAATTTATTATATTTGAAAACTTCATCGAAAACAAATGAACTTTATTCAAATCGCGTCATCGACATATAAATCGCCTCTATATAAAAGCAACATTTCATTCATAATCATTTTTCCAATCGCTTAATTCATCACAATAATATAATAATTTATTTTATTAAAAAATTTGAAAAACTGTCATCTACCATATTTATTTTAAAAATCTGATGTGGGCAACACATGACTTTCCTTATATAATGTAATGAATTTACTACTTTTACAGTAAAAAAATAGGTTTTTCTTATAGTAGATACTAATATTCTTTCCAAGATATTAAATTTTCGAAAATTAGTCGTCATTTTCATTGATTTAGCATCATTTTTATCCATTTGGCGAGATATTCATTAATTTGGCAACATTTCAAAAAAGTCGCCAAGTTGGCGACATTCCGCCAAATTCGTCGCTAAAATCTCGCCAAGCGTTATGCACTAAGAAAAAAGTTATTCTTACAGCAGATAAATGACTATTGGCGTTTAAATACAAAATTATTATTCAAAGTATATTTTTTCATAAATGGAACGAGCTAGATCCACGAGAATGATGTCACTCAATTTATCGCATGGTATTACATATGAAAAGTGAACATGTTTCTCAATAGGAATTTTTTTTTTTATGTGACTTTTTCATAATTTTTTTGAAAAATGTACAATATCTCGAGAACGGTTCATGTTAGCGTTCTAAAGTTTATGCCAATCGTTTTCTAATGAAAAATTACATAAGAAATGTCCATTTACGTAACTTTATTAGCGGTTTTGATTTTTTGGCGATTTTTTCAAAATTTTATTCGAAAATTTAGGGGGGTTCTGAACATTCGATTACGTATAAAAACAATAGACTTCCAGTGTTTACGGATTGTGATTTTTGTACCAAATTTGAATCGAATTGTTTCGAATCGGTCCATTCGTTCGTCAGTTATCGTCTTCACAAACTCACTGACACACACACACACACATACTTTCACACACTTACACACACACACACACACACACAGACATCACTTCAAAAATGTTTGATTCGTGATCAGGGATGCTTGAAACGTGCTCTCCCGTCGAAAACTCGAATTCGAATTTTCGACCCCGTCACAATGTATATAAGGAATACCTTATACATTATGTATATAAGGAAAGTAAAAAGTGAAACCTTTCTCATATATAAAACAAGAAAGATCAATCATGCTTAAAGCATTGATTATGAAACACTTTCCAACTTCAATGCAACTTTATTTAAACATGTCTAAAATGCAATACATGCCTCGGTATTATTTTAAAACTTATCACAATACTACATTAATTTATTATATTTGAAACCTTAAACCTTCATCGAAAAAAATTAACTTCATTCAAATGACGGCATTAAAGTATAAATTGCCTGGTTTAAACATCTCTGAAATGTGATACATTCCTCGGTAATAATTTTAGAATTATCATAATACTACGATAATTTATTATATTTGAAAACTTCATCGAAAACAACTGAAATCCATTCAAATGACGTCATAAAAAAATAACACGCCTGGCTCTCTCTATAAAAGCAACATTTCATTTATAAATAATTCCCCCATTCATGTCATTCATCACAATACTATAATAATTTATTTTATTTAAAAATTAAGACCATTGAGCTACAAGTAAGTAAACTCAATGCGTAAAACTTCATCGAAAAATATCGTCCTTCTCTTTCTAAAATCAATGAATATTTCATTCATATCAGCCATGCAGACTCCATGGACTAAATGATTTTGTGTTAAAGAATTACAGCGATTCTAATACAACTCATTCTACATATTTTGCTGTTTACATTTTACATAGGTGAAAAATAGACTTAATAGTAGAAATAATCAAATTTGGAAGAGCATTTAAACTGAAATATATTGTCATTGCGTTGTTTCAGTATGTAGATGCACAGAATTTAGGCAAAAATAAAGTAGTTTTAGGACGGATACAACACTCAATATGAATTACTTTAAAAATCACGATTTTGACACAGGATGGGTGCCATATATCATGGACACAAGGGGGTCATGTGATCGTTTCATATCATGGACACGTGATCGCTTCATATACGAGGTGTTATTATTATTTTAATTTTTATTTAAAAACAACTGAATATATTTCGCTGAATTTTTTTTATATATTTTATGGAATAATTTGAATATTGCCTAAAATTTTCGAAGCAATTTGTGAATTTTAAATCCGCTTAAAAAATGCTTGAAAAATTTGTTCCCATAGGGCTCAATGTATTCCATTTTTTCAACCCGGGTTCAATCTAAAACTAATTGGGTGATATTATTCATTTATATTCCCATAGGTCCTATAGATAGTCTGAACAACATACTAAAATTTCATTTTGATTAAGTCATTTTTACGGCAGTTATCGTGCTAACGGACAGACAGACAGACAAACAGACAGACAGAATGAACAAAGTGATAAACACTTTTCAACTTTGTTGTAAAGTGTTAATAATTAAACTCTTGGAAAGATATTTATTATATAATACATCTCTTTTTTCTTTCTGGAGGATATAATAAGAGTCAGAATTTAATTGAATATGTTTTTCTCCCTATATTAAATAATTTTTATTTAAAAAACTATCTAACATATTTTACTGAAATTTTTTTATATATTTTATGAGTTAATTTGAATATTTCTAAAATTTTCGAAGCAATTTCTGAATTTTAAATTCGCTTAAAAGTGTGTGAAACATTAGGCCCCACGGGATTCAATGTATTTCGTTTCTGCAATCCGGGTTCAATAAAAAACTAATTGGGTGATATTATTCATTTATGTTCCCATAGGTTCCACAGCCCGTCTGAAAAACATACTGAAATTTGATTTTGATGAAGCCATTTTTACGGCAGTTATCGTGCTAACGGACAGACAGACAAAATGAACAAAGTCATAAACACTTTCAACTTTGTTGTAAAGTGTTAATAACGGACAGACAGACAGACAGAATGAACAAAGTCAAAAACACTTTCGACTATGTTGTAAAGTGTTAATAACGGACAGACAGACAGACCGAATGAACAAAGGCATATACACTTC
Source organism: Amaurobius ferox (assembly GCA_951213105.1). Lineage (NCBI taxonomy): Eukaryota > Metazoa > Arthropoda > Arachnida > Araneae > Amaurobiidae > Amaurobius > Amaurobius ferox. Next base: position 73,748,473 of record OX578139.1, read on the forward strand.
CAACTTTGTTGTAAAGTGTTAATAACGGACAGACAGACAGACAGAATGAACAAAGTCATAAACACTTTCAACTAAGTTGTAAAGTGTTAATAACGGACAGACAGACAGACATAATGAACAAAGTCATAAACACTTTCAACTATGTCGCAAAGTGTTAAAAAAGAGGTTACTGAAACATGAAAGTTATGCAAATATCTCATTATACTGAAATATTTCTAAAGGCGAGACATATGCGTGGAAAAATAATAATCCACGCAAAAAGCTAATTTTATTTTATTTAAAATTATTTGTATTAAATAATATATGATGTGTGCAGCATATGACTTTCCCTTCATCAGCGATTCTCAACTTGTGGTGTGCGAAATACTTAAAGGGGGGACGAAAAAGAATGCCGTTGACTGCAAAGCGCCTATTTTATTGCTTTTCATAGCTATTTCAGCAGGGTTGGAAGAACGGGGCGCAGCTGAAATCGATATGGAACACAGGGGGGGGGGGCAAATACCCATAATTATTAAGTCTCACCAGAGTAACATGCATGTGACTTGCTTAATTTTGTGAAACTTGATCCATTTACTTTTCAGTTAAAGTGGATATATACATTGCACAGACGAACAAACACACAGACATACACACACAGAGAGACGTCACGCTAAAAATAGTATTTTTGGACTATCCAGTATATCTATATAGTTATATTACTATATCTAGTTACTATTATCTAGTATATCTAGTAGATCTATAATAGTATTTTCGGTACTCGAGATGTGAGCCACATCGGAAACTCCTGTATTGCGATTTTCGACACGATTTCAATGTGTTCCAAATACATTACCATATTGCAGGGAAAGTAAAAATACAAAATCAGAATTTATCCCTCTACATAAAAATTATCTACATCTTTAACAATTTTATCATCGTAGCAGAGGAATTCAGAACGAACAAGTTCCATAAAATTTGTAAAGAGAGAACCAGCATGCGGAAGAGGATGATTGGAATACGAAATATTTTCAAGTTTTCTTTCAAGGGGCTACATACTAGTATGAATTTTCGAACACTGCGCTACTGATAACACGCATGTCTATGTGCAAATTAGATATGTTTGTAGAAGTTTGATATGATGAATTTAGAGTGCTACAGCAATTCACCATCTCCTTTTATACCCATTTATAAAAATTCCGTAAATTCACTGAAACTGGAAAGATATGCTAATTTTCTTATAAAAACTACTGAAGAACTACAAAAAAATTACCAGAAGTTGTAGAAAAGTAAAAAAAAATTGCAAAGTACACACAAATGATATGCAGGACTATCAAAACTAATAAAACATATATAATATTGCTAGAATTTCCCTCATTGTTGCATAAGAAAAGTGATGAATAATATAAAGAATATATATTTTAATGGGCATTTATCAATATCTTCGAAATGGACGTTCAACTCTAAATTCTTTAAGACCACCGTGTTTGTAAAACTGAGTTTTTCAATATTTAAAATATTCTCGGTAAAATGCAGAGAAGAATTGGTTCTAAAAGTGATCATTTAGAAAAAATTAACTGAATATTGAAATATTTTAAAATTAAACTACTTAAACTCAAAAAATGCGAATAGAAAACAATTTCGGGACATTTTCATACTACACAATACATTTATTGTTTTACAAGCGTTTCCATTTTAAATTATTCCTTACATATGAAATACTACTACATATTGTCACCAGGGATAAATGAATACAATTCCGAAATATCTCGCTTAGAGAAATTTTCTCAAATTCAACTATGTTTCAGAGTAAACAGAAGAAACTGTCCCAAATTTACAAATGAATTTGCTATTACATTTAGTGATTGTAAGATTCCGCAGTACAAGAACAAATCTTTTTCGTAAACAATCATGCGAAATGTGTATAAAATTCATCTATCATTTTACAAGTAAAAGTTTAAATCTATTTATTCCTCAGAATAATCTGCTTGCATTCTATAACGATCACATTCAACGACATTTTATTTCAAATATAGTTGAATGAAAGGAAGCAATTAAAATGTAACTCAAGTGTTCGTTAGCGAGACAAGATCTCAACGAAGGGATATTTACTGTTGCGTTCCAACATAGAAATGTAAATTGGCAAAGTCATTAGTTGCAATGTCACTTCAATCAGTGCTATTTTGGAGCAAAATTTGAATTTTATGATCGGACTATTTAGTTATAGTAGAAGTTATCGAGAAATGTTAAAGATCTGAAAAGTAAATCATATTAAATGAAAAACAAAATTGCGCAGCTGTAAATGGTAATTACATTTTTTAGAGGTTTCGAGTCGTTTTCACTAAGACAATCATGATTGTTTTTTTAAGAATATCACTGTAAAAATCGGATTGTCGTTAAGAACATTACATATAAGGTAACACTTTACAAAATTACAGTTGTATTTTTTCCCTTCCGTTGAGTGTCAAAACTTGTAATTGTGATAATAGCAACCAAATGTATTTGGTTGCATTTATCACAAATACCGGTCACTTTGTAATAGCGGTACATCATTTCCACAGTTCTGGATACTATCGTTGAGGTATTATTTGGCTAATTTACAACTTTACCGGGCATTCTGATATCGAACTGCAAAAATTTTTTAAAGGGAGAAGGCAGATTGAGAAGAGCAATACAAGGGTATCAAAGTATTTTTTGATTCCAAAGAATATCATTTTTTAACACTTTACAACAAAGTTGAAAAGTGTTTATGACTTTGTTCATTCTGTCTGTCTGTCTGTCTGTCTGTCCGTTAGCACGATAACTGCCGTTAAAATGAATTAATCAAAATGAAATTTTAGTATGTTGTGTAGACGGCCTGTAGGACCTATGGGAATATAAATGAATAATATCACCCAATTAGTTTTGAATTGAGTCCGGGTTTAAAAAATGAAATACATTGAGCCCCATGGGACCTAATTGTTCAATCATTTTTTAAGCGGATTTAAAATTCACAAATTGCTTCGAAAATTTTAGGTATCATTCAAATTGTTCCGTAAAATATATAAAAAGAAAATTCAGCGAAATACATTCAGTAGTTTTTTAAATAGAAATTAAAATAATAATTATACCTCTTATATGAAGCGATCACGTGACCATGATATGAAAAAACTTCATGACCCACTTCAAAATTATATATGGCATCCATCTTGTCTCAAAATCGTAATTTTTTAAGTTCTTTTTAATTCATATTGAGTGTTGTATCCGTCCTAAAACCACTTTATTTTTGCTTAAATTCCGCACTTCTACATACTGAAACAACGTAATTACAATATATTTAAGTTTAAATGATCATCCAAATTTGATTATTTCTGCAAAGAAACCTATTTTTCACTTATGTAAAATGTAAACAGCAAAATATGTAGAATGAGTTGTATTAGAATCGCTGTATTTATTTAATACAAAATTATTTAGCCCATGGAGTCTGCATAGCTGATATGAATGAAATATTAATTGATTTTACAAAGAGAAGGACGATTTTTTTCGATGAAGTTTTAAGCATAGAGTTTAATTACTTGTAGCTCCATGGTCTTAATTTTTAAATAAAATAAATTATTATAGTATTGTGATGAATGAAATGAATGGGAAAATGTTATGAATGAAATGGTATTTTTATAGAGTGATCCAGGCGTGTTATTTTTTATATGACGTCATTTGAATGAACTTCAGTTGTTTTCGATGAAGTCTTCACATATAATAAATTATCGTAGTATTATGATAGTTTTAAAAATATTACCGAGGAATGTATCGCATTTTAGAGATGTTTAAACCATGCAATTTATATTTCCATGCCGTCATTTGAATGAAGTTCATTTTTTTCGATGAATGTTTAAGTTTTCAAATATAATAAATTAATACAGTATTGTGATAAGTTTTCAAATATAATAAATTAATACACTATTGTGATAAGTTTTCAAATATAATAAATTAATAAAGTATTGTGATAAGTTTTAAAATATTACCGAGGAATGTATTGCATTTTAGACTTGTTTAAATAAAATTGCATTGAAGTTGGAAAGTGTTTCAAGATCAATGCTTTAAGCATGATTGATCTTTCTTGTTATTATCTCATGCATGTTTTGATTTTTAAATGAATTAATTCCATTTATGATAAAATATTCCGTTCTTCCATGTTTTATTTTATTTTCTTGTTAATAAGATTATTTTACTACACATTTTTAAGTTTTAGTAAAGTAGTAATGGAAAATATACAAATTCAAATTAATTTACAAATATTTTCACATAAAGCTGGTATTTCTTTAAATGTCGTAGAATACAAATGGTAATCCTAAAAACAAACATTTTCGGGAGATCTTTGAAATAGGAAAATTTTATTCCTTTTCTTAAACCACATCTATTTATAGAACAGGAAATTCGCTTTTACTTAAATCCACCCTATACGCTGGAGCCTGTTCAATTTTGAAGAGAATGGGAAGTAAAAATAAAACAAAAAATGCATCAAAATAATTTATTTTCCTCATATTGTGTGGGAAGATATTTCGAAAAGTTTTCATTTTGAATATTTTCATATATAACAGAACAACACCTTTCTAAGAATCATAAATTCGTTAAAGCTAAAGTAATGCAGCTTTGATGAAAAAATATGCAATTAAAATATATGCCATTAAATTATCTACCATATAAAAATATACCATCTTAAAATATATCATCTAAAATATAGCCTAAAAAGTCCTTATAAATCCCTTCAATTTTCGATTGGCGTATTTTTGGAGCTGCATAAGCAGAGTCTACCAATAAGAAAAGGGATTATGCGCTATTGATTGGGAAAGCATGTAGCGCCGATGAATTAAACGGATTTAGAATTACTATCTCGATAATGAAGCAAGATAAACGCAAAATTTCGAATTCAAAGTTGTAGAACATTTTCTATTTAGTATGGAGAGAAGTGTGGTTTGCAAATAAAATGAAAACATGTGATATAAAAAGAGGTTACTGAAACGGGAAAATTACTCAAATATCTCATACTGAAGTATTTCAAAAAGCGAAATATATGCGTGGAAAAATAATAATCCACACAGTAAGCTAATTTTAATTTATTTAAAATTATCTGCATTAAATAGTATATGATGTGTGCAGCATATGACTTTCCCTAAATCAGCGATTCTCAACCTGTAGTTTGCGAAAACATAAAGGGGGGCGGAAAGGGATGCTGTTGTTGTAAAGAAACTATTGCGTTGCTTTTCATGGGTATTTCAGCAGGGGTGGAATAAAGAGGCCCAGCTGAAATCGATATGGAACACAGAGAGGGTGATCAAATACCTCTAATTATTAATCCGCAACAGAGTAACATTAAAGTGACTTATTTAATTTTGTGAAATTTGATCCATTTACTTTTCAGCTAAAGTGGATACGTACATTGCACAGACAGACAAGCACACAGACACACATACACAGACTAGATATTGCCATATCTAGTTACTATTATCTAGTATATCTAGTAGATCTATAACAGTATTTTCGGTGTTCGAAACGTGAGCCACGTCGAAAACTCCAGTGTTGCGATTTTCGACATGCTTTCAATGCTTTCCCAATACATTACCATATATTGTAAGGACAGTGGAAATACAAAAACAGAATTTCACCCTCTATGTAAAAATTATCTATATCTTTAACAATTTTATCATCGTAGCAGAGGAATTCGGACCGAGCAATTTCTTTAAAAGTTGTAAAGATAGGACCACCGCGAGGAAGAGGATGATTGGAAGACGAAATATTTTTAAGTTTTCTTTCAAGAGGATACATACTAGTAAGCATTTTCAAACACTGCGTTACTGATAACACGCATGTCTATGTGCAAATCAGATATGCTTGCAGAAGTTTGATATGATGAATTGAGGGTGCTCACATAATTCAACATCTCCTCTTATACCCATTTATAAAAATCTGATGTGGGCAGCACATGAATTTCCTTATATAATGCAATAGATTTACTAGTCTTAGAGTAAAAAAAAAGGGATATTCTTATAGTAGATACTTATATTATTTCTAAGATACTGAATTTTCGTCAATTATTCGGTATTTTCATTGATTTAGAGTCAACTTTATCCATTTGGCGAGTTTTTCTTTAATTTGGTGATATTTAAAAAGTCGCCAAGTTGGCGACATTCTGCCAAAATCGTTGCCAAAATCTCGTCAAACGTTATGGATGGAGAAATAATTTATTCTTAGATAAATCACTAATGACGCTGAAATACAAAAGTATTACACAAAATATATTTTTTTCATGAATGGAACGAGCTAGATCCAAGAGAATGATGTCATTAAATATATCGCATGGTATTACTGAAAAGTGAACATGTCTCTCAAGGGGAAATATTTTTTTTTTTATTTTATATGACTTTCTGATAATTTTTTTGAAAAATGTGCAATATCTCGAGAACGGTTCATGTTAGCGTTCTAAAATTTATGTCAATCGTTCTAATGAAAAATTACATAAGGTCTATATGCGTAACTTTATTAGTGGTTTTGTTTTTTGACTATTTTTTCAAAATTTCATTTGAAAATTTAGGGGTGTTCTTAACATTCGATTGTGTATAAAAACAATAGGTTTCCAGTGTTTACGGATTGCGATTTTTGTACAAAATTTGGTTCGAATCGGTCCATTCGTTCGTCAGTTATCGTCTCCACAGACTCACTGACACACACACACACACACACACACACACAGACATCACTTCAGAAATGTTTGATTCGTGATCAGGGATGCTTGAAACGTGCTCTCCCGTCGAAAACTCGATTTCGAATTTTCGACCCCGTCACAATACTTTCCTTATACATTATGTATATAAGGAAAGTAATAGGATTTTCTTATAGTAGATACTAATCTTTCCAAGATATTGAATTTTCGACAATTCGTCGTCATTTTCATTGATTTAGCACCATTTTTATCCATTTGGCGAGATTTTCATTAATTTGGCAACGATTTGAAAAAGTCGCCAAGTTGGCGACATTCCGCCAAATTCGTCGCCAAAATCTCGCCAAGCGTTATGCACTAAGAAAAAAGTTATTCTTACAGCAGATAAATGACTATTGGCGTTCTAATACAAAAGTATTATTCAAAGTATATTTTTTCATGAATGGAACGAGCTAGATCCACGAGAATGATGTCACTCAATTTATCGCATGGTATTACATATGAAAAGTGAACATGTTTCTCAATAGGAATTTTTTTTTATGTGACTTTTTCATAATTTTTTTGAAAAATGTACAATATCTCGAGAATGGTTCATGTTAGCGTTCTAAAATTTATGCCAATCGTTTTCTAATGAAAAATTACATAAGAAATGTCTATTTGTGTAACTTTATTAGCGGTTTTGATTTTTTGACGATTTTTTCAAAATTTCATTCGAAAATTCAGGGGGGTTCTGAACATTCGATCACGTATAAAAACAATAGGCTTCCAGTGTTTACGGATTGTGATTTTTGTACCAAATTTGGTTCGAATCTGTCCATTCGTTCGTCAGTTATCGTCTCCACAGACTCACTGACACACACACACACACATACTTTCACACACACACACACACACACACACACACACACACACACACACACACATACACACACACAGACATCAAAATGTTTGATTCTTGATCAGGGATGCTTGAAACGTGCTCTCCCGTCGAAAACTCGAATTCGAATTTTCGACCCCGTCACAATACTTTCCTTATACATTATGTATATAAGGAAAGTAACAATAGGCTTCCAGTATTCACGGATTGTAATTTTTGTACCAAATTTCGTTCGAATCGGTCCATTCATTCGTCAGTTATCGTCTCCACACACACACACACACACACACAGACATCACCTCAAAAATGTTCGATTCGTTATCAGGGATACTTGAAACGCGCTCTACCGTCGAAAACTCGAATTCGATTTTTCGACCCCGTCACAATACTGTCTTTATACATTATTGTATATAAGGAAAGTAAAAATTCCGTAAATTCACTAAAACTAGAAAGATATGTTTATTTTCATATAAGAACTACTGAAAAAGTACAAAAAAGTACCAGAAGTTCTAGAAAAGTAAAAATAGTTGCAAAGTATACACAAATGATATGCAGGACTATCCAAACTAATCAAACGAAAATAATATTGCTGGAATTTCCTCATTGTTGCATAAAGAGAGGTGATGAATAATATAAAGAATATATATTTAATAGGGTATTTCTCAAAATCTTCGAAATGGACGTTCAGCTCTTAAATTCTTTAAGACCATCGTATTTGCAAAACCGAGTTTTTCAATACTTAAAATATTCTCGGTAAACTGCAGAGAGGAGTTGGTTCTAAAAGCATCATATAGCAAAAATTTAGCAAAAATATAACTGTCATTTAGAAAAATTCTCATTTAGCAAAAAATGACTGAATATTGAAATATTTTAAAATTAAGCTAATTAAATTCAAAAAATGCGCATAGAAAATAATTTTTAGACATTTTCATTCAACTCAATACATTTATTTTATTGCAAACGTTACCATTTTAAATTATTCCTTGCATATGAAATACTACAACATATTGCCACCAGGGATAAGTAAATAAAGTTTCGAAATGTCTCGTCTAGAGAAATATTCTCAAATTCAACTAGAGTAAACAGAAGATACTGCCTCAAATTTACAAATGAATTTCCTGTTACATTTAGTGATTATAAGAAGCCGCAGTACTAGAACACATCTTTTTCGTAAACAATCATGCGAAATGCGTATAAAATTCATCTATCCTTTTCAAGTAAAAGTTTAAATATATTTATTCCTCAGAATAATCTGCTTGCATTCTACAACGATCATTTTCAACGACATTTTATTCCAAATATAGTTGAATGAAAGGAAGCAATTAAAATGCAACTCAAGTGTTCGTTAACGAGACAAGATCTTAACTAAGGGATATTTACTGCTATGTTCTAACAGAGAAATGTAAATTGTCAAAGTCATTAGTTACAATGTCACTTCAATCAATGCTATTGTGGGGCAAAGTTTGAATTTTAAGATCGGACTATTTAGTTATAGTAGAAGTTACCGGGAAATGTTAAAGATCTGAAAAGTAAATCATATTAAATAAAAAAAAATTGCGCAGCTGTAAATGGTAATTGCATTTTTTAGAAGTTTCGAGTCGTTTTCACTAAGATAATCATGATTGTTTTTTTAAGAGTACCACTGTAAAAATGGGATTGTCGTTAAGGTTTCGCATTACATATAAGTTAAAACTTTACAAAATTACAGTTGTAATTTTTTTCCCTTTCGTTCAGTGTTAAAACTGGTAATTGTGATAATAGCAACCAAATGTATTTGAATGTGTTCTAAACTCTATTACTTTGACAGATAAATATTTTGATAAATTACATTTTAAAAAATCTGATACGGGCAGCACATAACTTTCCTTATATAATGCAATGAATTTATTCCTTCTACATTAAAAAAATAATGTATAAAATCCACGGTACTTTGTTTTTAACGTTGAATTGTACATTTGACTTTACCGGATGACAACATGTGAAATTCGATGTACCCAAATAACTTATATTTCCTGCAACAATTCAATATTAATAACATCCCCAATAAGCGATACAGTCCATATATTAAAATATTTTAATAATTCATTCACAAATTAGAATTCCAGTTTCATTAATTTAGCGTCACTTTTGCAATTTTGACAATCATTTCATCAATCTGGGTCAAAGTATCTCCAAGTTGGCCATACTGAGCTAGATTATTCACCAAGTTCGCCAAAGTATCATTTAGTGATACAGACAAACGGAAAGAAGAGCACATCTTATATACTAGAAGTTATGCCCGTCATATGGACGGAAATCAGAATTTGCAAAACATTACTTCACATTTGGCGTCATCTTTATCAAGTTGGAGACATTTTTATAACTTCAGCAACATTTTAAAATGTCGTTAAGTTGGCGGCGTCCCGCTAAATTTCTCGCCAAGTGCTATGGACGGCCGGAGAAATGAGTTATTCTTATAGTCTATTATGTTCTTTCCAAGGTATTAAACTTTCAATTAGCCGTCATTTCATTGATTTAGCATGAGTTTCATTAATTTGGCTAATTTGTATCTATTGAGTGACATTTTCGTCAATTTGGCAACATTTAAAAAGTCATCAAGTTGGAAATATTCCGACAAATTCATCACCAAAATTTTGACAAACGTTACGGACAGACAAATAGGGTATTCTTATAGTATATTCTTATATTATTTACCAGACATTGAATTTTCGTCAATAAGTTGTCATTGATGTCGCGTCGTTTTTAGCAATTTGGCAAAATTTTCGTTAATTTGACGACATTTAAAAAAGTCGCCAAGTCGGGAACATTTCACCAAATTCATCACCAAAATCTCGCCAAGCGTTATGGATGCAGAAATGAGTTATTCTTATAGCAGATAAATGACTATTGGCGTCCAATTACAAAAGTATTACCCAAAGTAACTTCATGAATGGAACGAGCTAGATTCACCTGAATGATGTCACCAAATTTATCACATGATATTACATATGAAAAGTAAACATGTTTCACAATAATTAATATGTTTTTTTATTTTATGTGATTTTTAAATACATTTATTTGAAAATTTGCAATATCTGGAGAACGGTTCCTGCTAGCGTTCTAAAGTTTATGTAAATCATTTCCTAAGGAAAAATTACATGAAAAATGACTATTTGCTTAACTTTATAAAAGGTTTCTTTTTTTGATGATTTTTTTCAAAATTTCACTCGAAAATTTTGGAGGGTTCTGAACATTCGATTGCGTTTAAAATCGATAGGCTCCCAGTATCCACGGATTGTACTTTTTGTATCAAATTTCGTTCAAAACGCTCCATTTGTTCGTCATATATCGTCTACACAGACTCACTAACACACAGAAACAAGCACACACATATAGACATCACCTCAGAAACGTTTGATTCGTGTTCAGAGGTGCTTAAAAAGTAATCTCCCGTCGAAAACTCGCATTCGAATTTTTGACCCTATCGTAATACTTTCCTTGTACATTATATTATCTATATAAGGAAAGTAATATACTATGTACATAAGGAAAGTAATAAATTGTGTTTTTCACGGTATATTTATTACCAATTGGATAAGTAAGGAGAAAAAGTATCAAGTAGAGCATATAAGAAGAATTTTGTCTCTAAAAACTGCATGCAAAATTGGAGAATTTAATTATACTTGACATTTTAGTTTACTACCATCTGGACTCTCTTCCAAAACATTGGATTTAATAAAAAATCAGTCTACACCTTCTTTTCAGTATGGCTAATAATGCCTATGAATAAGTATTCTTCCAAAAAATGATATGGCCTAAAGTTTTAAAATTTAGAATGCCAGATGAGGACCTACATGCAGTATAAGTTTTAAGCTGAAAATTCATCGCGCTACAATCAGGAAATACTATCAGTTTTATCAGTAACAACGTCATAACATACGAAGATTTATCCTTATTTGAGCTTTAAACTAGCTCGTTAAAACTATTTCCCGATTTCTGATGCATTTACAAAGAAAGTTTATTTACGGGGTTTAGGGCGTAATTTAATCTTCCAATTCAGACATCGCCGAAACTGCACATAACTTGATCATCAAATTTTTTAGGATCAAAATGCATGATTCCTTTCTCTTAAAAAATATATGCTGTTCTTGTAACGAAGAACAAGGATCACGTAATTTAAGGAGGCACCTGGCTGCAAGTGTACTTAACTTCCTAGTCATGAACACGGGTCAAGGAATCTTAAGCAAAAAGGGTTTGAACATTAATGGATTTAGCCAAACAAGAGGATCAAAATTTGCACTCAATTCGACGGAATTATGTTCGAATTACACGAGTCTCAAGTACGGAATAATGGAGTAGGAAAAACACGGTAAAAAATTAGGGGAAAGTAGCGTTCTGGAGAAGGTGTGCTCCTTGATATTGTTCAATCGACAGATCACAAGTCAAGGATGGGGGTCAACGAGGGGTGCGCTTGCTGCTCTTAGGTTTTTCTTACTTTTTCTACCTTCCGTACTTCATTTGAGGAACTTATGTGCACGCGTATGACGTGCAAGAGAAGATCGGCGAAAACGTGAATCACTCCCAACCTTCGTCAGTGTTGTATCCTTAGGGTTAAGAGGCAAGATTTTTAAATGTGAATTCCTTGAGGGAAAGCATTGCATTTATTACAGACGTGGTACTCTATGTAACTTACTTTAAGGCATATCTCTCATCAGAGTTCTCAAACAGTTCCTAAGTTGATTCAGAATATACCTCTTAGGGTAAGGATTTTCGTTTCAGAGCTGGCCAGCATGACTATGTCAAAGCCTCCTATTTTACTATCCAAGCCTCCTATATTATCCAAGCCTACATTGTCCTATATTGCCAAAGACTCCTATATTACCCAAGGTTCATAGATACTACCTTATAGCCTAGTAGCTATAAACCTTAAAATCCTATAACCTCCAAAGCCTCCTAATTGGCGTCTACTATTATCGGAATGTAATGGCCGTTAGTACTCCTGATACAAAAGGGAATTATATAGGTCAAGTAAAACTGCTCAGTAATTAAAATTGATATGAATACTTCATCAAGGAATAATTAATCTTGGTATATTACTTAAATCAATTGATCTCACGTGCTTAAGTTTTTAAACAATAAATCTTATACTCTAAAGATTTGTCAAGTTTATTTTAAAAATTTTGATTTGTAAATCTTCGATTTTGCTTATAATCATTAATTTTAATCTTATTAACCCTTGCACTTATTCTGAGCACTTATTAGTGTTCTTCTGAGCAGGCCTCCCCTGTTTATATTCTTGCGTGCCCTCCACGCTGGACCTTGCTGCGAGTCCGTTGTTAGTGCTGGATTTCTTTAGAGTGTATAATGTCATGGACCTGATCTAGCTCTGCTGGTCTTAGGGGATTTGCAACAACAACAACAACAATTTCTGTAGAAAACGCAGGGTAACTAGATTGATAATACTCAATTGCCTGTCCCTATTAGACTTCTGTTGCTGATAGTTAGGGTATTGAGTAGGAGTTTGGTAATTCTCATAATTTCAATCGTCCCTTTTTCTATAATTGCTATAGTAATATCTGTTGGATGAAAAGTTTATTTTGCTTTATTAGAAGAGAGTACTGAAATGATGTTTCGTTAGCATTTGTCTGTCTCAGTCCAACCGTCCTACTTAGTAACACATTTAGCGAATTTAAAATGTCACCAAATTGATAAAAATGTTTGTAAATCCATAAAATATTTTGAAATTGATGAAATTGAGCTAAATAAATTAAATTAATTATGTTTTGTAAGAGAGTGTATTGATTTTTTGTATCTGTGATTTCAATTTGTGATTGAGATTTTTTGTATGTGTGTATTGTGATGATATTTCGTCAGTTTGTCGCAAAGTGGGACTGTCAGTTCTACAGTCCCACTTGGCGATAAATTTGGCGATTTTTTAAAATGTAGCCAAACCTTGTTTGGGCGATAGTGTATTATTCAGACGATATATGGTTCACCAATTTATTTGAAGAAAATTATATCATGTCGCTTAGCAACGAATTTAAATCCAATATGTTTATGCGGAAGACGATTTTTATTAAATCTTTTCCGATTTGACTAATGAAGATATGTATATAAAATAAATCTCATTGCCATTGCATTTTTGACTGGATAATATCAATTACGGTCTTCAGATTTAAACATTATTATTATTGATATTTTCTTGGATTATTGATTCAAAGATTATTGATATTTTCAAGTTATTATGCCATTGTTTCCTTATGGCAAAAATTGTTGAAAATTATATATGGTACTTTGTACGAGTAATCTTCTACAAATTCACGGGTATATCTTCTAATCTACGAGAATATAAATGATACAAGTGTATTGGCATATATTTTGACATATATTGGCATATATTGGAATTAATAACGACCTTCTGGTATGAAGATGACGGGGATTAATGATATTTTCAATTTATTACGTCATCTGTTTTATTTTGGCAAAGATTTTTGAGACTCATATTGTAATATGGGTAAACTTCTACTAACACTCGGACATATCTTCTATGACATTTTAAGTAATACGGGTATATCTTCCCATATAATTTTAGCACTTTCATTATGGCATATATTGGAATCAATTAATACCTTCAGGTTTGAAGATTACGGGTTTATTGATATTTTCAATTTATACATGCAATCTATCTAATACAGGTTATATATCCCAATATTCGCGTATATAAGTAGTAAGGGTCTCATACAATTTTAACGCTTTTATTTTGCATATATTGAGTCAATTCCATATTTTTTGTAAATTTGCTTTCAAAAGGAGCCAGGATGTTTTATTCTTCAGATCTGCCCGTGAAGATAATTATGTACAGCGAGAACAGATATTATTAAACTTCTTTTTAGGAGCATTATATTAACTATTTCAACATAATATTTTGATTCAAAATGTCATTTAATATACTATAGGAACTTGCACATGGTTGTGAATTTTATGTTTCTTTTTATTATATACTCCGTACGAAGAACTGGTATGCTGCTAGTATATATATAATATTCTATTAAAACTGGTCTAACAATGTTCGTAAGTACAATGGCATGTAATTTCTGTTAATAAATGCGTGAGTTTTCGGCATAAAATTTCTTGTTCGTTGGCTTAAATGACAGGTATAGCTGAGGAAAATATAAAACACCACCTCTCGTCACTCGAGCCTTGCTCATTATAGCCTTATTCGTAATATTGTCCCTAGTGCAGATGTTGAGATATCATTCGATTTGTAAATACGTCCTCTACAAATTCTTATTCATAAAATTTGCGTAAGGAACCGCATAAACTTTGAATTATCTAATGCCAACACTTATGTTTGATAACATATTTCTTACCTACAGCAAAATTTAGTCTTTGATACCAACTTTCACCTCATTTGGGTAAATGAACCTTTTCCGAGTTATAAGTATATAAATATTTGAGCTCCTCTGTTAAATTAATTTCCCAAACTTTTATTCATGTCTACTGTAGTCCTCAGACACTGATGTATTACGTTACTATTAAGCAACCCACCCACAATTAAGTGATTTTTATTTTTTTAAGACCTTTTGTAAACAATATGAATTATAAAATTAATATTCGATAGGAATATGAATTGAAACCTTTTCATATTCTAACGGAAATGGATTCAAAGACTTTTTATATGAGTATGCAAAAGTTGTTTTCTCCTTGTAGTTCATGCGAACATTTATATTTGGACTAATTTAGAGATCTAGAATTTGTTCATGACGTCAAAATCAGGTGCTGCCATTTAAAATTTCGGAGTTTGAGCGTATTTAGATATGAAGACGGCCTCTTATGCAAACTCTATGCACATGAACTCCAAATTATGTATCCCTAGTAACTTTAAATTTCCTCTATGATGAATGATGCTCGAATAATAAGGGGTGGAACTTTCTTTTCAGCTGCACATCATGATTTCTGTAAAGAACATTAAAAATTTAAAATATTTAAAACTATTTTTAATTGTTTACAATAAAAACCCAAAATTTCGATAACATATGGAACCGTTTGAAAAATTTGCAAATTCACCACACAAAAAGTCGCAGTTTATTTCAAACAGAAGCTTAATGTCGAGGAATATAGATAATATATTCGCAAAATCTATATCAATAATTGTAACCGACAAGGCTCTACCAGACATATACCACCAGCTTCTAATTAAATCATATCTTATCATCAACATATCCCACACAGGAAGGCTTGCCCATCATACCAGCGAGGTACGTTACTCGGATGAGATTGTAAAACTTCCCATATTCGTATGCAATTATGAAACTTTCCATACTCGGATGCGATAGTAAAACTTCCGGCACTCAAATGCGATTGTAAAACTTTCCTACTCGTATGCGATTGCAAAACTTCCCATAATCGGATGCGATTGTAAAACTTCCCTACTCGTATGCGATTGTAAAACTTCCCATAATCGGATGCGATTGTAAAACTTCCCATACTAGGATGCGATTGTAAAACTTTCCATACTAGAATGCGATTGTAAAACTTCCCATACTAGGATGCGATTGTAAAACTTCCGGCACTCTAATGCGATTATAAAACTTCCCATACTCATATGCAATTGTAAAACTTCCCATACTCGGATGCGATTGTAAAACTTCCGGCACTGAAATGCGATTGTAAAACATCCCTACTCATATGCGATTGTAAAACTTTCCATACTCTAATGCGATTGTAAAACTTCCCATACTAGGATGCCATTGTAAAACTTCCGGCACTCAAATGCGATTATAAAACTTCCCATACTCATATCCAATTGTAAAACTTCCCATACTAGGATGCGACTGTAAAACATCCGGCACTCAAATGCGATTGTAAAACTTCCCTACTCATATGCGATTGTAAAACTTCCCATACTAGGATGCGATTGTAAAACTTTCCATACTAGCATGCGATTGTAAAACTTCCCATACTAGGATGCGATTGTAAAACGTCCGGCACTCAAATGCGATTATAAAACTTCCCATACTCATATGCAATTGTAAAAATTCCCATACTCGGATGCGATTGTAAAACTTCCGGCACTCAAATACGATTGTAAAACTTCCCTACTCGTATGCGGATGTAAAACTTCCCATAATCGGATGCGATTGTAAAATTTCCCATACTAGGATGCGATTGTAAAACTTTCCATACACGAATGCGATTATAAAACTTCCCATACTAGGATGCGATTGTAAAACTTCCCATACTAGGATGCGATTGTAAAACTTCCCATGCTAGGATGCGATTGTAAAACTTCCGGCACTCAAATGCGATTATAAAACTTTCCATACTAGAATGCGATTGTAAAACTTGCCATACTCGGAAATGATTATAAAACTTCCGGCACTCAAATGCGATTGTAAAACTTCCCTTCTCGTATGCGATTGTAAAACTTCACATAATCGGATGCGATTGTAAAACTTCCCATACTAGGATGCAATTGTAAAACTTTCCATACACGAATGCGATTGTAAAACTTCTCATACTAGGATGCGATTGTAAAACTTCCCATACTTGGAACCGATTGTAAAACTTCCCACATTCGGATGCGATTGAAAAACTTCCCATACTCGGATGCGGTTGTAAAACTACTCATCTTATTGGGAAGTAGCACACTTTATTTTCTTCAAACATTTTTGAAGTGATGTTGTCTATGATGTTCTATGTTGAGTCGGCTAGTGAGATGATTATAACTCTTTTAATATTTGAAGTCGACTCTAAAAGTTCTCTTTCCAAAAAATCTGATGTGGGCAGCACATGACTTTCCTTATATAATGCAATGAATTCGTTATTTTACAGCAAAAAAAAAATGGATTACTCTCATAGTAGATACTTATATTCTTTCCAAGATATTGAATTTTCGTTAATTAGTAGTCATTTTCATCGATTCAGCGTCATTTTTATCCATTTGGCGAGATATTCGTTGATTAGGCAACATTTAAAAAAGTCGCCAGGTTGGCGATATTCCGCCAAAATCGTCGCCAAAATCTCGCCAACCGTTATGGACGAAGAAATAAGTTATTCTTACAGCAGATAAATGACTATTGGCGATCAAATACAAAAGTATTACTCAAAGTATCTTTTTTCATGAATGGAACAAGCTAGATCCAAGAGAATGATGTCACCCAATTTATCGCATGGAATTACATATGAAAAGTGAACAAGTTTCTCAATAGGAATTTTTTTTTTTTTATATGACTTTTTGATAATTTTTTTCAAGAATGTGCCATGTCAAACGGTTCATGTTAGCGTTCTAAAATTTATGTCAATCGTTTTCTAATGAAAAATTACATAAGAAATGTCTATTTGCGTAACTTTATTAGCGGTTTTGATTTTTTTACGATTTTTTCAGAATTTCACTCGAAAATTTAGGGGGATTCTGTACATTCGATTGCGTATAAAAACAATAAGCTTCCAGCGTTTATGGATTGTGATTTTTGTACCAAATTTTGTTCGAATCGGTCCATTCGTTCGTCAGTTATCGTCTTCACAGATTCACTGACACACACACACACACACACATACTTTTACACACACACACAGACATCACTTCAAAAATGTTTGATTCGTGATCAGGGATGCTTGAGACGTGCTCTCCCGTCGAAAACTCGAATTCGAATTTTCGACCCCGTCACAATAATTTCCTTATACATTATGTATATAAGGAAAGTAAAAAATTTAATCTTACTACTCGTTAGAGATGTGGATTTGCCGAAAAATTTTGAAATGGAAAATTTTCCGGAAATTTTTGAAATTATTCTCTATATTACATTTCAGCTGGAATAATAAGTTTAGTGACTTTTAAAAGTATTTATTCTTATATTACAGGTTCAGTGAAACTTACATTATATAACAAGGATAAGGAAAGCTTTAAATCTGGAAATGCATAACATATTTTATGCACGAAATTATTTTTATACATATGCATGCTGCAGTTAACAACTACAATTTATTATTATTTTTTTAAATGCGCTTGTTTTTGATAATTTATAAAAAAATATTAGTTCATCTATAATGATGTTTTTTTATTTTTAGAATTCAAATTTTAAAGCATTCCACAAAAGAAATAGTATGAGGAATAATTCAAAGTTGTAAAACCTTATCAGAATCATAAATAGTTTACTGTTTATTATAGGTATACAAAGTAGATTATAATATACTATTCTAAAGAAAAATTAAAATCTGATTATAATTGTTACGTTTTATATTGTATTGCATTTATTTGAATAACTACTGATAATTCAAAAGGAAACATTCGATCATTTTCGTTAAAAATAACAAAAATTAAAAGTAAATTACAAGTTTATTATATGTATACAGTAAATTATTACATACGTATATAAACATATTATATGACAAAAATAAATTTAAAAAATCTGATGTGGGCAACACATGACTTTCCTTATATAATGTAAGGAATTTACTACTTTTACAGTAAAAAAAATCTGATGTGGGCAACACATGACTTTCCTTATATAATGTAAGGAATTTACAAATTTTACAGTAAAAAAAATAGGTTTTTCTTATAGTAGATACTAATATTTTTCCCAAGATATTGAATTTTCGACAATTAGTCGTCATTTTCATTGATTTAGCGTCATTTTTAACCATTTGGCGAGATTTTTGTTAATTTGGCAACAATTAAAAATGTCACCAAGTTGGCGACATTCCGCCAAATTCGTCGCCAAAATCTTGCCAAGCGTTATGAATGGAGAAATAATTTTTTCTTACAGCAACTAAATGACTATTGGCGTTCAAATACAAAAGTGTTAATCAAAATATCTTTTTTCATGAATGGAACGAGCTAGATCCACGATAATGATGTCACTCAATTTATTGCATGGTATTACATATGAAAAGTGGACATGTTTCTCAATAGGAAATATTTTTTTTTATTTTATATGACTTTTTGATAATTTTTTGAAAAATGTACAATATCTCAAGAACGGTTCATGTTAGCGTTCTAAAATTTATGTCAATCGTTTTCTAATGAAACATTACATTAGAAATGTCTATTTGTGTAACTTTATGAGTGGTTTTGATTTTTTGACGATTTTTTCAAAGTTTCATTCGAAAATTTAGGTGGGTTCTGAACATTCGATTGCGGATAAAAAAAAATGGGCTTCCAGTGTTTACGGATTGTGATTTTTGTACCAAATTTGGTTCGAATCGGTCCATTCGTTCGTCAGTTATGGTCTCCACAGTCTCACTGACACACACACACACACACACACATCACTTCAAAAATGTTTGATTCGTGATCAGGGATGCTTGAAACGTGCTCTCCCGTCGAAAACTCGAATTCGAATTTTCGACCCCTTCACAATACTTTCCTTATACATTATGTATATAAGGAAAGTAAAAATAGGTTTTTCTTATAGTAGATACTAATATTCTTTGCAAGATATTGAATTTTCGACAATTAGTCGTCATTTTCATTGATTTAAAGACATTTTTATCCATTTGGCGAGATTTTCGTTAATTTGGCAACATTTCAAAAAGTCGCCAAGTTGACGACATTCCGCCAAATTCGTTGTCAAAATCTCGACAAGCGTTATGGACGAAGAAATAAGTTATTCTTACAGTAGATAAATGACTATTGGCGTTCAAATACAAAAGCGTTACTCAACGTATCTTTTTTCATGAATGGAACATGTTTCTCAAGTGAACATGTTTCTCAATAGGAATTTTTTTTTTTATTTTATATGACTTTTTGATAATTTTTTTGAAAAATGTGCAATATCTCAAGAACGGTTCATGTTAGCGTTCTAAAATTTATGTCAATCGTTTTCTAATGAAACATTACATTAGAAATGTCTATTTGTGTAACTTTATGAGTGGTTTTGATTTTTTGACGATTTTTTCAAAGTTTCATTCGAAAATTTAGGTGGGTTCTGAACATTCGATTGCGTATAAAAACACTAGGCTTCCAGTGTTTACGGATTGTGATTTTTGTACCAAATTTGGTTCGAATCGGTTCATTCGTTCGTCAGTTATTGTCTCCACAGACTCACTGACACACACACGCACACACACACACACAGACATCACTTCAACAATGTTTGATTCGTGATCAGGGATGCTTGAAACGTGCTCTCTCGTCGAAAACTCGAATTTGAATTTTCGACCCCTTCAAAATACTTTCCTTTTACATTATGTATATAAGGAAAGTATATAAAAATGCTTGTAATTAAGCTGTTTTAAAAATAAATTATTACTTTCCTTATATACATAATGGATAAAAATGACGCTAAATCGATGAAAACAAATGGATAAAAATGACGGTAATTCAATGAAAATTAAGACTCATTGATGAAAATTCAATATCTTGGGAAGAATATAAATATCTACTACAATAATTATCTATTTTCTTATTGCAAAAGTAGTAAATTCATTGCATTATATAAGAAAAGTCATGTGTTGCCTGCCCACAGCAGATTTTTTTTATATAATATTAGAATTGTTTAAAAAACACCTGCTTTTAATTGAACGAGTGAATATCATGAGATAGAAGAGACAATGTGCAGTGTTAAACATATATTTAGTGCTATTAAAGCATTTTCTTTCAGCAGAACTTGTGTAAATATCCCGTTTTTTTAATATTATTATAAATTTTGGAGAATTTAATACTGAAAGAATAGGCTTCTTAAAATTTTATTTGCTTTTTTTTCTGAGAATGAGTAAAATGTCACGATTACCCTTTTTAGTTGACATAATTCTTTTTCTATAAAATAAAGCACACATACACACATTTGCATCCAGCGCTCCTTCATTTTCCTTTTTAAAGTTAGAAAACTCGATCAAAAACTTCTTGTAAAGCTACTTGCTGTTTAGAAAAACAGTTTAGAAAGAGTATTACATTCTATTTTCAAACCAATTAAAAAAAAGAGTGGACAATTTTCTAGAAAAACATAACGGAAAATTTTCCGAAAATATTTCTCCCCACATCCTCACTGCTCCGTGTAGGTACAAAATTCAAACATACTTATCATGAAATCAGTGTTGAAGCGAAGAGGGGGAGGAGGTTTCATTATTCCTCTCCCAAGAACTCACCAGAAGGCGTAAACAAATAATAATATATTTATCTAAAGGGTTTGAGAAATTATTAAAAATTAAAAATAATAAAATATATAAAATCTAGCTAATTAAATTCGTACGTTTACAGAATATTTGTAGAAATCCACATGCAGATATATTCATTCAAAGCGATATATTCGTTGCATTACAATCGTTGACATTTTAAATAATCCTTTACATACGAAATACTCCTACTCCAGCTTACTTCCACTGAAACAGAAGAACATAAACCGGGAATGTCTGATCTTGAAAAATATTTTTAATCCAACTATGTCTCGACGTATAAGAAAGCTACATACCTCCTATTTGCAAATAAATTCATAGTTAAATTTAATGATTTTCAGATTTCGCAAAACTAGAACAAGCATCTCTCCTAAACAATCTTATGAAATGCGTAAAACACCCGCCTATCCTTTTGCAACTGCAATTTAAATTTATTTATTCCTCTGAATAGTTTGCTTGCATTCTATAATGATCATATTCAACGCGATTATCTGGATTAAAATGCAGCTCAAGTGTTTGTTATCGAGACAGTATCTGAAGTAAGGGATATTTACTGTTCCGTTACAATGTAGATATATAGGTCGTCACAGTCATTAGTTGAAATGTTACTATGATTAATGCTATTTTTGGAAAGTTGTTGAATTTCAGTTGCGATCTATTTAGTAATAAGAGACACTAACGAGTAAGGTTAAAAACCAAAAATGTAAGGCATCATGTTAAGTGCGCGGTTTGTTGTTGTAAGAGGAAGTCGCAAGTTTGGTAGAGATTGGAAGACTTTGTCTTGGAAGTCAATAATGATTGGTGCAAAATGTTAGCAACCTATTGTTTTTAGTAGTTTATTTAAGCATATATTTCTCAGAGATACAGATTAGATGTGAACTGATACAGATTCAGTGTCAAATTTTGGAGAAGGTAGCCAAGCAAAAATTGGTTAATCAAAAATTTCTATTCTACTTGAAACATATATTTCTCAATATTTTAGCTGTAGAGATTGCATGATAACTGATATGAATTAAGCATCAATTTTTGAAGAAGGTAGATTTGTTTAATAATTTTTTATACTTCAGGTCTAAAAACATTTCTGCAAACATATATTTCTCAAAATTGGTTATCGATATAGCTTAGATGATGACTGGTATGGATATCAAAATCTTCTCTAGATGTGATATGGTGCTCATTAAGGATTTCCACTTTCAGTGAGATGTTACACCTGATTTAAAAAATGTACGTTTTCTATACAACAGCTGTTTCTCAGGATTGCTGATCGGCTATAGATAAAGGCTAGATAACGACTGATATGGATTCATCACCTATTCTGGAGAAAGTAAAAAGCGGTTGCATAAAGATCTCCACTTATGTTTTTTTTTACTTAAAAAATTCATAAAAAAAAATTAAAAAATTCCCTTAAAACAGATTTTTCCGATTTTTCACGATTGATCATTAAATTCTGAATTGATAGAGGTTAAATAAAGACTTAAACTTCCGGTTTCTAATATGTTACTTCTGTTTTTACAAAAGTTCCGTCTGACTGTGGGAAATAAAAATCTTAATTGTATTGTTAAAAATGAAGTACACCAACATTTGACATCACAAAAAGGCTATGTCAACGGTCCTACCGTGCTAAAAACACCGGTTCTCGTTAGATCACCGAAGTCAGTCAGCATCGGGCGCGGTTAGTACTTGGGTGGGTGACCACCTGGGAACACCGCATGCTGTTGGCACATTTCGGGTGCGGTAACCGGTGGTTTGCGCGCTGGATTTGCACGCTGCCACAACTGCCGCCGTGTTCATGAGGAGTACGATCACGTTAAACATGGGATTCCGTAAGTCCTTCCGAGAGGTTGGTGGTAGGGAAGGAGGGTACGGTCCCTGTGGATGCCTTCCCCACTGGGTTCCGGTCCAAATTGGGTGGCACTTCCCTGCCGTCCAAACAGTTATCTTGCGCCTTTCTGGTAGGTCGGACGGTCTGGGTCTCAAACACAAAAAGGCTCTTTCATAAACTTCTTGTTAGGAGTTAAGGCTTTAGGATTAGATTTCTTGTATGGTGACACTTTGGTATGGCTTGTATCATAAATTTGTATACCTATTTAACATTTATTTTGACTTTCAAACGTCTGGTTGTATCAGCCATTGGTATTTTTATAACTTGGCCTCTCCAGGCATTTGAATTTTCAGTCGCACTTTTTAATACTTTTATAACGCCCCCCCCCCATTATTTGTTATTCTTCGAATCATTTTTATATAACATAAAAAATATCAGTTTTGCATCATCACAATTATAAAACTAAGTTATTTTAACTAAAACATAATAATTACATCATGAATTCAGTTCTTATCTGGAATGTCATAATTAAAAACATAACATGAAATAAATTAGAAATAATCTTGAAATACATGCAAACTAAAATTGAGAATCAATACTTCAACTTTGCGAAACTTTTTTGCTTCGTCTCTCTTAAAACTTCTTCAAGAACTTCTGACCTTTTGTTTCGCAAAATACTTTGAGGCGTTGAGAGAATAACTTTTTTTTTTATATCTTCCCTTTTGTGCATCTTAGAAAGTCATTAAGACTTTGCATTCTGGGGAACAAACACATCTTCTTAGAATCGATGTCGGTTATTTGAATAATTACTTGTTTAAGATATTTAATATTTTACCATAGGCGGCTCAAGTATTTCCAATGGCGCTAGTTCCAGATTTGTAAGAAAATATTATTCTCAATTCACGAATTCAGTTAAGAAAAGAATGGGAGATTTGGAGTTGCTCATTTTTGATAAGCAATATCTGAAATATACGAAAAGTTTAATCTCCATATATTTAAGCAATAAGTGCTGTCTTTGAGGTGAATTTATTATTATTTATTTAAATATTTAAGATATTTACGATTATCACTTATGCTAGCGATAGGGCTGGGTGGAAGGCTTTCAATTTTTAGAACATCATTTACGGAGTTAAAAATAAATTATGAGAATTATTATGTTAAACGTTCCGAAAGATATATGTATTACTTTCCTTATATACATAATGTATAAGGAAAGCATTGTGACGGGGTCTAAAATATGAATTCGGGTTTTTGACGGGGAGAGCACCTTTCAAGCATCTCTGATCACGAATCAAACATTTTTGAGGTGATGTGTGTGTGTGTGGAGGGGGGGGGGGGGGTCAGTGAGCATTTGGAGACGATAACTGACGAACAAATGGACCGATTCGCACGAAATTTGGTACAAAAATCTCAATCCGTGAATACTGAAAGCCTAATGTTTTTAAACGCAATCGAATGTTCAGAACCCCCTAAATTTTCTAGTGAAATTTTGAAAAAATCAACAAAAACTCAAAATCTTTAATAAAGTTACGCAAATAGACATTTCTAATGTAATGCTTCCTTAGAAAACGATTGACATAAACTTTATTTTAATGCATTATTATTATGCATCATTATTACCATAGAATTTCTATGGTAATAATAATGCATATTGTTCAAAGTTAAAATCAATTTTATATCAATTTGGTCGATGAAGGTTCGCAAACTATGAATAACAGGACCGCAGAGCGATAACACGTAGATATATACAGGTCATTGTAGTCTGAAGGACTAGTTTGCCATCCAGTAATGGTCTTCATCTTATCATTGGACTTTTCTTTTTCAACGGTCTTGTGATGATTGTTATTGTCACTCCGGAGGTTGGCTTCAGCCAGGGTCGGCGTCCAGGAGTGCAAAGCCGCCACATTTATGACATGCATGTTGACAACTGGGGTGTAAGGTCACAATCCCTTACCGCCATTAAGTAAGCTTCTCGTGAAGCCTTCCTTCTTTTTTCAAATTTTAAATGCTTTTTATACTTCTTATATTTATATCGTGTATAGTATTTGTAGCTGCTTTGCGCATAAATGCTATAACACTTCAATATCTTTAATAACTTCCAAATTCCATCTTATATATTATATATATATATATATATATACATATATATATGTTCATTCCGGTGCTTCTAGATTAAGCTGTTGAGGTTGATCGTGTATACACGTGGTAGAAGAGGAAGGGTTCATGCCGCATGGTAATACAATTTTCTTAATGTATCCTTTTTTCATTTTTTGATGCCTGTTGTCTGAGTTTAAGCATTTATAGTAATGTACTATTGCTTAATCTGAAACAGGCATTTGTTTGGGTTAATTAGAATTAAATACTCAGACCTGAAGATGAATTTAATTCTGATTAATCATCGAATTTGGGAAGGTTCTGTTCTTTTCTCTTATCGGCATTATGGCCGTGAATTTGCTTCTATGGTGATGTTAATATTACTTGAATTGTATTTTTATTTTTTTATTTTTACATAATTCTTATTATTACATTTCAAATATATATATATATATATATATATATATATATATATATATATATATATATATATATATATATATATATATATATATATATATATACAATATAAAACTTGAAAAAATGCTACAATTTTGAGTGAATTGATCAAAAAGCTAAAAGCAAAAAATAATTTTTAATACAACTTGTAAAGCGCTATGCTGCAATTTTACATGTGTATACCTATATAAATTCCCAAATAGGACAAGTAGCAATTTACTCGTAAAATTTCTAGATAAGTGACGGAAGTAACGGCCGGGGGGAGTTGCGACCCCCATCACTCCGGTTAAAGCTTTTTCCGCCATGTCAAACGCTCCCGGTAGCCGATACTCCCTACACTATTTTCTTCATGACTCTTATAAAACAGTAAAAAATTACATACATACATATACACTTTCAATAACTTGTAAAAATTCAAATGCTTACTATAATGCGCTAAAACAAACCAAAAAGGACACACTATAAAAATATAACAATTAATTTCAAATACTAATGTATGAAATCACTTCACACGTGGTTAGTTAATATCCCAATATCAATATATTCAAAAAATAATGTTTGAAATCCAAGTCAGAGAGGTTATACTTAAAAATTCGGATACAAGACCAATTGGCAACACTATCGCCATATAAATTGGTATCGCCATAATAATATCGCCATAATATCCTATCTGGGAATTTATATATATATATATATATATATATATATATATATTTGCAACAGAGTGTATATTCAAGTGAGATATAAAAAATTCTTCGTATCCAGGCAAAGAGAAAAATACTAAATATTTGGAGAGATGGTGCTATGAACAATGATATTACATTCCTGCGAAATCTAAATTTATTTATCTATAAACAATGGTGTGTATTGTATACATAAGAATATTCTTATTTGTGTCGCAATAACAATATACACTATATAGATGCATCAAAATTACAATTTTTATCACTTGCTGTTTTACTAAAAGTAAAGTGTCATCCAAAAATCATCTATCTGTGCACACCGTAGCATTTAACGGAAAATGAAATTATATTACTTAAGAGGAAAATAACCCCCATTAATTTCGTATATTATTCTCTACAAACATGCGAAGTAACATTAAGTTATAATTAACGAAAAATTAGTTTTCGAAAATTTTCAAGTTCAGGACTCTATTAATTCTAATGCGTATGTGTAAACAGCAATGAAAGATAATTGCTAAGTTCATTTTTGAAATATTAGCATAGAACGTGCTTTGGGCTTGGTGTTTATGTTGCGCTACATGTACACATTAAATAAATTAGGATTTACTGTGACTAGTATAAGCAATCTATTAAACTAAAATAATTGAGACCCGCTTTTAAGGTAACACGGGAGTTTTTAAATAACAGAAATTTAACTTGTAGATTACATTCATAAAGCATATTTTGATAAAACATATTTCCTTTTCAACACTTTCCAACACGGTTGAAAAGTGTTTATGACTTTGAGCATTCTGTCTGTCTGTTCGTTTCCATGATAACTGCTGTGAAAATGACTTTATAAGAATGAGATTTTAGCAGGTGGTTGAGACGGTCTGTGTAAATGTCCAGGAATGAAAATGAATAATATCACCCAATTCAGATTTAACCCGTGTTGAAAAAGTGAAATAAAAATAACCCGATGGGGCAGATTTTTTAAAACATTTTTAAGCAAAGTTAATATTCACAAATTGCTTCGAAAATTTTAGAAAATATTCAAAATTATCAAATAAAATGCATAAAAAACAAGAAATATCAATCATGTATAAAGCATTGATTATGAAGCACTTTCCAACTTCAATGAACTTTCATTTAAACAGCTCTAAAATACAATACATTCCTCGGAAATATTTTTAAAATTATCACAATACTGTATTAATTTATTATATTTGAAAACTTGAAACTTCATAAAAAAAAATGAACTTTATTCAAATGACGGCATTGAAATATAAATTCACTGGTTTAAACAACTTTAAAAGCAGATACATTCCTCGGTAAAATTTTTAAAATTGTCATAATACTACAATAGTTTATTATATTTGAAAACGTCATCGAAAACAAATTAACTTTATTCAAATGGCGTCATCGAAATATAGCACTCCTGGGTCTCTCTATAAAAGCAGCATTTCATTCATAAACATTACTCCATTCATTTCATTCATCACAATATTATAATTTATTTCATTTAAAAACTTAAGACCATGGAGGTACAAGTAATTAAACTCTATGCTTAAAACTTCATCGACAAAGTCTGCTATAAAATCGTCTGTTCTCTATGTAAAATCAATGATCAAATCCATATCAGCTATATTTCAGACTCAAAGATCTAAATAATTTTATGTTAATGAAATTCAGCAATTCTTAACAACTCATCCTACATCTTTATGTGTTTACATTCTGTATACGTTAAAATTAGGCTTCGTTGTAGAAATAATCAAAGTTTGATGTTCATTTAAAATCAAATATATTGTAATTGCGTTGTTACAGAATGTAGATGTACAGAAATTAAGCAAAAATAAAGCAGTTTTAGGATGGATACAGCACTAAATATAATTTAAAAAGAACTTTAAAAATTACGATATCGTGTACCACATTATATGATCTCTTCATATAATATGGTATAATTATTTTTTAATTTTTATTTAAAAAACTATCGAATATAATTTGCTGAAATTTTTTTTCATATATTTTATGGGATAATTTGAATATTTTCTAAAACTTTCGAAGCAATTTGTGAATTTTAAATTCCCTTAAAAAATGTTTGAAAAATTAGGTCCCATAAGTTTCAATGTATTTCATTTATTCAACCCAGGTTCAGTCCAAAACTAATCGGGTCATATTATCCATTATTATTATCATAGATCCACCATACCAGAATAAACAAAGTCTTAAACACTTTTCAACTATGTTGTAAAGTGTTAAAAATTCAACAAAATATGTTGCGTAAATTTTAACACCTTACAACATAGTTGAAAAGTGTTTATGACTTTGTTCATTCTGTCTGTCTGTCCGATAGCACGATAACTGCCGTAAAAATGACTTTATCAAAATGAAATTTTAGTATGTTATTCAGACGGTCTGTGGGACCTATTTGAATATAAATGAATGATATCACCCAATTAGTTTTGGATTGAACCTGGGTTGAAAAAATGAAATACTTGAACCCTATGGGACCTAATTTTTGAAGCATTTTTTAAGCGAATTTAAAATTCACAAATTGCTTCGAAAGTTTCAGGAAATATTCAAATTATCCCATAAAATATAAAAAAATAATTTCAGCAAAATATATTTAGTAGTTATTTAAATAAAAATTAAAATAATAATTACACCCTCATTAGATCACGTGATCATTATATGAAGAGGTCACATGACCCATTTCAAAATAAAATATGGCATCCATCTGGTATCAAAGTCGTGATTTTTAAAGTTCTTTTTAATCCACATTTAGCGTAATTTCCGTCCTAAAACAGTTTGATTTTTTCTTAAATTCTGTGCATTTACATTCTGAAACAACGCAATTACAATATATTTGAGTTTAAATGATCATCGAATTATGATTATATCTACAACGAAGACTAATTTTCAGTTGTGAAGAATGTGAATACCAAAAGATGTAGAATGAGTAGTTTAAGAATTGCTGCATTACTTTAACCCAAAATTATTTAGCTCATGAAGTCTGCAATATAGCTGATATGAATGAAACATTCATTGATTATACACAAAGAACCAGCCGATTTTTAATGAAGTTTTAGGCATAGAATTTAATTACTTGTATCTCTAAGGTTTTAAGCTTTTAAATAAAATAAATTATTATTGTATTGTGGTGAATGGAAAAAAGTGAATGAATGAAATGTTGTTTTATATAGAGGCGATTTATATTTAGATGACGTCATTTGAATAAAGTTCATTTGTTTTCGATGAAGTTTTCAAATATAATAAATTATTGTAGTGTTTTGATAATTTTAAAAATATTACCGAGGAATGTATCGCATTTCAGAGATGTTTATATAAAATTGCATTGAAGATGGAAAGTGTTTCATTATCAATGCTTTATTCATGAGATGATCTTTCTCGTTTAAATTAAGATTGAAATAATATTTGCACCCAAGATATATGCCTTCCGAGAGGTTGATGGTAGGGAAATGTGTGTACGGTCCCTGTGGATGCCTCCTCCACTGGGTTCCGGTCTAAATTAGTTGGCACTTCCCGACCATCTAAATTTTTACCTTGCACATTTCTGGTAGGTCGGACGGTCTGGGTCTCAATCAACTACAACAACAGCCCAAGATATATGAAGATACCACATAACTCATTGCAAAATAAAATATGACATTCATTTTCTCCCTTGTGTAAAAATCGTGATGGTTGAAGATCTTTCAAATTCATTTCTATTGTTGCATCCGTCATACAACTGCCTTGTTTCTGCGTATTATCTGTGTATCTAAATTCTGTACCCAACGTTATCATAATATTATTTTATTACTTTCCTCATTTTGCGTTAAAGAAATTCAGCAATTCTTATACAAATAGTCTTACAGCTTGATTGGTTTATATTCTGTATGCGTAAAAATTAGGCTTCGTTGTAGATATAATCAAAGTTTGATGATAATTTAAACTCAAAATTATTGTAATTGACTTGGCGCAAAGTATAGATGAACAGAAAATACGCAAAAATAAAGCGGGATATAATACTAAATATAAATTTAAAAGAACTTTGAAAATCACGATTGGGGCTCAACAACCCAGTGGTTAGCACCCGGGAATTGCACTCGGTCAGCCCGGGTTCTATACTCGCCAATGCCAAAACTGCCGCCGTGTTCATGCGGAGCACGATCACGTTAAACATGTGGGTCCTTAAGTCTTTTCGAGAGGTTGGTGGTAAAGAAAGGAAGGTAAGATCCCTGTAGTGTCAGGCACGTGGAGCCTGCCACTACTGTGGCACAGGCATGGGAACCCACAGCCGAGTAGGATAGGATACCCCCAGCACGGAGAAGGAAGAACGAGACACCCCGGCCCGCCGGACAAGGAACGCCGCCAACTCCACCAACAGGCACCCGTACTCACCAGACACCCAAGGGGACAACCGGTCACCGCTCCGCCCATCGCGGAAAGCACCAGTCGCCCATCCAGAAAGGAACTAGCGGAGAAGACCAGAACCCCCAGTCAGCAAACCAGAGCTGGTCAGTCCCCAGACCCAGTCAGCAGGTACGGTCCCTGTGGATGCTTCCCCCACTGGGTTCCGGTCTATATTGGGTGACAGTTTTCGACCGTCCAAACAGATACCTTATACCTATCTGGTAGGCCGGACGGTCTGGGTTGAAGAAAAATCACGATTTTGACACTGGGATAAAAGATGGATGCCATATTTTTTTTCAAGTGGGTCACGCGATCTCTTGATATAATATGGGTGTAATTAGTATTTAAATTTTTATCTAAAAAACTACCGAAGATATTTTGCTCAATCTTTTTATATATATTTTATGGAATAATTTGAATATTTCCTAAAATTTTCGAAGCAATTTTCGAATTTTAACTTCGCTTAAAAAATGTTTGAACAATTAGGTCCCGAAGTGTTCAATGTTAATTCTGTGATATTATTTATTTGCATTCCTGTATTTGCATTCCTCCTAAAATTCATTTTGATATAGTCATTTCTAGGGCAGTTATTGTGCGTACGGACAGACAGACAGAAAGAATGATTAAAGCCATAAACACTTTTCAACTATTTTGGAAAATTTTAAAAATGACTACTGCAAAAAGGACTGGAAATGATGTACATTTATAAAACGTCATGTAGATCTATTATATTAGCAGGAGAGTGGTTGAACTCGACTTTCTCATAATAGAATCCATTTTTGTCAAAAGTTACAAGATGAATTTTGGAAGACCGTTGTCAACTGTAGTCCCAGAAAATGTGTCGGCCATTCGAAAAATGTTAATCGATAATAATCGCTGTACTTTCTAAATGATACAGAAAGAACTTAACATTGGATCCGCAGCTATACATAAAATTATTCATGAAGAACTGCATATGAAAAAATTAGTTTGTCGTTGGGTCCCTCATAATTTAACAGCCCTCCAAAAAGCAGAAAGTGTCAGAATCAGTAAAGAAACCCTACAATTACTTAATGATGGTGGACACCACATTATTTCTAAAATCATAACTGGTGATGAAACGTATGTACCGTTTTTTGACGTTCCAACACGTCCAGAAAGTAAAGTATGGGTCTTTGAAGATGACCTCAAACCAATAATGGTGAAAAACAACGTGCAATGAAAAAAATAATGCATCCCGTGTTCTTCAGAAGTACACGTCTGGTCAAAGCCATAAAGCTAGAGGGACAGAAGACAGTTGCCACTGACTGGTACACCACTAAGTATCTTCCAGAAATTCTTCAGGAAGTGAATGTTAGGGAATGAATGTGCCACGCTTCACCATGAAAATGCATCTTCTCATTCAGCAAGAGTGACAGTCGAATTTCTAGAACAAAATTTTTAAGGTGATAGAATATCCACCCTATTCTCCGGATCTTGCTATGTGTGACTTTTGGCTATTTTTAATCTAAAAAAAAATTACGTGGGCGTCGTTTTCATTCCGAAGATCAGATTGATGAGGCTATAAAAGTATATTTTTCATCGATTCCAGGAAATGGATGGCGTGAAGCATTTAATCTTTGGAAAATTCGCCTACAAAAGTGAATTGGTGTCGAAGGAGAGTACTTTGAACACTCCTAAAAGTTGGTAAGTTGACTTACCAACATTTAGGAGATTTCAAAACCATATCCACTTAGCCATATCTCAAAAATTTCAGTGTGACCCTCGTATACATACATACATACAAGCCGATAAACAGACGAACCGACATATCTCCAAAACGTGTTCAGGATGTCTTGAAACATACATTGGCATTAAAATTTCGAATTTAAAATTTTCGCGAAAAAAATACTTTCTCTATTCTATAGTACATAGTATGAGAAGTAAAAATATAGAAATAAATAAGCAAATATTATGAATTTTACTAATGCTTTTGCAAATTACATTGGGTGATTTGACAGTGAATGATTTTTCTGTTTGTCTAGGAGTATATGGATAAATTATCTCTGAAACAAATTGAGCTATTCAAATAAATATTGGTAAATTGTTTCCAATCAGAAAGAATAAAAGGTATACTTTATTACAGGATGGTCACAATTCGTGGCAATTTAACTGATAAAAAATTTTTATTGTGTAAGAGGAAAATATCTTCTATTTATATAATAAGTATGCACATTCTTCTTACATACAATGCAACGTTAACTTGTAATTAACAAAATATTAATGTTCAAAATTCTGAAAGTTTAGAACACCATTTATTCTAACAAGTATGTTTAAGCATCAGTGAAGGATAACTACAGAATGCATTTGTAGAATATTAGCATATAACTTATCTTGAGTCCATTTATATTGCGGCGCATATTAAATGAACATAGGAACTATGTATAATACCGAGCATTAATAATTACGACGTGTTTATAAGATAATAGAAGAGTTTTAGAGTAAGAATATTTAATATTGCAGATAACTTTTGTGGTGATAGATTAAAAAACATGAGCGCCTTACGGGGAAGGGGAGGATAGCACCGTGTGAGACCAGGTCTTTTGAATATTATTCCAAAAATCAACAATTGGTCTAACATACATGAGGACTGGCACATACCTCTGTATTTCAGGTCGGTAGCTCAGCATCACTGGAATTTCTACCAATACCTTTTCTGCCATTTGGAGTCGTATATTTCTAAAACATTCTCAATACTCAAAATACCAACAAACTGCTTGAAAACACGACTCTCGCTCTTTACTTTTGAAATCATATCTTATAATCAAGAATCTCTGTCATCGCTTTTTGAATAATATTCCTTTATTTTTACGTTCCTTTCCTCCTTGTCATCACATCATTTTCCTGAGGTCCAGATACGACCTTCTTGCTCTCATTGGATGCTCCTCACTGCGATATCGCATCTTTGGCTCTTTTGGTTTCCAATGATGCTTGGTTTAAGTCTTGGCCCTAGGAGATTTGCCACAACCCCGCTTGCAATTTGTGTAACGTGTATATATTGGGGTCATGAGGCGGTGAGAAAAGGGGGTTGATGGGCAGTTTCCGCATGCGGATCTGATGACGTCATGATGAGAAGAAGGAAGAAGTTTGACTCATCGAGGAGGAAGTGAATGAGATAACCTTTTCATTGGAACTTTGGACCGAATGAGGGAATATTTAAGCTGATAACGCAACTTGAACTTTGGACGGGCATCTCATGAGGAGATGGAACCTTAGATTGATGATGTCATGAGGTAGCTTTGAACTTTGACCGATAACAGGAGCAATGTGAACAGAGAGATCTTCTCCCTCGACGATCTGTGACGTTCTGATAATATTTATCAGTTCAGACGTACTTAAATTGAATTTTCGAAGGTGCCGTCCCATAGCGGAAGTTTAAAGATTTGGGTGGGTAATGAAGATTTGGAGGCGCCATCTATCGGACGCTTTTTAAAGTTTTGGATTTAAAAGCATATATTCGCTGAGTACGGGAAGAGACTCGAACCCGTAATCAGCTGAATGATAACTTGACACTCGAAGCCATTCGGCCAGGATGTCTTGGAAGATGTATGACAATGGAAAATATCTTTAGTGAGAATTTGAATGGTGGATGTTTTTTCAGTATCATGAATGGTGGAATGGATTGAAAGTGTGGTAGATCGATATGAATATGAAAGAGTGGTAGATTGATATGAATATGAAAGAGTGGTAGATTGATATGAATATGAAAGAGTGGTAGATTGATATGAATATGAAATAGTTTTATTAAAATAATCAGTATTTTGCAAAAGTGGTGTTTTAATATATTAATTTTAGTATGTGTTTGGGGGAAAGAGGGAATACCAAGAAATGTGATGTGAGCTAGTGTTTGGAACGCAGAGAATACAAGACCCTATCGTGTTAATTATTTTTAATGAAATTAATTTTTTTGATTGTATTCATTAAAATGTAATGAAACAGTTAATTATTTTAATTGTTTAACCGAAGAATTTCCTTAACAACAACAAAAATAAATTATGAAATGAACCAGAACGAGATATTTCAAAGCTTTCACAATTTACCATTGCATGGGCTCTCAAAAATTTCATTATTTCAATGAAATGCACAATATTTTCAAAACGAATTAGAAATTATGGGTGCGTTTTTAATGAAGTTAATTTTTTTTTTAATTGTATTCATTAAAATGTAATGAAACAGTTAATTTTGTTAATGGTTTGACTAAAGAATTTCATTAACAACAACAAAAATTATGAAATAAACCAGAACGTGTCTTTTTAAACATGAGTTTCAGATTAAAATACTTCCAAAAATGACTTTTTTTAAAATAAGTTCATGGTAAGACCATTTTTAATTAAGAACTTGTAAGTAAATTGTATTTTTTTTTTAAATTTCAAGACGTGTTTGATATCTTATTGCATACAAATAGATATATATATATATATATATTATGGCTGTAGATACATCGTAAAAACCAAACATTTCTATAGACATTACCAAAGGTGTGGATTTTGTTTTCTTTTTGAAAAATTCTGCTCTGAAAAAAAAATATGTATTTACATCTATATATGAATACACGTGCGGTGTTTATCCAAGCCATATGAAGAAATAATCAAATAATATTATTTAACCTAAAATATTTCTTTCTTTGCAAAAACTTATCGCGCACGATTTTAACGACAAAATCTTCTTATCGCTTTCAATATCGCAATATACTAAGCTCCCACCAGAGGATCACTCTTTCATTTAAATTCAATGTTAATAATTACATATCCTGAAAAATAATTGCTACGTGTCATTTTATTCTCTTAAAATTCGTGAATTTTTTTTTTAAATATACCGAATTAAGGGTCATAGACTTCCTGTGACATTAAAACTGAGTTCTTTATTCATCAATCATCTAATAAGTATTGTGCAATTTGCTAAATTTCATTCAAATATCATAATTTTAAACGATAAAAGGGTCTTAGGGCTCATGTAATATTAAAAAACGCACCCCAGTTCCCCAAACAATTCACTAAAATAATGAAATATTAGGATCTCTTAAATCCGTTGGAATATCGAAAACGCATCCCTCACCACTTCAAATATTAACTAAGTATCAAATAATTCAATAAAAATAATGAAAGTCAAACACTTCACTAAAAGAATGAAATTTTAGGGTCTTAGACTCCTTGGAAGTATCGTGCAATTAAATATAGAATAGTTCCCGAAAATTCGTTAAGTGTATTGTACAATTTCCCCAAGCTTTCGCTAAGAACCAGACAATTCATTAAAATAATGAAATTTTAGTGTCTTAGATTCATTGGAAAATCGAAAACACACCCTTCATCACTTCAGCAAACATTCGCTGAGTATTAAGCAATTCACTAAAAATAATGAAATTCAAACAATTCACTAAAATAATGAAATTTTAGCTTATCGCTGTGACATCGTTATCATACGAATGACCTTGCGAAAATGGGATTCATACACGTTGGATACTGTTATAATCTTAGAAAACATTGTATTTTACTTAATTATCACTATTTAACAACATAGCTTTAATTACATGTTAATGAAAAAAATAGTGTTTTGTAAATGAAAAAAAGGTAAGAAACTGCATTTAAACCACATAAATTCATAGAATAACACCATATGATCGTCTGACGATCTCATTTTAAATCCTAAACGTTTAAATGATTAAAATTTGTAGGTTTCAATAAATATTTTTTTTCCTATGCCTAGGAATGAAGAGTACTCATAGGGAACTAGAGTATTTTTTCCAAGAAGACGAAGGCCTTAAAATCATAAAATCTGAATGAAATTTACCAAATTGTACTGTATACTTAACGAATTTTCGAAAACTATTCTATATTCAAATGAAATTTGCCAAATTGCCCGATACTTACAAGGGGTCGAAAACCCAGACCACTCGACTGACTCGGAGCTTACAGTAGCAGGTTGAGTGACCGGGAACTACTTACAAAAGGTTGTTGTTGTGGAGACCCTACTAGAAAGGTGTCAGGTAACTATTTGAACGGCCGGGAAGTGACACCCAATTTAGACCGGAACCCAGTGGGGGATACTTACAAGGGGTGTAAGACCTTAAAATTTCATTATTTTAGTGAATTGTTCGAATTTCATTATTTTTAGTGAATTGCTTAATACTCAGCGAATGTTTGCTGAAGTGATGAGGGGTGTGTTTTCGATTTTCCAATGAATCTAACACACTAAAATTTCATTATTTTAATGAATTGTCTGGTTCCTAGCGAATGCTTGGGGAAATTGTACAACACACTTAACGAATTTTCGGGAAACTATTCTATATTTACATGAAATTTACCAAATTGCACGATACTTTCAAGGGGTCTAAAACCCTAAAATTTCATTATTTTAGTGAAATGTTTGACTTTCATTATTTTTAGTGAATTATTCGATACTTAGTTAATATTTAAAGTGGTGAGGGATGCGTTTTCGATATTTCAACGGATTTAAGATCCTAATATTTCATTGTTTTAGTGAATTGTTTGTTTCTTAGCAAATGTTTGGGGAACTGGGGTGCGTTTTTTAATATTACATGAGCCCTAAGACCCCTTTATCGTTTAATGATTTATGAATAAAGAATTAATAATGAATAAAGAATTAATTATGAATAAAGAATATTTTTATCGTTTAGATGATTTATGAATAAAGAACTCAGTTTTAATGTCACAGGATGTCTATGACCCTCAATTCGGTATATTTAAAAAAAAAATTCACGAATTTTAAGAGAATAAAATGACACGTAGCAATTATTTTTCAGGATATGTAATTGTTAACATTGAATTTAAATGAAAGAGTGACCCCCTGGTTGGAGCTCAGTACATTCTAAAAACATTAAAATATGAAAGACACACACACACACACACACACAATTACCACTTTAAAAGAAACGTGTAATGAATTCTATACCTCATTGCGAGACTTCGTTGACATAGAAAAAGAAATGTCGAGATTTCGCGGTTGTAGGTACACCATAAGTCAATTCAATTCTTAACGAACAGAGGCACACAACCAATGGAACATTGTACTTAAATGAAAGTATGGTAAATGCTTACCAATCGTAGAGAGGGAAGGATGAGCATATTTGAATGGATTCATTAAGCAAAGTGCGTAAAATAACAGAGCTAAATTGAGATCTATGAAAAAATATACACATCTTACAGAATGAATCACAACGTAGCAGGTTTTCATGAAAGTAGGGTTCAGTTTTCAATGATTCTTAGAAGTTTAAACTCGCATTCTTTATGAATCTTCAAACTTTTAAAGAATGGAACATAACTTAGCATTTATTTTTAATGAATAATGAAATACAATTTAAGAATTTTAACACTAAACATAAATATTATGAATTTAACTCCATAAGGTGTAAATATCTTTCATTATGAAAGTTACATTGCACACATTTGATATGATTCGAATAAATTTCTTCTTTTAATTTTTTAAAAATTGATACTAGTAAATCCAATACACATGAATGTATTGGATTTACTAGTATCTATTATACTAGTATATTTACTAGTATACTTGAATGTATAGATACATAACCCATAAGGACATACCATTTTAATTACCACATGTTAAATATGAGTTGATTAATGTAAATAAGGAGTTAAGTTTTAAAGATAGAAAAACATTTAATGTATCTATTCTTTAAAAAGTACACATTGACAATTATTTGTTGCCCATTTAAACAAATAACTAATAATTTTCTTATTGCACATTCATAGTCCTCAGATTTGAAAGACTTGAAAAATTGTCGACCATACCAGTAAAAGACTCCTTCCCTACGCAGCAAAACTTTCATTTCTATGTTATTAATGTCAAGATTTAGAAGTACTTGTTCACGCACACTGTTGAACATTTCTAATGGAATACTGTGAAGACATTCGTGATAACTTTGATCTACAATTTGGGCAACACAACCAACACATTGGAAAAGTTTTCTTACATGACATATTACACTGTCATGAATACAAGAGATTAGATGTCGAATGCAAAGTTTCTGTCACAGATGGCTGATGGTAGAAAGGATATACTGCCTTTTATTTTTAGTATTTCAGTAGAAAGCCAATCTATGAATATACTTTCTCGAAGTTTATTACTAATGTTGTGAACACAATTTTTTACACACGTTATTTGATTTTCATCTAAAGCAATATGACACTGCGTTAGGCAAAATTTTTAGCATATAACTGAATTATCTTTTGTAAATGCAGTTTACCATTCTCATTAAAACAGAACATATCATCGCGACTGACGAAAGAGTTATCTGCATATAGAAAATTGAACGAACACATTTTTTGGGAAAATTCACTCCAAGTAGCAAGTGACATTGTAACACCTTCACGGGTAGACAATAGTTCATTTTGTTCGTTAGGAAGATATTTCCATATATACACTTTCAGTTTCCCATGGCGAAGTTTCAAATATGCATACACACCAGAACCTAAATGCCACCAAAGAAATGTATCTTGCACAGAATCTGAAGAGGTAGATTCGATCGAAATAGATTCTGTAGTAGAGGATAAAATTCCACTGTGTTCTAGAGCACAAGAAACCAGATATTTAGTTGAATTTACGTCCTCAGAGAGTACTTGTGAATTAGTAATGGCATATGTTTCTACTGAGGCTATGGAAGGCATGAGGTCGGTGTCTTACCAATCCACAACAAACTTTGGCGAGGGTGAATTTAACACATGTGTGGCGATTCCTATGGATTTGGACTCACCTAGGGCAGAAACTGACAAATCCACAGTATTTACACTAGAAATGAGCTGTTCGAGTGATAGCATACTTTGAATTTTAGACATTATTTGTGGATAGTAACATTCAAGTATCACATTTGTAGTATAAGATTTATTTCAAAAATACTGAGATCTTAAAACATTATAGGTTTGTCACAGCTATGAATGGACCAAACCTATCCACGCAACAGCCAAAGTCGTAATGTCTTATGGGTTCACGTCATAAGTATAATCAATTGACCTAAACCCAGTGTCGTGTGCAAACGGATTACATAAGATATGAAGTGGTTAGAGCTTGTAATTTTCAGTGAATTGTACAACATTGGATTGTGCTAAACAAATTTTTTATCCACATGGGAAAATTTCTACATTATGTTATTCATGTTTGAAATCTTAAAGTGAAAACATGTACCAAACTCAGTTAAATTTTATAATTGTTAATCACAGTGACATTAAGTACTTAGGAACTGTTTTATATATTTTATAACTTTAGAGGATATTCTTACCACATCGTGCCGAATATACCAAAATAAATAGTAAAACAATAGGAAAATAACTTACAGAATGAGGTCTTCATCAGTAGCCATCCAAACTAAGAATGAACGATATACACACTAATTACAATACTAAAATGCGATCTTATCTGTTCTTATCTTATCTAAGATCTAATCTAAGATGACGTCATCGGTCCAAAGTTCACAATATTACCTCATAGTCAAAAGCAGATCGTCTTCCTTAATTACTTGTGCTTATTTTTTAATTACTTCTTAATTTTTAATTACTTATAATTACTTATTGATAATAATTATAAAAATTAATAAGTTATGAAAATAAGTAATTAAATAAATAATTAAGAAAGAAGATCTGCTGTTTTATATATATATATATATATATGTGTGTGTGTGTCGAAAGTCCATACCGTCCGGCTCATCCTAGACATAGAGCAGCAAAGTGGGCGGCCGGGATATATATGTGTGTGTAATAAATCTCAAAAAGCAGAATTGAAATACTTAGCATTTCAAATCCAATGAAATCGGGATGAATATAAAATTGAATTTTCCGATATAAATAAAAGAGTGGATAAAACGTACCATTTGCACATTTGAGACTGCGCGGACTGGTCATCCATCACTCCTTATAGCATCTGCCAGTCTCGAACATTGCTATCACTTTGCAGAGAATTTTTTCGTTTATTACATTCTTAGCTTTGAAGCAAAGTAATAGAACAAAGAATGCGGCTTCCCCAACATTTCTTTATCTTCACCACCGAAAACAAATATATCACTTCAGTGCATGAATTATTTATTGAAGTACCATCAGTATACCCATTCTTCGGACGGAATACATAATATAAAGAAACTTAAAATTTACATTATGTACAAATTCCTATAGTATTCTGAGTAATATTGCTATTCAAAATATTTTATTAATATTTCTAATTTAATTTTCCTAAAGTGAGGTAGATTAATATATGTTCTCGCTATACAAATATATCTTCAAACGCAGATTTGAAGAATAAGACACCCATGTCCCGTTTGCAAATACATTTACAAAAAATATAAAATCGGATCAATATATGCCAAAATGCAAGAGCTGTGAAATTGGATCAACATATGCCAAAATCAAAGTGCTTAAATGTTATTAGAAGATATACACGTACCATCTTTATTCTGTTGCGATAATTGGGGAAATACAATATATGAGTTTGAAAAATATTTACCAAAATAAAGGAGATGAGTTAAGAATTTTGAAATATTTATGTTCATAACCTTTCAATTATGTTCATAACCTTTCAGCCTGAAAACAGCAATTGATGTAATGCAGTCAAAAATGCAATTCCAGTAAAATTTATTTTTATATGCATTTCTTTATTATTTAAGAAATTTAATAAAAAAAAATATTAGAAATTTAATAAAAAATCGTCTGCTATATAATCTCCTTGGATTTAATTCCATTGCTCACAACATGATATCATTTACTTCAAACAAATTTGAGGAAAAATTATCACCTGCATAATGCTATGTCTATGGAAGATTTAATTCTGCGTTTTTTTAATATCCACACAACCCCTGGTCCTAAAACCTCGAAATATGAACCAAATTTTGATTGGGGATATTCCAATGCTAACCTACAAAATTTAATGACAATCGGTGCAGTCGTTATCCCGTGATGATGAGACAAACAGACACACACACACACACGTACTGACAGACAAACAGACATATTTTCAATTTTATTTATATGAACAATATATTTTTTGTATATCATAGTGTCTCAAAGGCATTAAATTTAATATTTAGAGATATTGATATCGTGTACGCAAATTTATGCTTGTCATCTTTCTTATCTAGAAAAAATTACCTACTATTGCTGTAAATAAGCGCTCAATACTTAAATAATACATTTACAGATAATACCACTCATTTTTCAAATGAGTTTCCGTCATGCGCATGCGTAGTCGAATGCTCCGCAAAAAATTAAATCATTTCCACGAACGCTCTCCACAAACAGGGAAACAGAAAACTAAATAAACAAGAAAGATCAATCATGCTTAAAGCATTGATTATGAAACACTTTCCAACTTCAATGCAATTTTATTTAAAAAAGTCGAAAATGCAATACATTCCTCGGTAATATTTTAAAACTTATCACAATACTACATTGATTTATTATATTTGAAAACTTAAACCGTCATCGAAAAAAATGAACTTCATTCAAATGACGGCATTGAAATATAAATTGCGTGGTTTAAATATCTCTAAAATGCAATACATTCCACGGTAATATTTTTAAATCTATCATAATACTACGATAATTTATTATATTTGAAAACTTCATCGAAAACAACTGAAATTAATTCAAATGGCGTCATAGAAAAATTACCACGCCTGGATCTCTCTATAAAAGCAGGATTTCATTCATAACTTTCTCAATTTCATTCATTACAATACTATAATAATTTATTTTATTTAAAAAATAAGACCATGGAGCTACAATTCATAAACTTTATGCTTAAAACTTCATCGAAAAAAATCGTCCTTCTGTTTATAAAATCAATTAATATTTCATTCATATCAGCCATGCAGACTCCATGGACTGAATTATTTTGTATTAAAGAAATACAGTAATTCTAATACAACTCATTCTACATATTTTGCTGTTTACATTTTACATAGGTGAAAAATAGGCTTAGTTGTAGAAATAATCAAATTTGAATGAGAATTTAAACTCAAATATATTGTCATTGCGTTGTTTTAGTATGTAGATGCACAGAATTTAAGCAGAAATAAAGTAGTTTTAGGATGGATACAACACTCAATATGAATTAAAAAGAACTTTAAAAAATCACGAAT
This sequence comes from Amaurobius ferox, assembly GCA_951213105.1. NCBI lineage: Eukaryota > Metazoa > Arthropoda > Arachnida > Araneae > Amaurobiidae > Amaurobius > Amaurobius ferox. The sequence continues at coordinate 73,791,679 of OX578139.1, forward strand.
TTGAAACAAGATGGATGCCATATATCATTTTGAAGTGGGTCATGTGATCGTTTCATATCATGGTCACGTGATCGTTTCATATAAGATGTGTAATTATTATTTTAATTTTTATTTAAAAAACTACTGAAAAATATATTTAGCTGAATTTTTTTTGATATATTTTATGGAACAATTTGACTATTACCTAAAATTTTCGAAGCAATTTGTGAATTTTAAATCCGCTTAAAAAATGTTAGAAAAATTAGGTCCCATAGGGCTCAATGTATTTCATTTTTTCAACCCGGGTTCAATCCAAAACTAATTGTGTGATATTAATCATTTATATTCCCATAGGTCCTACAGACCGTCTGAACAACATACTAAAATTTCATTTTGATTAAGTCATTTTTACGGCAGTTATCGTGCTAACGGACAGACAGACAGACAGACAGACAGAATGAACAAAGTCATAAACACTTTTCAACTTTGTTGTAAAGTGTTAATAAAATAAACGTATGAGAGAGAAGGCAAATCTTAAACCTTGGCAGTCATGCGCACAAATACCGGGAGAAAAGTTGCAGGGAGAACTTCCAGAGGAAATGGGTTTGTTGCTTTTCTACGTTTACTTACAAAATAACCAAAATTAAAATGACGTATAAAAGTAGAAAAAAACACAGAGTTTAAATCTAAAAATATACACGCAAATTTCTGCCAAGCTATGGAATTGTGTTAATCTTAATTTTATGAATTCGACGATATTCGTATATATATCATTAACAAACGAAAATGCAAATTTCGATGTATCTAAAAATTATGAACAAATTGCCCTATGAATTCAGTTCAAACATCGTTAGAAAGAACTTTCTTCGATCTTTCTGATGGTGTCAAGACAGAAATTTGTTATAATATTCTTGGTTGTTATGGTGCCGATTTGCCTGAAAATAATTCAAAATCGTGCTGAAACGTAAAGAACTGAAACAGAATAAAAATTTAAAAAAAAATATCTCCGATATGCATCGTTTCGGATTCTGAAGTACCTGTTTATCATATTTCATCATCATGCTTAGATTTTCTGCTACTGACGACACAGACACACAAACTGATACACGAACAAACGCACAGACATCCAGTGTTTCTTTCAGGCATAGCTACGATGGGGAGGCGAAGACCCCCGGAGACGAGTATTCGTCCTCCACAGACATTTTGTGTTAACCTATTTTCTATTTATGTGGCACAGCATTTAGATATATTCATCTAGATATATTTATGTAGGTCAAATAAATAGGGAAAACTCCCCCCTATAAAATTTCGTTAGCTCCCCCCCCCTCCGGCCAAAATGTCCTAAAAAGACACTGCAGATATATTCTCCTTTATAAATATAGACGAAACATAAGTACTGTACAATAAGTACTGTGCAACTTCAATCTGAAATGTTTTTTGGCACTCAAACGAAGTTAACAACTTTTAGTAAGTGTGTAGGCATCACAATTATTGGTCTATAGACATTTCGAACTTTCAACCGCGAGAGGCAATGGACAGTATTATATAATATTCCTGAATACAATAATACTCTGTAATATAAATGATCCAAATTAATACATTCTGATTGTAATTAAATACATTTTAGTTATTTACTGATCAGATAATATCGAGGCATTGACGTTTAATATACTGTCCCATGGAATGGAATTTCAGTTCGAATCAAAATGGCGCGCGCATAGAATATGTTTGACTTTATCCCTCCCAATCTTGCGAAGTGGTGCTTCTAGATGAACGTTAATATATTATAACAACAAACAAAAGACATGCTATGAATGTAAAAGTTTTTCAAAAATTTTACCACGAAGAGACTGAAACATTTGAATATCAACTCATTTGAATTTAATGAAATCGTAAGGCATATGATATAGAATTTTCTAAAATAACTAAAATATGAGGATATTCAATATATCCTCCATACTCCTTTTGCCGCTCCTAAACCGAACTCATTTATCACTCCCTCTAAGATCTGTCAGTTTCAAACAATCGGGCCACTTTGCAGTGCATTCTCTCATTCATTTCATTCTTGGCTCTGAGACAAAGTGATAGATAGGAAGAATGCGGATTCCCCAGCATGTTTATTGTATCCCTTTGTTTTACATTGCATATATATATATATATATATTTTCAAAAAGAAAAGAGGTATGGATGGAAACAATATACCAAAAGATGGCCGGGGGGAGTTGTGACCCACTCACCCCGGTTAAGCATGCTTTGCGTCGCGACAACACTCCCGGAGAGCCGGTATATTGCAAAAAAGAATACGAATGTATCAAATTGTAAGATGTAAATAGACAACATACACAAACAAATATAAGATATAATTGTCGAGATCCAGCCCTATCGAAATTCATCAACAGTAAATGTTTGAAATATATTTAAAAAGTGTTTGAATAAAGTTTGAAACATGTTCACAAGTATAAATTATCAAAATTACTTAGCTTCTACTTAAAGAAGACTTTAAATATTGACACATAATAGAACAAAAATAACAAAGTCTATTTCTAAAACCATATACCTGAATGACAATCAATAGCATATTACATGCAGATGTACATCAATATTGTTTCATACAAGACGATGCAAATCTTCCATAAGCATGCTTAACCGGGGTGAGGGGGTCACAACTCCCCCCGGCCATCTTTTGGTATATTGTTTCTATCCATACCTCTTTTCTTTTTGAAAATATTTTAATCCTCTTTTTAGTGCAGCTTTGCGCCTTTTAAGTGTGATTTCAGATGATTTTGTAATGTTGTATTTCACGGTGTTTTCATATTATATATATATATATATAAATTAAAATAACAAATACGAAAGTGCAAGAGTGCAAATCAGTAAACACAGTATCAAACCGTGAGCAATATAATAGATGGACACAGTATCAAACCGTAGGCAATATATTTGATACTGTGTTTACTGATTCACACTCCTGCACTTTCGTATTTGTTATTTTAATTTATATTTTCAACACATTATACTACATTATACTACATTATACACATCTAGCTACATTAGCGCTAATTTTATAATGATCTTCGTACTCCATTTTACTTTACAGTTATTAGTATTTTGTGTATTTTATGCACGTCTAGTTAACTACGTATTATATATATATATATATATAATAATAATAAAATTATAATACGAAATTCTAATGATAAAAAAGAGAGAAGTTGTAACTCATAATACCTTAACGTAAAAATTGCTAACAACATAAAACGATGTAAAAAAGAGAGAATCATCAATTTAGAGGAGAGTAAATTGCACATATCTAGTCATCAAGCTAAATATATTCAACTTATATCAATGGTGAGAGTTAGAAAATTGAACTACAAAAAATAAGCAAACAATAAATAAATACACGTGGATAAGCACTGGGCCTAAAAAGTATTTATATATATATATACATATATATATATACATATATATATATATATATATATATATATATATATATATATATATATATATATATATATATATATATATATATATATATATATGGGGGGGTGTTTTTATAAAGGATGATTAAAAAAAGATGGGTCAAACTTTGCGAGATGCTAGTACATACCAAACAAAGCATTTTCCGTTATAGTTTTTCGGGTCGGAAATGAAAAGTATAGGCTTTACAGGGCGATTACTTGTTGAGAAGCGACCGTTCCGCAGACTTAAAACCGTGATTCTGGTTGTTATTTTTTGTTTGAATAATAAAACCACGTAAGCAAGTTTCATTTGGGAAAAAGCAGAAGAACCCGTATGCAAAATTTCGTAACATCGATGGCACCGACTTATCAGTTTGCAGCACTTACTCGCAGCACCGTCTTTTGAGACGATGGAGGAGTTTACAAATAGGGAAAAAGCCGATATGCATTCCATCTATTTAGCTGCAATTGGGAATGGCAGAGAGACATAACGACTGCTCGAGGGACGCCTTCCCCATAAGCGCTTTCCCAATCATAAAACATTCGAAAGCTTGAAATCGACAGCTTTGTGAATCGGGATCCTTTCTCGCTACTAGGTCTGATACATGTCGTGAATTGCGTGATAGAACATCAAGTGTGGAACATGCGTTTTTGGACACAGTAGAAGCTTGGCCAGACACAAGCACAAGTGCGCTGGGCGGGTTCTACACGAGTTCGCCAATCCCTCCATCACCGCTGTTAGACGTGATTCAGGTTGGCGGTAGTTCTTTAGAACCATTACTGTTAATATTGTTTATTAAATGCCATTTTATAACTTCTAAGTCATTCTTGTTCTTTCGCCTCACGTCTTCGCATTCACCATTAAGCGTCCACTGGCGTTTCATTTCCGACCCTCAGTAAACGGGTAAACTAGGAAGAAAAATGCTTGGTTTGGTGTATACTACCACCTCGTAAAGTTAGGCCCATCTGTTTTGAATAATCACCCTGTATATATATATATATTGCAATTTTATATTTATATATATATATATATATATATATATGTGTGTATGTGTGTGTGCGTGTGTGTGTGTGTGTGTGTATAGAAAAGTTGTTTAAGAAATAATAATTGATCCTTAAGTATTCAGTTCAGAAAATATAGTCAAAAAATTTCATCACCCACCAATTTTACTCACTTTCCAATTTTAAGTAGTATTTGGATTAAAATTAAGCGCATTTGGTATATACCAATATAATGTCTTTAAAAGGTTGCAAATGTGACCCATAAGCTATGGATGCTGCATATAGTTTATTCCATTTGTGTAGAAGAACATAGAAAGTCATCGAAGGAACAACAAAAATATTTCCCTTTTGAAATTCAAATGGTATGGCTGAAATCCCGCAGCCCTTTCAATGACTGTTACTACTTGATCGAGGTTTTAATATGAAAAATAAAAAAATACATTCATATCCTAATTTACCATCAGTATTACACCTGATAACATGATCCTGAAATAGCCGTACCAACACTTCCACAAATTTTAAAAGAACCACTCAGCAGGGATTCAAACAAAAAAGTTGAAAATTTCAATGAAGACGAGTACAAAAAATGTGGCACACCTGAACTTTTATCACAGACCTATTTAAACGATTTCATAAGAGATTTGGGTATACATAAGGAATCTACGCCTGGGCTTGAGACGAAACGAAAAGAAAAATTGTCTCTGACACTTTTTCTCATGGTTTAGATATAGAAAAATTAATTTTGTTCCTTACGTTTTAGAGGAAGGTGATTTAGTTTACTGTAGAGTTATTGCGGACTGTTAAACACATTCAACGTACAATACGAAGTCACTGAGTGGAGTTTGTTTATTGATACATCCAAAAAAGGCTCGAAATTATGCTTCTCCATAATAACAATAAGTACGTCACGCCTCCATAATAACAATAAGTACGCCAAGCCTCCATAATAACATTAAGTACACCACGTCTCCATAATAACAATAAGTACGCCACGCCTCTATAATAACAATAAGTACGTCACGCCTCCATAATAACAATAAGTACGGTGTTAGGATGGATGCAACACTAAATATGAATTTTAAAGATCTTCAAACATCACGATTTTTACGCGGGGAAAAAAGTTGACGCCATATTTTATTTTGAAATGGGTCATTTGATCTCTTAATATAATATGAGTGTAATTATTATTTCAATTTTTATTTAAAAAACTACCAAACATATTTTGCTGAAATTATTTTTACACATTTGTTACACATTTGAATATTTCCTAAAATTTTCGAAGCAACTTGTGAATTCTAATTTCGCTTCAAAAAGGTTTGCAAAATTATGTCCCATATGGGTGCAATGTATTTCATTTTACTATCCCAGATTAAAACCGAAACTAATTGGGTGATACTCAATTTCATTCCCATACGCCCAACAGACCATATGCCTCAATAACCATTTTGATAAAGTCATTTTTAAATCAGTTATCGTGCGAAGGGACTAACACACAGAATGACCATAAACATTTTTCAACTATGTTGGAAAGTGTTAAATATGCACAAATTATAGTCAAAGTAAAACTCCTCTATTTCGCAGAAATTTACAAAAATTCATATTTTAAAATTGCACTCTATTGGCCTTTTTTTCTGGAACAGTTAGCTGCCCTAGAGAATAAAGTACAGAAAAACGATTTCAAAATCATTTATAATATTTTAACCTATAAAACGAAAACATCTGAAAATGATCGCGCAAATCGTTCAAGGTCTATTTCGATGTCAAGGAATTTAAAATAAATGTTTAGAGTGTGATTTTATTTTATCAATGAATTGTTATTTAGTGTCGTAAAAAGGGATTATTCAGGATTTTGTAAACTTCGATATTGTTATTTTTTTTTATCTTGATTAGTTAGAGGCTTGAATATACACTACCCGATATAAAAAATACAACACATGAAGCTTTGGCCATATAATTATATAAATTGAGAAACAAAGGCAGCTGGTAGATGTATGAAATGATCTAAAATGCAAGTAGATAACGTGATTAGAGCGCGGGGTAATAGGGATGGAAACGGCAGATGAGCTAACAGTTGTTACTGTCTGTCGCATACGGAAACCCGTTTTCCGAGCTGTTATTCATTTTAAAAGACACGTTCTATTTAAGAGATGCCTGTCCGATGATGTAAGTCCTTTTCAGCATTTAGACAATCGTTCGAGGAGATTCATTTTAGGCCTAAGTGCATGCGTCCAATGTGCAAAGGAATTGGAGAAGATGAATTATAGAAGGGCCTGTGAATCGTCGCAGTGGCACACGTCCATCCAGAAGTACGTCAGCACGCATTGATCAGCGCATTCGAAGACATGCGGTGGTGGCCCCACAAACAACGACTGTCGACAGAATTTGCAGGGTACATTGGATGATCCAATATCAATCAGCAAGAACAGTTTCTCGACGATTGGCCGAAAGCGGCTTGCACTCAAACCGTCCTTTATGAAGACTGCCATTGACGACAAGATACCGACGTGAGAGATTGCAATGGTGTCAGGCCCAAGCTTCTTGGATCACAGATTGGGACAGGGTAGTGTTCAGTGTCGAGTTTGACGAATGAAAGTCGCCGTGTGAGAGTCTGGAGACGATGTGGAAGCAGATCCAATCCTTCTGCGACTGTTGAACGTCATACTGCTCAATAAAGCGTCATCGTGGTTTGGAGTGCCATCCGCCTTCGATAGCCGCGTCACCTCTGGTTCGAATCAGAGGCACAATGACGGCACGACGATATGTGGATGAGGTGCTGCGGTCAGTTACATTCAGTAATTGATAAAAGCTGTTTTCGAGCAAGATACCGCGCAACCGCACACGGCAACCTCAGCAGACAAGCCTTGCAAAGTATCCAGGTGCTTCCTTGGCCTCTGCTGTCTTGATCTTTAACCCATCAAGCATGTATTGAGCATGATGGTCGTCGCTTGACTGCCCTGTCCCCGCTTGAAACAGAGGAAGACCTGTGGAGGATGGTTGAATGCATATGATCATCTATCCCCCTGGAAACTAACTGCACGTTCATTGCACCTGTTCATCGAAGGGTTGTTGCTTGTATCGCCGCCAGAGGTGATCTTACTGCCTACTGATCACCCTGTCTATGTCATTACTGCAGTGCATTATCCTTCTGGAATTGACATCACTTATTTATATATGCCATCTCTGTCTGTGTGTCATTTATCATCGCAGTCTATTCGCTCTTTCATTTTCTGTGTCGGGTAGTGTACTTCCACTATATGGCCTGATCACCAGATTCATATTAATGATAGTAAAAGTACTTGATATATATTTTTAAGATATTTATATTATAAAAATACTTGTAACTACTAGAATATTTTACCTGCAATCTTTCTTCGAAATGTGTTTAATGTTAACAGCTTAAAGAACAGAAGGGATAACGTGTTGTTTCCTTTAAATTCATTAATATGTCCAATAACAAGATTGAGTGTTTCCCTATCTTTAATGAGATCAACTTTTCTGTTGCTCAGTGCTGAACTAGGTCAATGGGATTATATGCACAAAAAATTTTTGTACTAATATTGGATGTTGCTGTGCTATTAATAATAATTATTAATCTTCACAGCAGCCGTCTTGATTATTTTGATGTTTTTCATTTATCTACTGGAGTTTTCAAAAATTATTTGTTGTAAATATTTTGTATTTTATCTTGCAAGCTGTTAGTGACACTATATCCTGTAGTTTGTACTATTTTTAAATAAATAAGTAAGTATAAATAAATGAATAAATAAAAACTATTTCCGCCAAATTAAATCTATATATATTTTCGAGGGGTGTAATTTACAAAAAATATTTTATCTAAATGACCAACAATTTTCTGTTTGGATGAAAATGGAGATGGGTAATGGATTTTTCTTCAAAAGTAACAATAACAGGACCACGCAGGATTTTTGCCGGCATGTATCTACATAGTAGGGTTATTTTAATAGACGAATCTCTTTTTTATTTCGATTTAGTTTATGAGTTATTCTGTTTTTATGCACACCTGAAGTAAAAAATCACTTCTCCGTGACTTACAGAATCTAACTCCTCTCCATCACGTACTTGTAAAGAATCTTACTAACTTGTTGCAACTATGTCTCTATAATGTAATGAGTTGAATTAAATAGAATAGAATATTTCACCCGTTGCATGGAGTTAATTCCCCCCCTACTGCATTGGCTCACAGGCATCTATCTGCCCATTTGCTCACAGTCACCTGGGAGGAGCCTGGTCCAGGCTTCTATTGGAGGAAGGGCGACTCGTGCATAGGCACTGCGGAAGCGACAGTGCTCTCTCTTCCTCGCAGCCTCGCGTGCAGCTTCCTACGTGCGCATGCGCACAACAGTCAAACATCATGCCGCTGGAACTGTGAAGCGTAGTGTTTGACTGTTATGCGCATGAGCACATAGGAAGCTGCACGCGAGGCTGAAAGAGAGTGAGAGAGCACTGTCGCTCACGCAGTGCCTATGCACGAGCCGCCAATGATTGGAGGGGTTCTTATGAAGCCCGCGAAGTCGACTGAGTCCACGAACCTCACGTGCCAAGATGTATCAATAATTTACCGTGATCCTGAATGAATAACCGTCCATATAATGAATTTTGGCACCGTCTTATCTAAGTCTTGCGCTATGCTGTTGCTTTTGTATGTATTAACAACCCGTAACCACTTTTAAAGACCATAGTAGTATGCTAAAATTGTCCTTTGAAATACTCAAATTTCAAATTCAAGATTAGGTCCATTACTTAGATTTACTTTTTTAAACTTTTTTTGTTTATTTCCTGTTATATAATTTGCCAAATTTTTAGTGTTTTTAAATAGGTTTATGCTGCAAACATTGACAAAAGTGATTAATTCAGTAAAAAAAGTAACAAAAAGTAACTGTTTTTGAGAGAAAAAGGGGGATACTTTTTTACATATAAGAATTAAAAAGTAACAGAATGCAATATGTTTTTAGTGCAATAGTGCAGTGCATCCATATGCGTATAACAGTAATTAAATAAAATCAGGACTGTAAGGAAAAAATAAGCAAATCTTCCACAATTTTCAGTACTGAACAACAATAACGCAAAATAATATTCAGATATAAAGAAAGAAGAGAAAAAATCCCTTACCAGTCACACCTATCTTTCTTTGCCATCTTTTAAAGGATACCAGCTGCACCTATATAGATACAAGGTGTGTTATTGAAAGCTAATTGAGCTAAATGAGCTGATAGACTAAAACGTTATTGAATTATTCCTGATATTTCTGTATTTTATAACCGGATGGGACTTTGTCAAATCTTACATATAGTAGGAAAATAAAAGGTTTTCACAATTTAATACACGACAGTGAAATAAATTAATGAGATCATAGTCTGAAGCTGAAACTCAGTGATTACAGAATACTGAAACCTATATACATAGCAGCCACAATTCTTTCAGGTGAGAAGGTGTGATAAGAATTTCAATTATTTATCTTGGAATGTTTGCAATCGTATAAACTTGACCCTCTTAATCGGAAAAAGTTTGTGGCTGTTGATACATAGTCTTCGTAATTATGAAAATGTCTGGAGCAATAATTTATCAAACAAAACTCGAGACAGCACAACTGCGTAAGGCCAACGAAAAATTCGGTTTTGCCAGTGTCTACAATGCACTGTTCGATGGCTGTGTTACATAACTTAACTTCGGTAGACGCTGATTACGTATGCGAGAATTGCGTATGATACAATGCAATGGTTGATAATTAAGCATTCACTTCGGTGGGTGTTGATTGTGTATGCGATAATGTGATATGTGAAGCTAAAGAATGCAATGCACATCGTACATAATTATAAACTATGGATCATCCGCAATTTTTTACCAAAATGAGAAATAGAGGCATCAACTTAAAGGAAATTTTAAGGGTAATCAATTTAATGATTTATTTCTGTAGGAGTTATGGAGACAAGGAGACCCATTTAAGGGGAGGATAGAATTTTTCCCAAACAGAAAGGGACTAATACGATTTCATTTGCATTTGCACGAACTAACTTCTTTAGAGGACATTGCATCAAAGTTGAAGCCGTTCTTGAGAAAACATTAATGTCGTGATTTCTCATATTTTTCATACAGTTCTCAAGGTTTTTCAGACTATTTTTGATTTCTATAGATAAAAACATAGCCTGTGCTAGTTGTGACACTGTGCAAAATTTCAATCTATGAGCGCCTGTCTTTCTTGAGCGGTGACAAAAATGACATTTGAGCTTATCCTGAAGATTTCTGTACTCTGTGATCTTTATTATTGATTTGGCGTTTCTGATTGATGTCGAGATAACTTCAAGACGGAAACTTAATTGTATTTGTCAGGCAATATTTTAAAAGTTAACAAGAAAGATCAATCATGCATAAGCACTGATTATGAAACACTTTCCAACTGAAATGTAATTTCATTTAAAAATTTCTAAAATGTGATACATTCAGTGGTGATATCTTTTACATTATCACAATATTACAGTAATTTATTATACTTAAATATATAAAACTGTATCGAAATATAAATCATCTTATTCTTTATGAAAATCAATGAATATTTCATTCATATAACTTGTATTCCAGACTCCAGAGCTAAATAATTTTGTGTGAAAAAAATTCAGCAATTTTTATGTAATTCATCTTACAATCGTATGAGTGATTTGCATTCTGCATATGTCAAAATTAGGCTTCGTTGAAGAAATAACAAAAGTTTAGGGATCATTTAAAATCACAACTATTGTTATTGTATAGGCACGGAATTTAGATACACAGATAATACACAGATGCGCAGATAATATATGTGTGTATGTGTATGTACTCAAAGTACTGGAATCGTGCCGAAGATCGGAACTCGAATTTTCAAAAGATCTACACGTTTTGGGACTTCTAGAACACGAAAAAACTATTTTTAGGAAGACGTCTGTGTGTGTAAGGGTGTATCTGTGTATGTTTCTCTGTGTCTGTGTGGATATTACATCCACTCTAATTGAAAAACTAATGGACCGAACTTCATACAATTTGATAGGTATGTTTGTTGTGGGAAATCCTGATGTTCATTAGATTACAGTACGATTCGTAATAAAAGAATCTGCCTTCTTTGCGAAATGGCCGCAGAAATTGACTTTATCCACTCTAGCTAAAACTATTGGAACAAATTTAACAAAATTTGGTGTATAATATTTAAAAAACGTACAAGTGATTTACATACCAAATTTAACAAAATTTTGTATATCAATCATTTGAAGGTTATTCTAGTACGATTCGAGAAAAAGGAACGGGCTATTTTTGCGAAATGGCCTGCTAAAATCGTTATATATAAAAATAAAAGACTACATGTGCTCAATTATATCAATTAAATTCCTATTTTACACAGGATTTTTGACAACAAAAAGAATTAGACTAACCCCATTACTCTAGGACTAGCCGTTCTTGAGATATTCAATTTTTTTTGCGTTTTCGCTACGTAGTCCAGCTATCAAATGAGAACCAAATTTAAGTTTAACGTGTAAATTCAATGTCATTTAAAATACTTATGGTTGTTATTTTGTGCAGATAAACTCACAAATTATTATTGAAGAAATAAAGAGAGCGAATATGAGTCTTCAGGGAAAGACATGTGCTGTCCACATCAGAATTTTTAACAATATTACAACAATGATTTATAGAAGTGAACGGGGATTACTTTCAGGCCATTTCGAAAAAAAAAATGTATGATCTATATTTAAAGATCCATCAAATTTTTGTCGAATAAAATGCTCAACAAATTTAAGCTGTGTACCAAATTTTAACTCTCTAGGACGTAAGAAAGTGCATTAAAAATGCCATCAAATAAGTATATTGTCATAAGGTAGAATTGTCCTTATCAAAATTACCACTATAGGACTTACCTATGATGCCGTCGCTAGGGGTGGAGCATGTAAGCTCCAGGTTCTCAAACTGGAGAGACGAACACACAAAATATAAATAAATAAACTTGACTTAATTGATCAATTTATTTTAATATTTTAAGTAATAGATATCCATTGTATCTTGAGTAATGATACTATTATTAAATCTATTATTATAAGACATATAACACTGACAATATTTCATTAATACATATTTATACACATAATATTGACATATATTTTTAAAACAGTTTCTTTTAAGCAATCGATACTCAAAATAGTTCTTTTAATTCAATATCTAAGAACTCGTTAATAGAATCTACTCTTACGAACTGATTGTTCATTATTTGAATAATCGATAAAAGTGTGCCTTCCGTGCTAATTAGTGACAAATTGAAAGTTGATTTACCTCTACTCTTTGTGCTAAGTACGTATTCGTGCCATCTCAATGATGTACGAAACTGTTGCACATCTCATAACTGCAACAAGCTTCCATTTTATCGCTCACATTCGATATACTTTTTTCACAAAACCAAGAAAGATGATGTTAGCTCGTTCGAAAATTTGAAGTCGACTGAACTTTTTGGAATACGGCTTTGGGGCGCTTTTTTCTTTCCCTCTTTGTTTCCTACCACATCTACCATTCGTTGTTGCTGCAGACGGGGATGACCACTGTTTATGTATGCATGTGTTGTCATTGCCTCCCTCTGCAGCATTTTGATAGTTCATTATTTTGGTTTGCATCCGTAATTGAAATTACAAAATGTCGTGCACGCCGTACGACATTATCCCCCTCTGCATGAGATTAAATCCAAACTACGGTACAAAGTCTATGCACTGAGAGAAAATCTTCACAGGAAGGCACTAGTATCAAGGATCACTGACACACATATATGAACTTGAGAAAGTATGATGCACTGAAATGTACACACAATGATGCAGTAGTGTCCTGAAGCATTGAAAACATATGTACACATTGCGTGCACTGAGGCAATCTTGATCTGAAGCACTGCACACACATCTGCTACATAAATGAATATCACCATCAAGGAAAACACAATATTGTAACATTAAAAGTATATCACCATCACGTGAAATACAATATTGTCACATTGGAATTATATCACCAGCACGGAATGCACATTATTGTCACCTAGAATTATATCACCAGCACGGAATACACATTATTGTCACCTGGAATTATATCACCAGCACGGAATACACATTATTGTCACCTAGAATTATATCACCAGCACGGAATACACATTATTGTCACCTAGAATTATATCACCAGCACGGAAGACACATTATTGTAACCTGGAAGGCACACTATTGATCTTAGAAACATATTTATTGTAATACTGCATAATGTTCTGTATTATAGTCATACTTCTGTGATATCATTTTCACAGACTTGGTACTGAAATATCCCTATTGTCCGTACATTTCTTAATACAGTTTATAGTTCAGTTTGAATGCAAATTCTGCTATCATATTAGTACTTGTAGTTATATTTATATCACATTTTCACTGTTTCTTATATTATATACAATTCATTAGCTTACTTTCTTATATATATATTTATATATTTTTGCAGACGTCTTTTTTTTTAACCATTCTTCAGCTGCATATATTTCTTATTTGTTACTATAATTAACACGCTATATACTTTTTTTGCGTATATAAATCATGGCTATTTTGACACCAAATTTATCTAGCGGCATTTAAAATATCAAATAAATACTATTTTCGCTACGCCAACATATAATGCCTCTCCAAAACACGAGCATTCGCTCTTTAAATTTCCTCTTCTGCTGCCCTTTCGTGTGAAACAAAACTGAGAGCGGGAGAAAGGGGAGAAAAGAAAAAAAAAGAAAAAATTCGCTTGACCACAAAGATTTCCTCTCTTCCCCTTAACGCGTTTCCACGGCAACTGCGTATCTCTTGACCTGGACGGCGACCCTGAATGAGTGGCTTCATTGTTTGCAGAGCGCAAACTCACGTAAAATGGGATTTAACTGCCTTTTGCATGTATCGCTAAAGATTTAATCGTTATCGTTCTACTTTGGCGGTATCCTATCTACAAAGCGCGGACTTTTGAGTCATCCACTGAGTGCATCGCTATTATTGAAGTGGTAGGTTCGGCTGTATCTTTTAAGGAATTTTATTACAATTTTTTCTTTCATGTTTTTTTTGTATTATATTTTATATTTATTCTACATATTTTGTTATTAATTCTATTTAATTTCATATATATATATATATATATATATATATATATATATATATATATTTTTCTTTATCTTATGACCTTAACACAGATCTGATTGTTGACTGCATATGATTTTAATTTCATGTACTCTTAATTCATTGGATTTATTTATCTTTTGTTGCAACAACGCGCGATATATTTATTTATATGTAGTATTATGAATATACTATGCTTTATTGTTATGTTATTAATATAACTGACTTTATGTTCCCATTTCAGCATAACATTACATATTTATTTATTTAAATATCATTCTTTCATATTTAATTTTATTTGTTATTTCTTTTTATTTACTATTATGTTTAATTACTGCAATAATTTCTTAATAATACTAAATCATTTATTATTTTACATACAATTTTATGTCTTTTCCAAATGTATTTTATTTTATTTTACTTTATTTTACCGGCCGGTATTTTAAAATAATTATAATTGCCTGCAATTGTAATTTTAAATTTTGAAACATTGATTGTATGCTTACAATAGAAATTTATCGTATTATTCTCGTACTATGCAGGGGAGATTTTCTCCTGATGTTTATTTTTAGCCTGGATATTTATTTTGAGGGGGACAAGCTTTCGCCGTACTATGCCCAAATATGGACTTCTTATGCTGACTGTGAAGGATAGGAATTAATCTTACTTATTCAAGCTTTATTAATTCATTTTATGATTAACTTTTCTTTTTTTTTTTTTTAGATTGCGTGCTTTCGTAAAAGGTCTGTATACACTATTTATGTAATACATGTTATTAGTTAACTAATTATTTTTTACATCAGCTGTGATTGTTTATTTTGACTTAAAAATTTTATTTATTTATTTATTTATGATTTTGCTTGTATGCTATCGGCTTTTTATGAACTATTTAATTAATAATTTTATGATTTTGAATATTATGTACTTGGTTTTACAATGTTCCATTCAGTTTATTTTGCATTTTATTAATTATGTTATACTATTTTTTCAAAACCCGCACAAGAAAAAGGAAAAAAAGAAAAGACAGTGTATACACTTCATCAGCATCTTACCATTGTAAACAAAATCTGCCAGATTTTCGTGGACCTCTACATTTATATCCACCATCTGTTGTCAAGAAAGACACATCACAAATAAGATCCTCAAATTGAAAGCTATATCGGACGTAACATTGCATGTAAGTGAAATTTATTTATTTCTCTCTCTCTCTTTTACAACACATTAGTTTATTTTATTTTAGAACATTGAGGGGTATTGTATGTATTATTTACCATTTATACATATTTTTTCTGATATTTATTGTTCTATTATGACTATGTTTCACATAAATTTGTAGTTATTTACATTTTATTTTTGTTGTATCCTCAAATTTAAAATATTCCTTTATTTAATTATTACATTTTTATAATTACATTTTTAATACATTCATTACCGCTATTCTAATAGGACTTTTTTAGCGATTCCTCAAATTATATTTCCTAGGACTCACATTATTTTGATTCCTTTTGGTATCATCTAACTGTTTGTTTACATGCGATTGACTTCTGTCAACAGTTCGCCGTGTTTGATTATTTGTAAATACTTTTTACGCGGTTCTGCTTTATATAATTTGTTCGCGTGAACAACTATCCATTTTTTGTTTGGATCGTACATAGGTGTGATAGCGTAATTATTGTTACGGATCACCTTTACGATGCGAAATGGTCCTTGAAACTTTTTTTGTAACGCTGTGGTCGATCGTAAATTCTTTAAATACACAATTTGTCCTTTTAATAATTTTTTTTCTCACTCTTTTAAAAACTCTTTCTTGGCAAATTTCCGCTTGAATTTGTTTCTGTTTCGTAAATTTATTTATTTTTTGAGCTAAAGTAAGTGCTTCACTGACCTCATTATCGTATTCAGTTTGAGTTAAAATCGGACTGTCATCAGGGTCCGCTATTTCCAGATTATTTTCTCCGGGTAATTTCAAATCTCTGGTAAGAAACAAAATAGCGGGACTGTGGTCTATATTTGCGCTGGGTGTAGCATTATGAAATAACTTTACATATGGCAATACTTTATGCCAATGAACGTTTGGTTTGACATTGCTGCTAAAGAATTTTTATGGCCAAGTGGCTTCTTTCTAAAATTGCATTTGAGCTGGGTTTGTAAATTGAAGTATACTTTAGTTTTATACCATGTTGCTCTGCAAATTTTTTAAATTCCTCGCTTTTAAATTGCCTCGCATTATCTGTCAACAGCCACATTGGGACTCCATTTTGCGCTATATAATTAGTTAGGACCTGTAATACGGTTGCAGTATTTATATTTCTCACGGGTACAGCCTCCAGGAATCTGGAATAATGGTCAATAAGAGTAATTATGTATTCGTGTTGACCATTACTTCTGGGTAATTTTCCTACGATGTCTAATGCCACTGTGTGATTTTGTTGCCCTGGACGTGGCACACGTTGTAATGCCATAGGTCTTATAGCCTTATTTTTATAACATAAACATGCATCACATGATGCGCAAAAATTCTTTACATCATTGTATGCCCCTTTCCAGTAATATTTTCTATTCAGAATTTGATAGGTCTTTTCTACTCCAAAATGTGGTGTATGAGCTAACTCAATAACTGCGAATTTTAGACTGTGAGGTATTAGAATTCTGTCCTTTTGCATAGGATTTCTGATATATCTAGCAGTCTTTATCATAATTAATCCCGTATTTACATCTCTATAGTATTTATTTACATATTTTGGCTGCTTAGATTTTGCATTCAGTCCGTTCATAATTTTCTTTATCTCTCTATCTTTTGCTTGTTCTTCTAAAATTTTGGCTATTGTTATAGTGCTGTCATAGCTATGATATTATTTATTAATTTAGTCTTAGTTTGTTCAGAAAAAATTTGGCGTGACATGAAATCACTGGGATTATCTTGTCCTTTAATGTATTTGATGTCGAAAGAATATTGTTGTAAATTTGATAACCATCTTGCGATTAAATCAGAATTTTGATTTTCTAAATGAATATAATGCGTTAATGCTTTAGAATCTGTAAAAATTGTAAAGTGCGTACCATATAAAAAATCTTTGAAATGTATTATAGCGTCGTGAATTGCTAGCAATTCTAGTTTCATGCTCGGATATTTCTTTTCACTGTCTGAAAGTTTCCTGCTATAATACTCGATAGGATGAAAATTTCCATTCACTGATTGAAGTAATATTCCTGACGCGGCAACTTTTGAACAGTCCGTAGATAAAAAAAAGGCTTTGACATATCGGCTGCCCTGTCTACCGGTTTCGATAAAATCGCGTTTTGTAATTTTACAAACGCTTCTTCGCATTTCTCCGTCCATATAAATTTCTTATCTTTCTTTGTTAACTCAATTAATGGATTGCATAGTTCAGAAAAATTTGGTATGATCTGCTTGAAGTAATTACATAAACCTAAAAATGATTTTACTTTTTTTACTGTCGTTAGCACTGGGAAATTCGTTATTTTTTGTATATTATCATCTGAAGGTGTTATGCCTTCCTTACTTATCTTAAATCCTAGAAATTTAATATTCTCTTTACACATTTGTAATTTTGAAAGATCGATAGTTAACCCAAATTTACCTAATCTGGACAATATTATTTTTATTTGTTACAGCCGAATTATCTGTTATTCTGTCATTTATATTTACCTCCTGCTGTATATTGTTAATCGGAGGATCTTGCCTCGCTCTTTTATTTGATTGCCTACTCTTATTCGGCGCCATGATTTGATACACTGTTATACACCTCTTACTACATGTTATACACTTCTAATACATATTTAAATTATCATTTTTATGCATATCCCTATCTTAATATTGCTACATCTCATTATTAAATTCATTATTAACTTCATTATTAAATTTAATTTTGTATGTTATTTGCTATTACTTTCTCTTATTAAAATCATAATTCTCTCCGAGCTTGACCACATACGGCACCAATTCGCGCGGCGACATCATGTCATAAGGTAGAATTGTCCTTATCAAAATTACCACTATAGGACTTACCTGTGATGCCGTCGCTAGGGGTTGTTGTTGTTGTTGAAACCCAGACCGTCCGACCTACCAGAAAGGTGTAAGGTAACTGTTTGGACGGTCGGGAAGTGTCACCCAATTTAGACCGGAACCCAGTGGAGGAGGCATCCACAGGGACCGTACCCTCCTTCCCCTACCACCAACCTCTCGGAAGGACTTTCGGACCCACATGTTTCACGTGATCGTACTCCGCATGAACACTGCGGCAGTTTTGGCAGTGGCTGGAATCGAACCCGGGCCTACCGAGTGCAACTCCAGCGCGCTAACCAATGGGCTACCGCGCCCCGCCGTCGCTAGGGGTGGAGCATGTAAGCTCCAGGTTCTCAAACTGGAGAGACGAACACACAAAATATAAATAAATACACTTGACTTAATTGATAAATTCATTTTAATATTTTAAGTAATAGATATCCATTGTATCTTGAGTAATGATACTATTATTAAATTTATTATTATAAGACACATAACACTGACAATATTTCATTAATACATATTTACACACATAATAAAAGTGACATATATTTTTAAAACTGTTTCCTTTAAGCAGTCGACACTCAAAATAGTTCTTTTAATTCAATATCTAAGAACTCGTTAATAGAATCTACTCTTACGAACTGATTGTTCATTATTTGAATAAACGATAAAAGTGTGCCTTCCGTACTAATTAGTGACAAATTGAAAGTTGATTTACCTCTACTCTTTGTGTTAAGTACGTATTCGTGTAATCTCGACGATGTACGAAACTGTTGCACATCTCATAACTGCAACAAGCTTCCATTTTATCGCTCACATTCGATATACCTTTTTTCACAAAAACCAAGAAACATGATGTCAGCTCGTTCGAAAATTTGAAGTCGACTGAACTTTTTGGAATACGGCTTTGGGGCGCTTTTTTCTTTCCCCCATTGTTTCCCTGCCACATCTACCATTCGTTGTTGCTGCAGACGGGGATGACCACTGTTTATGTATGCATGTGTTGTCATTGGTTCCCTCTGCAGCATTTAGATAGTTCATTATTTTGGTTGGCATCCGTAATTGAAATTACAAAATGTCGTGCACGCCGTACGACATATATCATGAGGAGTTATATAAAATTAAAACAAATGAAAAATTGTTATCTACCAAATTTATTTTAAAATGTGAAGCCTCTCTTATATGCAAAATGATTAAACACTTGGAAAGATATTTATTATATAATATATCTCTCTTTCATTTCTGGAGGAGTTCCCAAAGTCAGAATTTAAGGGGGCATAGGACCTTTAAACAGTCGAAATTCATTGAAAATAGAGCTATCTTTACAATTTTTTAATTTTAACCAGGTGTATCCCAGATGTTCAAATTTTTTTCTCTAAACATATAGAAAACCTTTCTTACTACACAAATTTTACTGAAGTCATATAATTATATGTACATTTTATATTGTTTTTTAAAATTTATACAATTTTGACAGACATAATGGTGTATGTAGCAGCCGCGCGCAGGATATTTCAAATAATATTATACTTATGGACTTCAATTTGATAATAATATATTTATAACTATTACATCTTTAATTTGTACACACTTTTTAAAATTTTGAAATAAATTTAATATTTTTAAAATCTAAACAAAATGAAATTTTCATTTTCAGTGTTAAAAAACATGAAATAAACCTCTTCACAATTCTTTTTTTACTATTTATGGTGAATTTTTGAAGTACAAATTATATATATGGATGAAACAAGTAAGCCCAAAAAATTTGAAAGTGATTGGTTAAATATATTTTAAGATATGTTGCGCGCAAGGGCTAAAATCACATATCTGAGAAAAACAGCTTTAAAGTTTAAAAATACATTCAGTGTTACTTATTATCTTATTTTACACCTTAAAATGCCTTTAGTTCATAAATAGCACCTTCCTATGTCTGTTATGTAAGAAGAATCAAAAATTTTCTGCCTTTTAGGGGCTACTTGAGCTCTATATGTTGCTTCGGAAACTCGAACAGACGTTTCGCGCAGTAGTTTCTTGTTAGTCAGATGAAGCACGTTTACTAAATTTTTACTTATTTATGAGGAATTTTTATCTATAAATTATGTATATAGATGAAACAAGTAAGAGCAAAAAATTTGAAAGTGATTGGTTACATATACTTTAAAATATATTGCGCGCAAGTGTTAAAATCACATATCTGAGAAAAACAGCTTTAAAATTTAAAAATGCTTCAATGTTACTTATAATCTTATTTTGTACCTTAAAATACCTTTAGTTCATAATTAGCTCCTTCCTATGTCTGTTATGTAAGAAAAATAAAAAATTTTCTGCCTTTTAGGGGCTACTTGAGCTCTATATGTTGCTTCGGAAACTCGAACAGACGTTTTGCGCAGTCGTTTCTTGTTAGTCAGATGAAGCACGTTTACTAAATTTTTACATATTTATGAGGAATTTTTATCTATAAATTATGTATATAGATGAAACAAGTAAGAGCAAAAAATTTGAAAGTGATTGGTTACATATATTTTAAAATATATTGCGCACAAGGGCTAAAATCACATATCTGAGATACCCGCTTTTAAGTTTAAAAATATATTCAGTGTTACTTATTATAGTATTTTGACCTTAGAATGCTTCCAGTGCATAAATAGCACCTTCCTAATTCTGTTATGTTTGAAAAATCAAAATTTTTCTGCGTTTAAGGGGTATTTGAGCTCTATATGTTGCTTCGGAAACTCGAACAGACGTTTCGCGCAGTCGTTTCTTGTTAGTCAGATGAAGAACGTTTACTAAATTTTTACTTATTTATGAGGAATTTTTATCTATAAATTATGTATATAGATGAAACAAGTAAGAGCAAAAAATTTGAAAGTGATTGGCTACATATATTTTAAAATATATTGCGCACAAGGGCTAAAATCACATATCTGAGATACCCGCTTTTAAGTTTAAAAATATATTCAGTGTTACTTATTATAGTATTTTGACCTTAGAATGCTTCCAGTGCATAAATAGCACCTTCCTAATTCTGTTATGTTTGAAAAATCAAAATTTTTCTGCGTTTAAGGGGTATTTGAGCTCTATATGTTGCTTCGGAAACTCGAACAGACGTTTCGCACAGTCGTTTCTTGTTAGTCAGATGAAGAACGTTTACTAAATTTTTACGTATTTATGAGGAATTTTTATCTATAGATTATGTATATAAATGAAACAAGTAAGAGCAAAAAATTTGAAAGTGATTGGCTACATATATTTTAAAATATATTGCGCACAAGGGCTAAAATCACATATCTGAGATACCCGCTTTTAAGTTTAAAAATATATTCAGTGTTACTTATTATAGTATTTTGACCTTAGAATGCTTCCAGTGCATAAATAGCACCTTCCTAATTCTGTTATGTTTGAAAAATCAAAATTTTTCTGCCTTTTAAGAAGTATTTGAGCTCTATATGTTGCTTCGGAAGCTCGAACATCAGCTTCGTGAAGAAGTTTCTTGTCAGTCAGATGAAAAACATTTACTAAATTTTTACTTATTTAGGAGGAATCTCTTTTGTATAAATTGTATATATAGATGAAACAAGTAAGAGCAAAAACTTGAAAGTGATTGGTACAATATATTTTAAAATATGCTGTGCGCAAGTTGTAAAATCACATACCTGAGAAAAACAGCTGCAGTGGTACTTTGATAAACTGAAACTCTAGTGACAAGAAAAGAATGAGTTACAGAAAATTTGACGTATTGAAATTGCTTAAAAGTACAAAAATATATAACAAATATGACTTTCGCACATGGAAAATTTTGAGTTATCGCAGTTCGGCTAATTAATGTTTGGCTGTAGTTTATTATACATCCTGTGTTATTTTATATCTAATTTAGCATCAAAATGCACCTGATGCATAAGTAATTCCTTCCTCTTCCTCTTGTCTTTGAAAATCAAATGTTTTCTGCCTTTTACAAGCTTTTCAAACTTCATATGTAGTGCTAGAGACTCGAAATTCCATCACATTCCATTTTTCACGCACTATCCGAATGGTTTTTCGAACACACTATTTTATGATTATTTTTCCACTTTTCATACCGAGGGCCACTTTTCTTACTTCTGTAGCTGTTGCAGCCTTTACAAGAAGAAGACATTACTTCGGTTTCAATAACCTTCCCGCTTTCTGCTCAGATTAGTGTACACACACCTACACGTGGCGAATACCCCCTATTTTTCCAACTACCATCTCCACTTACAGTAATATCTTTCGATCCATTTGATAATTCTCTTTCGTCCTGGACAGCAGTTTTCATTAAAGATTTAGCTACAACAGATGTGGCATTTAAAGTCCTGCGATTAATTTTATTATATGATTTCTGAGAAACAGGCGCTGGAAGACCCATCGTACAACAAAAAGGAGATAAAGCCGATAAGTCCTGCCTTATACATCGCATAGAAAATATAGCTCTTCTGTTTATTTCTGGAATATTTTTCTTAACACCAAGCAGTTTTGAATTTTTCACAGACTTTAGTTCATCACAGCTATCACAATATACAAGAAATGTTGATGCTAAACCCATTGAAGATTTTTCATGTATATTTATTGTTCCATGACATATTTTGCAGCACAAAACATCTGCAAGCTCCTTGAAAAGTACTGATATATGAACTATTCTATATTAATGTTCTTCAGATGAAATATGTGACTTATCAAGTGAAAGTTCATCTTTTGAGCTGAACAGTTTTTTTACTTGAAGCACTTAGCTTAGGCGTAGAATCAACATTTTTCATTCGAACACTTTCGGATTGTTTTTGTTTTTAATTACATACATATTTCATTGAAAACGTCTTCTTTTCCCAGAACGAGATTTAGTTGCCGGTGTATCCATTATTAGAAAGCAAAAAGCAAAAAGTTTATATTAAAAAATTGCACCAAACAGTCTTGTACGTTGAAGTTTACACAAATAAATATGCAAACGTGAAGAAGTTTGTAATGCATAATTATAAAATAGATTAACTGTATTTTAGTTCAAAGTTTTTATGCTTAAACAACATAAATGCCGCAAATCAATCGTAAAAAGTAAGAAAATATAATGAAAAGAAATTGCAAAACTCAGAAGAAATTCTCCACGTTATAAACAAGTTAACGGCTCTAGAATATAAACAAACTGGGCTGAGCAGTTTAGTAGAGGTGAGTAGTTGCCTTCCTGCTGCTGCAGAAATAATTAAATAAATAATTAAGACATGGTGGTGGAAAAAGTATTAGATTGACATGACAAAACAGCAAACTGCAAACGTAAACAAATAGTGACGTCCCTTTAAAAATGGCGGCGATGGCTGACATGAGAAAATTTTCAAAAGTGTATGTTGCATAAAAGCTCATAACTTTAGAAATAATGCGAATTTTAGAATGCGGTTTTTTGCACAGTGTTCAGAAATGTTCAAACATTCAGAATAAAATAAAATTGAAAAATTGATTTTTTGAAGGCTTAAAGGTCCTATGCCCCCTTAATTGAATTCGTTTTTTTCCCTATATTAAATAATTTTTAATTAAAACACTACTTAACATATTTTACTGAATTTTTTTTATATATTCTATGGGATAATGTGAATATTTCCTAAAAATTTCGAAGCAACTCGTGAATTTTAAGTTTACTTAAAAAATGTTTGAAAAATTAGGTCCCATAGGGTTCTATGTATTTCATTTTTTCAACCCGGGCTCAATAAAAAACTAATTGGGTGATATTATTTATTTATATTCCCATAGATCCCACAGACCGTATGAAAAACATACTAAAATTTCATTTTGAAAAAGTCATTTTTACGGCAGTTATCGTGCTAACGGACGGACAGACAGACAGACAGAATGAACAAAGTCGTAAACACTTTTCAACTTTTTTGTAAAGTGTTAAAAATCATTTGTTATATCTATTCGTTCAACTTTCAATGTTACTGCATTAAATAGGCGTTTTTAACACTTTACAACAACGTTGAAAAGTGTTTATGACTTTGTTCATTCTGTCTGTCTGTCTGTCTGTCCGTTAGCACGATAACTGCCGTAAAAATGACTTAATCCAAATGAAAGTTTAGTATGTTGTTCAGAAGGTCTGTAGAACCTATGGGAATATAAATGAATAATATCACCCAATTAGTTTTGGATTGAACCCAGGTTGAAAAAATGAAATACATTAAGCCCTATGGGACCTAATTTTTCAAACATTTTTTAAGCGAATTTAAAATTCACAAATTGCTTCAAAAATTTTAGGTAATCTTCAAATTGTTCCGTAAAATATATAAAAAGAAAAATCAGCGAAATATATTCAGTAGTTTTTTAAATAAAAATTAAAATAATAATTACACCTCTTATATGAAGCGATCACATGACCATGATATGAAAAGATCACATGACCCACTTCAAAATGATATATGGTATCCATCTCGTCTCAAAATCGTGATTTTTTAAGTTCTTTCTAATTCATATTGAGTGTTGTACCCGTCCTAAAACCACTTTATTTTTGCTTAAATTCTGTGCGTCTACATACTGAAACAACGCAATTACAATATATTTGAGTTTAAATGATCATCCAAATTTGATTATTTTTTCAACGATGCCTACTTTTCACTTATGTAAAATGTAAACAGCAAAATATGTAGAATGAGTTGTATTAAAATTGCTGTCTTTCTTTAACATAAAATTATTTAGCCCATGGAGTCTGCATAGCTGATACGAATGAAATATTCATTGATTTTATAAAGAGATGGACGATTTTTTTCGATGAAGTTTTAAGCATATAGTTTAATTACTTGTAGCTTCACGGTCTTAATTTTTAAATAAAATAAATTATTATAGTATAGTGATGAATGAAATGAATGGGAAAATGTTATGAATGAAATGCTATTTTTATAGAGATATTTAGGCGTGTTATATTTTCTATGATGTCATTTGAATGAATTTCAGTTGTTTTCGATGAAGTTTTCAAATATAATAAATTATCGTAGTATTATGATAATTTTAAAAATATAACCGAGGAATGTATCGCATTTTAGAGATCTTTAAACCAGGCAATTTATATTTCAATGCCGTCATTTGAATGAAGTTCATTTTTTTCGATGAAGGTTTAAGTTTTCAAATATAATAAATAAATGTAGTATTGTGATAACTTTTAAAATATTACAGAGGAATGTATTGCATTTTAGAGATATTTAAATAAAATTGCATTGAAGTTGGAAAGTGTTTCATAATCAATGTTTTAAGCATGATTGATCTTGCTTGTTCATTTTAGTCACAGGAGCCTGACATATTACCATGATCTCCAACAGATATCACAAAAAACGCGTAAGCATGTTAGCATATAAGTTAAACATGTAAAGCATATAAATAAACAAATACATTCCAAGGGATGTAGCTCAGGACGTGCTTGTCCAATAAGGTTGAAATTATAAGGACCACATTCTAATGTACTACAAAGTACAATGACATGGCGAATTTCCTGTCGCTACGACAAATATATATACTTTGTGGAGTTAAATAAAAAAGCAGTAAAAATAATTTCAATATTTTAATATTTCGAATTTTTTTTTTAAGAAATAAAAAATTTAAGTATAAAAGATTACTCCAACACTATGAAAGGTGATTTCTAAACTACTATATGTGCTTTCAGAGAGTTGAAAACCAATTGAGCTGAGCGAGCTGTTAAGAAATTACAACTTTATTGAATTATGCCTTATTTTGGGGGGGGGGGGTAATAAAAAGGAACCCAGTACCAAAATATTAATATAGTATGAAATAAAACAGTTTGCGGAGTTTAATAAACGAATAAGAAATAACCATAAACATAGAATGAAACGGAAGCTCCCATATTATGGAGTACTGAAACCTGCATGCACGCAAGGTTCTAATTTTCCAGGTGGGAAGGTGCGTTAAGAATTTTTATTGCTTATATTGTGATGCTTCCAATAGCGTAAATGCGGCCCTGTTAATCGAAAAGAGTTTGTGGTGGTTGTTTTCAAACAGTTGTAGTTCTTGAAATGTCTTGTTCAGTAATACCTTAAACATGCGAACTCGAAACAGCGCGACATAAGGGAATATTCGGTTTTGGCAATGCCAACAACGTACTGACCGAAAGTTATGCATTGACTTTTGAGAATTGCCTATGCGAGATTGCATATGCTACAAGGTACTGGTCGAGAGTGGTGCCTTGACTTCTGTGGGCGTTGATTGCATATGCAAGAATATGCAATGTAATGAGAGACTGATATACACGTCGTACGGAAATAATAGAAAACTATAGAATCGACGCACTTTTTAACCAAAATGAAAAATTGAGGCATTATATTGGAGGGAATTTTAAGAGGAACCAAGATCCAGTTAGAGTAGAGACGGGGAGACGTTTTTGGGGATGTGGGAACCAGATATTTCCGAAGAAAGCATCTAATAGGGTTTACATTGTATTTATATGAGTTAACTTCAGAGAAAATTTCCTCAGAATCGTGGGAACCGAAACATTATTAATGCAAAATAACTTATTAATGGAAAAAAAGTTATTTTCGTGGTTTTTCATATTTTTCTTACTATTTTCGAGATTTTGAAATTATTTTCGATTCCTATTGTTACAAACCTAGCCCGCGTTATTTGTGACCACTATGTAAAATTTCAAGCTTATAATGCCAGCCGTTCTTGAGGTGACAAAGATGACATCCAAAGCGGGTCATAAATAGCTTCGATACGCTCACCTCAATGAAATACATATATACACTGCAAACGACAAAAATGTTCAGTAGGATATTTAGTTTCTAGATAAAAACAATTTTAAAAGTTTTTATTGTCCTTATAGCTCTCATCGTTGTTATAGATATCTCATATTTATTAATATCTCATGAACTAAAAGTAAGCTATGAAGTATAAGAGCTAATTTGTAGTCACTTAAAAGCCATATAAGAATATATAATTTGATTTCGGGTCAGGTACTTAGTATTCCAAATATAGTGGTCATATATTTTCGGTATTTTAATAATTTGAACTATTTTGAAAAACTGGTTTTAATTTCGCTATATTAATATTCTGAACACTAAACAATATTTTGAACGTTGATATATTAATAGTTTGAAAACGCCTAAAAAAGACAAACCATCCACAAGAAAATATGTTATTCGCGCTAAACCATTTTGGCTAGATCGAACTGGAGCCACAGCCGATTTTTTTACACTTACGCTCAAACTTCATTTCAATGATATTGATATGCAATCTAAATGTAGTGAAATAAAAAATAGCAGGTTTGTGCATGCCAAAATGCAAAAGTACCAAAAGCGTGTCAATTTTTGTGAATACCGCAGTTTATATATATATATATACATGAAAGATGTTCACCAAGCAAATACATATACAAAATAAACACAAAAATATATTGGATTAATTATGATTGTGTTATACTGTAATTTACAAAAATTTACACCGCTGTTAAGACTCGAAAATAATTTTCGTCAAAATTGCTGCACAAAATCCACGGAACAACTCGTAGAATAACACGCAAAACAGCAGTTTTTAAAGCTTTTATAGCTGTTTTGTTAATTTTTGGATATCATATATCTCCGTATATAATTTTTTGTATCATTCACATTGCCACTATTCTTCCAAGCTTTCAATTAGCAATCGGTTCAGCTCCTCATCGGCACGAACAACAGCTTTTATGTCGTCTGCATCAATGATGTGGGCTCCTCTATTCATAGCGTGGGTGCAAGCCATCTCTAATATTTCCTCAGCAATATATTCTTCAACAGCACTCAAGTAGATTGGAACGATCGGTTGAATGTTTTTCAAAGTTCTTCCTTTGCTGAGTATTTTGTGGATTTCATACACGCGGAATTTCATACGCTGTTTCGCAGGTTTCTTGGCTTTTGGACGCTGTGCAGACTTTTTTTTCTTTGTACGGGTTTTCCTTGTGGAAGATTTTGCCGGATCGTTATTTCCTGCATCTGGATTGTTACCTGGATCATCCATTATCTTTCCTAAAATAGAAATAGGGTGTAACTTTTCTTTGTATTTAGAATATATCTTTAAATAAATCAGAATAGAAAAATCAAAACTAATTATGCGCCGAAGAGGTGGTTGAGCGGTCAAAGCAAACATTTAATCGTACTCGCTCAGCTACCGGGTTGTGAGTTCGAATCCCACCTGCGGGCATGGATGTGTTGTTGGGCATAGCATGTTCTGCGCCACTGGTACGCCATGGCAACGTCATGTGAAGGCTAAATGGTTCAGGATTGCGGCCGATGTATAAGCGAATGACTGGATGTATCAAGTGCCAGGCCATAAGCAAACAGATAAATAAATAAACTAATGATGTTCATTTTATTTTCATTAAGCACCGCACTAGCTTGTTCCAAAATCCGTTATCAAATCCACGTGCCCGCGTTTCTCAACCGCTTTACATGAAGGAATTGCGTGATAGCAGCACTATTGTTGATGATGGTGTGAAGAAAAACAACGCATGAGAACAAAACTAAATAAAAAATTTATGATGGAGACTACATAAAGTATCAAATATTATGTACATATGATTTTTACCGCAACTATCAAGCATTTTTATTCTCTTTTGCAAATTTCACAAGAAGATCTCAGTAGAGTTTTAATCCATTGGCGTTTCCCTTGAAATCGGACCTGTACACCTCTGACCTCTGAAGACCCATTAACCCAATTACCATTAACAATTGAGTAATATATTAATCAGTATAATAATACAATTAAATAAACTGTATTTGAATATAATTTTACTTCTAAGTGCTTACTTCACACTTAGTACATTTGGAAACAGTTCAGTATGCTATACAAACAAGCCTTAATGTGGAGTATGACCTCCCCATACTTTGCATCGACGTATCATCCCTTCAATCAGGTGATGCAGTGCAGCAAAGTGCAAGAACTGCCATTCCGGTAGAGGGACAGTTTTCAGCTCTTAGAGCATTGTTGGAGACAGTAGACAAGTAGAGACAGCTTTTCCAAGAGTATATCAAGATTCTCGATAGGACTAAGGTTCGAATAATACGCTGGTCAGGGCATTCGATCAATGCCTTCGCTATCAAGATGATCGTTCACCAGTCCTACTCTGTGAGGGCGAGCGTTACCATCTATTCACAAAAAATCTGGACCCACTGCTGCATTGTAAAGTCTGACAAAGTGTTTAATTGCTTGATCCCTATACCTTTCCACCGCCACAGTATTTCCGCGAACACGTTCAGTTCAGTGCGATATCACCCCCCCCCCCCCCCCGAAAAAGTCAGTCCATACCAGTACACTACCACGACTAAAGACGTGATGTTCAACGATGTTATTGAGATTGTTTCGTGCTCCTCGTTCAAGATAGACAAATATAGATATAAACAGTAATACGGCAAAAAATGTTCAGAGATATTGTACAAGTTTGATTTTTTACACCGCCAAGTAAGTTAGTAAAATAATTCGATATGTTGACGTAAACTATATATGGTCGGGTTATCTGGCAGGAATAAGAGCAAAATCTGAAATCTAGTTTGCGAATAATTTGTAACCTTCTGAAAGCCCTGCATGACATATAACCGAATTTCGGAACAGGTTATTCATCTTTGAAATATTATGGTTATATTTTCGATATTTTAATACATTGAACTGTTTTGAAAATGTGTAAAGAAAACAAATCAGTCATAAAGAAGGATGTCATCGGACTCAGTTTCAGCTCATCGGACTGGCAAATTTTTTAATTATACGTTTACATTTTAATACATTCAGCATTTTATAAAAGAATCAGTAATATATAAATCTTTAAAACTTCAGCTCAAAATAAGCGATGTCTTAAAACAGTTACCCATTACCTATAAAAATAGCTACCTATCACATATTTACACTTAACTTCGTTTAGACATATAAAAAATATCCCCCCACCCCCAGTTAAAGGAGATGTACCATAAAGGTTTTGAAACTGTTTTTTGCACACTGTTGTAAGTACTATAAGTAGGATTAGAATTATTGAATGACATCCATCTTAATAAGTGAGCAAGCATTGTATGTCAAGGGACACTCTCTAACTGCATGGGACAAGTCCACTAGAGGTACAATGATTGATACAAAATGCACAGTATATAACCAGTATGACAGTTTTAGCAAAATATATGCAAGTTCATAAACCGAAGTTAACTAAGCAACACCTAAGCAAAATCACTGAACACAGAATATAATGTAACAGAAGCACCACATTGAAATATAAAAAGTATAAAAAATGCGATACAGAATTTTTAATTATGAAAATATCCTATAATCATTATATTAAAACTATTTTTTAATCAAAACACATAATTTATAAAACTTACAATTTGGCAAATTTTTATGAAGCACTTTAATAATTGCTTCTAATATTTTGAAACCATCGCTTCCGTTAATATTGGAAGTAAATTTAAAAACAAGGGAACATAATTTAATGTTGCCAAAATAAATATTTTAACAAACATACAAGAAATGTTGAGTAGTTTGGGTAAGTATTATTTAGTAATGAAGCATGAAGTTAAAGAGACACTCTCTTCCATGTAATAGGCATTATGTTGACCAAAAACAATAGAGATCATGGAGTTAGAGAGGCCCCTTTATATATCCATTATGAAGATCTGAAGTACGGAGGCAAAAGTAAAGAATTAGTACTTCATATTAAAAAAACGCCAATATCGTTTGACACAATATTTCAGGCCGTGCTGGGATAAAATAAATAGCTCTGCATTGTATGCTCTGGTGAAAGACCTAAAATACCTCTGTCCATTTTGCAAAAATAAATTATTAACACAATGCAAAGTAGAACAGAAACAATACAGAACATTCCTACGTATTCAAAATCATTTTACCTTCTACTTTATTTTTATCTCCCTATATTCTGTACTCTATTCTACAACTGTGAAAAATACTGGTTAATTATACTCATAATTAGGGAAACCTTAATTTAAAAATAATCAAAAATGTATATACTAAATTATACATTATACATTATACAATTATACATTATACATTATACAATTATACATTATACAAATATACAATTATTATTTATTATATTTGAAAACTTAAACATTCATCGAAAAAAATGAACTTCATACAAATGGCGGCATTGAAATATAAATTGCCTGGTTTAATCATCTCTAAAATGCGATGCATTCCACGGTCAAATTTTTAAAAACTATCATAATACTACAATAATTTATTATATTTGAAAACTTCATCGAAAACAACTGAAATTCATTCAAATGACGTCATAGAAAAATAACGCGCCTGGATCTATCTATAAAAACAGCATTTCATTCATACCATTTTCCCATTCATTTCATTCATCATAATACTATAATAATGTATTTTATTTAAAAATTAAGACCATGGAGCTACAAGTAATTAAACTCTATGCTTAAAACCTCTTCGAAAACAACCGTCCTTCTCTTTGTAAAATCAATTAATATATCATTCATATCAGCTATGCAGACTCCATGGGCTAAATAATTTGTGTTAAAGAAATACAGCAATTCTAATACAACTCATTCTATATATTTTGCTGTTTACATTTTACATAAGTGAAAAATAGGCTTTGTTATAGAAATAATCAAATTTGGATAAGCATATATATGTAATAATATATATGTAATAATAATTGATTTATATATGTAATAATAATTGACATATATATGTAGTAATAATTGATTTATATATGAAATATTAAATGACGTATATATATAATAATAATTCAAAGCCTTTGATTTTATTATAGACGATTTTTATTTTAATGCAATTTAAAGATGGTTTTTTTTTCGATTTTGCCAGCTTCAAAATTTGCAGAATGCAATATTTTCAGTACAAGCCATATTTAAAAAGTTCTTCACCAATTAGGGCGATTACAACTCTGCAGCTCTACTGTAATATCAAAACCCCTATAATTCAGCGATTTTCTAAATCGAATCCCCTTCTAACTTTTGAATTTTCTCACCAGATGACTCTGATAATCACTATATTTCCAAAATAAAACTATTAAAAAACCAGCTCCTTCCTTGCAGCTTAGACGGGTTTATCATTGAATTGTCGTAACCTGGGTAGACATTCCGCGAGAAGAGAGAAATGTGATGACATTTTCAACATTGGTATAAATACCTAAAAATAAATTTCACATTTTTTGTTATTTTTATAAAGGCAATTGAGATGGAAACTCACACAGTGTCTGTTTATTTTATTATATTACGTTGTTCTTAAACTGTAAAATTTTCTGCAACTTTTGCTCATTTGTTTCAGCTGCTCTGTTGATTATTTCGGCAAACTGATAAGAAAAGCCACAATTGCAGGCGTTCTTGAAAATTCCAGCTTCATTTCTGAAATATTCAGCTAATTATCGTCTGCCGAAACATTGTTTTTGTATTTTTTTATATATACGAGCAGCATACCCGTTCTTCGTACGGAGTACATAATATAAAGAAACTTATAATTCGCAATCATGTGCAAATTCTGTTAAAAAAAATTAAATTTATTGCTCCTTAAATTTATTGCTCCTAAATTTATTGCTCCGCAATTAATATAATTAAAAAGAAAATTAAACCATTCTTTCTAAAATATATTTGTTTATATCCATTTATTTATTATTCAAATCGAAAAAATAATAATTAAAATCAACAGACATATTTAATTTAATTGCATTTCTGAGCAACATGATATAAGATAGAATCTTCCTCATAAACTGCGAAATTAAATGAACATTTTGATTTCTTTATACTTTTGTTCAGTAAAAACTTGTGAAAAATAAGCCACGGAGATAGATTTCCCATTTAAATCATGTTTCAAACAATTCATGATTTCAGAAATTGACGAATTAGCGCAAAAAATCTCCCATCAAACTCAGAGATAAAGTTTTAATACACTTTCAAACGATTTCCAAGCTTTTCGTTTGGATAAACCACGGAGTTAGAGAGTAGAACTCCTAGAAAAAAGTTCCGTTTTTCATTAGTATGTCGACAACCCCTGGTCTTAGATACTCGAAACTTGGGCTAAATTTATGAGGGGCTATTTCAAGGCTATCCACAAAATTTCATCAAATTCGATTCAGCAGTTCTTCCGTGATGATGAGACAAACGAAAATTTCGTTTTTTACTAATATCTCGAGAACCATTGATCGTAGAAACTCCAAACATGGACTAAATTTTAAGTGGGACTATTTCCAGGCTACCCACAAAATTTCATGAAATTCGGTTCAGCCGTTCCCCCGTGATGGCGGGACAGACAGACATATTTTCAATTTTATATATAAAGATTAGCATAACTATCAGAAACCTTACTTCTCATTATGGACAGCTGATCCCACTGATACTTTCAGTAACATGCTTGCAAATGGTTTACAGTATACAAAAGCAAAATAAAGGAAACAAATAATTATCTAAAAAAATAATTTTCTGTACTTAACTATAATTTACTTCATTTTATCATTTCATACGTCTTATTGTGCCAGATAATCTGAATGAATAAAATTTACATTAGACTTAAATCCTTTGAAAAATGCATGGGCCAGTGCATGTAGTAACTTGTTAAAACAAATTGCACATATTTTATAAAAAAAATCTGATGTGGGCAGCACGTGACTTTACTACTAATCCACCTATGCTACTAACGTTACTACTAACTATGCTACTAAGTTTACTACTAAATATGCCGATCCGGTTGTCGAGCGGTCAGAGGCATGCGTTTGCAGCTGATCGCTGAATTGCCGGGTTGCAGGTTCGAATCCCGCCAGCGGGCATGGAGGCTGTCATGTCGAAGCCAAATCAGACTTCCGCCCTTCGGGGGGCTTGTATAAAAGTGACGTTGCAAATCTCCTCCCCTTCGCCATGGGACACTCTAGGGGGTCTTGTGGACATGGTGCGTAGGCGCCCCTTCACCACGGGGGAATTAGTAAAGAACGAGCTACTAAATTTACTACAAATCTATCTACTAATGATTTTTATAATGCAATGAATTTACTACTTTTACAGTAAAAAAAAATAGGCTATTCTTATAATATATACTTCTATTATTTCCAAGATATTGAATTTTCGTCAATTAGTCGTCATTTTCATTGATTTAGCGTTTATCCATTTGGCGTGAGAATTTTATCCTTCTGGTAATATATAAAAAAGTCGCCAAGTTAGTGACATTCCACCAAATTCATCGCTAAAATCTCGTCAAGTGTTATGAATGGAGAAATAATTATTTTATAGCAGATAAATGACTATTAACGTTCAAATGCAAAAGTATTACTCAAAGTATATTTTCTCATGAATGGAACGAGCTAGATCCACGAGAATGATGTCATCAAATTTAGCGCATGATATTACGCATAAAAAGTGAATATGTTTCTCAATAGTTAATATTTTTTTTTTAATTTATGGGATTTCTGATAAATTTATTTGAAAAATGTGCAATATCTCGAGAACGGTTTATGTTAGCGCTCTAAATTTGATTTTAATCGTTTTCTAAGGAAACATTACATAAGAAATGTCTATTTGCGTAACTTTATTAAAGATTTTTATTTTTTGATGATTTTTTCAAAATTTCACTTGCAAATTTAGGTGGATTCTGAACATTCGATTGCGTTTAAAAACAATAGACAACAAACAGTTATCGTCTCCGCAGACTCACTGACACACACACACATACTTTCACATGCACACACATACTTTCACACGCACACACACACATCGCCTCAAAAATATTCGATTCGTGGTCAGGGAGGCTTGAAACGTGCTCTCCCGTCAGAAACTCTAATTCGAATTTTCGACCCCGTCACAATACTTTCCTTATACATTATACTATGTAGTATATAAGGAAAGTAAAAAAAGAAGTTTGTTGCTTTTATTTTCAAGCTTGATGTATTTAATCTTCTATGACGTAACTAAATAACAGTGAGTATATAAATCTTTTGAAAGGTGTTTTCGGTAAATATTTGTTATTAATATTTAATAAAAAAAATCTTAATTGGAAGTTTATCTGAGGCTTTGGACAATTATTTTTCGTTACCAACATTTTCGGAAGTCGAAAGAAACATTTTGCGAATACTTGCAATTTTATGAAAAAGGGTAAATTTTTTTATTAGTTTTTGTCGGAGGAAATATTTGAGGAATTTTTCAGAAAGATATTTTGACAAACTTGTAAAAGTGAATTCGATAAAGCGAACTTTCGATAATCTTAGTTTATATTAATTTTA
This sequence comes from Amaurobius ferox, assembly GCA_951213105.1. NCBI lineage: Eukaryota > Metazoa > Arthropoda > Arachnida > Araneae > Amaurobiidae > Amaurobius > Amaurobius ferox. The sequence goes on from OX578139.1 coordinate 73,827,496, forward strand.
TTTTTCTTCTCTTTTTTTTTTGTACGCATTTCCCGATATTACGGAATCAATATTTCACTAAATATTAAATATTCAAACGCTTCCACTTATTGCAGCAGACATGGTATCACGCTTATCAATGATATCTTAACTAATTTATTATTGCCATACTTTGCCATACTTTACTTATTGAGTTTGTTTTTCTTACATCAAATAGAATTTTAAAATGTTTGGCACACCATTAAAGTATCATTATGTATAGTATATGTTTATCGTCCGCGTTACTTTATATAGATACCACTGTATGCAGAGATCCTAAGAATGTCCTTGAGCAACAAAATGACTCTGTAAGGAACATATATATGTGCACGTATACAAGACAGGGCTATCTGAACCACACCATCAGCAAGTAAACCATCATCCATCTAGCATGTAAAACATATTATGGCAAATTTTCTAATTTAAATACTTGAAAACGAATATAAATTAGTTATAAATAACTCTGCCGGCAGTTAGCAGTCACGAAATACAACAAACTTTTGTTACAGCAATGAATCTTTTAAGTAAAGAAAGAAAAAAAATCTTATGCGGGCGGCACATGACTTACTTTCCTTATATAATGCAATGAATTTACTACTTTTATAGCAAAAAAAATAGGTTATTCTTATAATAGATACTTATATTTTTTCCAAAATATTTAATTTTCGTTAATTAGTCGTCATTTTCAACTATTTAGCGTCAATTTTATCCATTTTGCGAGATTTTTGTTAATTTGGCAACATTTCAAAAAGTCGCCAAGTTGGCGACATTCCGCCAAGTTCGTCGCCAAAATCTCGCCAAGCGTTATGGACGAAGAAATAAGTTATTCCTATAGCATATAAATTCTTATAGCAGATAAATGACTATTGGCGTTCAAATACAGATTTATTACTCAAAGTATATTTTCTTATGAATGGAACGAGCAAAATCCACGAGAATGATGTCACCCAATTTATCGCATGATATTATATATGAAAAGTGAACATGTTTCTCAGCAGTTAATATATTTTTTTAATTCATGGGATTTTTTATAAATGAATTTGAAAAATGTGTAATATCTCGAGAACGGTTCATATTAGAGTTCTAAAGTTTATGTCAATCGTTTTCTAAGGGGATATTACATAAGAAATGTCTATTTGCGTAACTTTATTAAAGTTTAGGATTTTTTGATGATTTTTTCAAAATTTCACTCGAAAATTTAAGGGGTTCTGAACATTCGATTGCGTTTAAAAGCAATATACTTCCAGTATTCACGGATTGTGATTTGTGTACCAAATTTAATTCGAATCGCTCCATTCGTTCGTGAGATATCGTCTCCACAGTCTCACTGACACACACACACACACACACATACTTTCACACACACACACACACACACACATACTTTCACACACACACACGCACACACACATACAAACACACGCACACACACACACATACTTTCACACACACACACACACACATACTTTCACACACACACACACACACGACCGTCCAAGTAGTTGCTCAAGTCCACTGGATGAGGCTGACGGTCTGGGTTTTCAACACACACACACACACACACACACATCACCTCAAAAATGTTTGATTCGTGATCAGGGATGCTTGAAACGTGCTCTACCGTCGAAAACTCGAATTCGAATTTCCGACCCCGTCACAATACTCTCCTTATGTATATAAGGAAAGTAAGAATATGGTTCTCTACAACTCGAAAATTTCAGTCCGCGATACCCTCAACGGAGCAACTATTCATTAACGGAAATTATACACTTTCTTTATTTCAAAAAATGTATCATTACATCAAATTTGAAGTGTCTTATATCATCGAGAAGTATATTTCCTGTTAATTAACTTTTCTAACCTTTAGGTGTAGAACACACCCTCTACTGAGCATTCTTAAAACTTTTGATATTTCCCGATGGTTAAATCTTACAATAAACCTTTGAATTAAAATTTAAAGCTGTATTATCATTCATAAGAAGGCGCATCTCAATTATCCAGCAAATCAAACATTTTGATGTGCGGCACCTTTTGAAGTAGCAATTAATGGAAAACTAAAATTGTACGTGTTATTTTTTTCGAACAATGTACTATTATGTCAAATTTTGAATTTTCTTTTTCGTCACAAAGTATGTTTTCTATTATTTTAAATTTCGATCGTTTTAGTATAGAACACCCCCCAACACACACACACACACAACTGAACATTCTTGCAAAAAATATTTTCCCCGATGTAATGGTACAATCAGCCCGTGAATCAAATTTTAAATCTCATTTCATTCATAAGAAGGATCATCTCGTTCATCCTGCAAATCGAATATTTTGATATGCGGTACCGGTATCTTTGAAGTATCAAATAATGAAAAACAAAAATTGTGGAATTTATTACTTCCGAACAATGGTCAAAATTTAATCCCTAAGTATATTTACTATTATTTCACCTGTTTTGATATGAAGTATTCTTTTACTAAGCATATTTGAAAATTTCGATATTTAGGGATTTTATTGAATGATTGACCCATAAACCAAATTTCAAATTCCGATCTCACTTGAAAGAAGGCGTTTCTCACTCATTCGGCAAACGAACATTTTGGTGTGTGGCACCCCAAAAATATCAAGTATTGGACAGTTGAAACTGTCCATTTTCTTCTCATAGAACGATCCACTCTTTAAAACCTGCCGCTAAATAGGGTAGGCGATAAAGGGCGGAGACGTATTATACCTACGTAAGATGGGTTGAAGAAGCTCGCGAAGTGAATTCCAGCAATTTGTGGCGATTTGTGTACGACTGCGAAAAGGGGGCGGAGACTCTGAGCTCTTTGGTTCGCACGAGTACAGCGTGCCAGGATGTAAACGTTCGCGAAACGAGTTTGAAAACTTCGTGAGAGCTAGAGAACAAGAGGCGGAAATATAAAGGGGCGCTTTATGCCTGCATAACAAGCAGAACGAAATAATTCACGAACCGAGCTATGACAGTGGGTGAGCGTTAGACCTCTAGTGAAGAAAAAAAATCGGAACATTTTTATGATTATAGTAGGTTTCCATAAATATTCGCAAAATTGTGATACATCGAAAGATTTCTTTTTGACATTGCCTAAACCTGCAATATCAGTGTCGTGCTGGAAAAAGGTAATTTTATGTTGGCTTTTATACTTATTAAATTATTCATAATTACCATGGCCGTAATATCGTACTTCGTGAAACACATTGCGTCGTGCCGCTAATAAAACCCATTATATTTATCTTTAGTGCGGGTCCTGGAATAGAATATTTATTAACGCAATGCTACAATTAACTGCACAATTTTAACTTTAAAATAAAATCATTTATTAAGAATATTTGGTTAATTATTAAATTGATTACAACAATTATCATATTTTTTGGCTGAGGAGATAGGACATGTGAGACCAGGTAAATTAAAAATGCCTAAATTCCATTTATGACCTTCTATAATACTTGACTCTCACATACCTGCTGGATGTCTTTAGACGCTGACACACCGCCACTTTTGGTTCTGGTACTCTTAACATCAGTGTATATCGTACTGGGAGACAGCAGTGTGGACTTGACTTACCTCTTGGACTACAGGTTTAACTTCACATCACTGAGATTCGTCTACCGACGACTCAGAATCTGAGGTCCGAGATAGGGCAGGTGGAGTAAGGGCCTGTTGAGGACCAAGAAAAGACTCAACTCCAAGAATAGAAAAAATGACCTCAGAATGAAACACACCACACTCACGGAGATATGTATACCGTACTGGTATTAACTCACGGTGTAGTAATTCTACTCGTACTGCAGTCGATCTGGCATCTGCCGTTGAAGTTCTGTATATCAGGGCATTTCGTTGCAATCTCTACCGTCTAAATCATCGCAGTATATATCAGGGCATTTCTGTGGAATACTCTATGGAAAACTGACGTTCCAATTTATATCAGGACATTTTGCTTAAGTCTCCGTCGTCGAAGTGTGTGTCTGGAATCTCAAGAACATTTTTGGTTGCCGCCTCTTTCTGCCTGAGGTCCGACACGCCTCCTTGGCTATCACTGGTCGACCTCAGGGCCATGCGACAAGCCATCTTCCATATTGGTTAACATTTTTAACCAATCTCGTGGTTTCACTTTAGCCTCCTAGGTTTATGACCTAACTCTCGAGTCAGGGTGCCATAAATTGTCGTCCTTAAGTCTGATGCCATTTTCAAACATTACAGACACCATATATACAAACATAAAACTGTCTCACGTATTCCTTGTTTTACATATATCTATTCCTGGCCTCACAGACAGCCCTGTCGAAGTGTTCCCAAAAGAGCGTAACTTGGTCATTGGTGTTATTATCTGCAATAGAAACACGATTCTCGCTTAAAAAAAGCCTAATTTAGACGAATTTTATGAGCATCGTGATCATTTCATAAATCAAATGCAACAGCACCACTTGGGCTCAAGCACTAATATTTCTTGTATACAAATCGTTTCATACCCTTACCTCCTGTTCTAATATTATATATTTAAAACAAACTCTCTATCAGCTCACCAATTTGGTATAAAAAAGAAATTTCAGAACATTTTTATGACTTGAAAGAAATATTTGTATGTATTATAACAAAACGAAAATTGTTCAAAAGTAAATATTGGGATTTATTTCCTATGTCTTAAGAAGTCATGGTATATTATATTTGCATGTTTCCAATACTATTTTAGAAAAATGTTATGAAACTTTTAAAATCTACTTTCGCCTGCAGCTCTATTCTGAATTTGTAAATTGCAAACAATCACATCTTTGAAATCCCAAAACAAGCATCATTAGAAGAACATAAACTGCGCACGGAGAAATATATAAAACTACAGGTTGAAGAACTATTTAAAATAAGTCTCATTGATTGAAGAATAACGACATGTATTTTGTATATTAAAGATGCATTAAATTCGCAAAACTTCAAAAGAAAATTTTAGATAGTGATATTTAAAAGTATTGGGCTTAGATAAAATAGTCCAAATGGAAAAGGTCATATGGTTTATTGAAAAAAGATTCAGAGAGATAAAATGGAAATATATGCAAAGTGAAAATAGTGTTTTAAAATGTATTCTCCTTCAATTTTTGCTGCAGTCAAAATTAATTATTACAAAATATGGCTTATATTGCTTTTTTTACTTTACTTTACATTTACATTTATTATTATTACATTTATTACTTTCCCTGCAATACATGGTAATGTATAGGGAAAGTATTGGAATCATGCCGATAATCGCAACTCGAGTTTTCAACGGATCTACACGTTTCGAGACCTCTAGAATATGAAAAAACTATTTTTTGCGTGACGTCTGTGTGTGTGTGTGTGTCTGTCTGTCTGTCTGCGCAATGTATGTATCCACTCCAATTCAAAAACTTATGGACCGAATTTCATAAAATTTGGTAAGTCACTTGGGTGCGGCTCTGGTGCTGATTAGTTTTGAGTACGATTCGGGATTAAAGAACACGCTTTTTTGCGTAATGACCCGCAAAAATTGCCTGTATCCACTCTAGCTGAAAAACTAATGGACCGAATTTCACAAAATTCGGTAGAAAAGTCGCTTGTGGGTTACTCTGGAGCTGATTTTGGTACAATTCGGAAAAAAATAACCTGCCTTCTTTTTGCAAAATAGCCCACAAAATTCGTCAAAATCTAAAATAAAAAACTATGTATGCTCAAATATATCCATTAAATGCTTGCTTCATACGCAATTTTTAACGAAGAAAGGAATGAGACCAACCCCATTACACTAGGACTAGCCGTTTTCGAGACATTTTAGTTTTTTCGTATTTTCTCTACGCCACCTTTTAAAAAAATCTGATGTGGGCAACACATGACTTTCCTTATATAATGTAATGAATTTACTACTTTTACAGTAAAAAAATAGATTTTCCTTATAGTAGATACTAATATTCCTTCCAAGATATTGAGTTTTCGACAATTAGTCGTCATTTTCATTGATTTTGCTGCATTTTTTATCCATTTGGCGGAATTTTCGTTAATTTGGCAACATTTCAAAAAGTCGGCAAGTTGGCGACATTCCGCCAAATTCGGCGCCAAAATCTCGCTAAGCGTTATGGACGAAGAAATATGTTATTCTTACAGCAGACAAATGATTATTGGCGTTCAACTACAAACGTATTACTCAAAGTATCTTTTTCCTTGAATGGAATAAGCTAGATCCACGAGAATGATGCCACCCAATTTATCGTATGGTATTACATATGAAAAGTGAACATGTTTCTCAACAGGACATTTTTATTTCATTTTATATGACTTTTTGATAATTTTTTTGAAAAATATACAATATCTCGAGAACGGTTCATGTTAGCGTTCTAAAATTTATGCCAATCGTTTTCTAATGAAAAATTACATAAGAAATGTCTATTTGCTTAACTTTATTAGCGCTTTTGATTTTTTGACGATTTTTTCAAAATTTCATTCGAAAATTTAGGGGGGTTCTGAACTTTCGATTGCGTATAAAAACAAAAGGCTTCCAGTGTTTACGAATTGTGATTTTTGTACCAAATTTGGTTCGAATCGGTCCATTCGTTCGTCAGTTATCGTCTCCACAGACTCACTGACACACACACACACACACACACACACACATACTTTCACACACACACACACATACACACACACAGACATCACTTCAAAAATGTTTGATTCGTGATCAGGGATGCTTGAAACGTGCTCTCCCGTCGAAAACTCGAATTCGAATTTTCGACCCCGTCACAATACTTTCCTTATACATTATGTATATAAGGAAAGTAATAAGTCCAGTTAGCAAATAAGAACAAAAATTGAATTAAAAGTGAATGGGAATTTAATTAAAATAAAGAGAACGTTACTATAAGTCTGCAGGGAAAGTCATGTGCTGCCCACATCAGATTGATTTTCCCTTTTACTTGTCTAAAAAGACTACTTAGCTTAATAAAACATCATCAAACAAAAAATTATCAACAAGTTTTTTGAGACGAAATAATTGTTTTTCCTGCGAGTGTGAAAAACAGAGTAAGTATTACAGCAGTAAAGGCAGAGACCAATCTTCAACGGAATATTGGCCCTCTTAAAAGATTTTTACCAAAAGGTATGTTATAATATGCAACGAAAAACATGAGATAAAAGTAGAATGAACCAACATCTGAGGGATGCCAAAAATACATATAAATCAAACTGCTGTAATGTAATAAAATTATAAATTCTATTTCAGAAGCTTCACAAAAGTAATAGCATGTATCCTTTCAGAAGAAAATAAACCTTTCTTGTTAAGACAAACAAGAAAAGAGACCTCACTTACTAAAGTCAGCAACTGAGAACAGAAACTGGGGCAGAAGAGTACACTTAACTGAAGTTATGTGAAATATGATGTCATCGCCACATAAAGAAAAGAAAGCGGAAATTTCCAAAATGACAGGTAAGGAAAGACATACTAGCAGAAAGCAATAGGGTAAGAACGGATTAAAAAATTTAACGAATTAAATACATAACGAATTAAAACAACTAAATGTAAGAAAACCTACACTAATGATAACTATTAATATTGTTTTGTATATTATCTTTTAATAGTTTTTATAGTTTTATATTTTATACCAAACATGACTGTGAATGGAGGACTACGTTATAAATTAGCATATGAAAATATACGCGAAACATTAATTTGTAAACAAAAGGAACTCACATTTTCCAGATAAGAAAATATAGTAGTTACACAAACAATGACAAAATAAAATAAAAAAATCTGACGTGGGCAACACATGACTTTCCCTATATAATACAATGAATTTTCTACTTTTACATTTAAAAAAAATTATGTTCTTATAGTGGATACTTATAGTAGATACTTATTTGATTTTCTTTCCAAGATATTGAATTTTCTTATATTAGTCGTCATTTTCATTAATTTAGCGTCATTTTTATCAATTTGGCGAGATTTTTGTTAATTTGGCAACAATTAAAAATATCGGTAAGTTGGCGACATTCCGCCAAATTCGTCGCCAAAATCTCGCCAAGCGTTATGGACAGATAAATAAGTTATTCTTACAGCAGATAAATGACTATTGGCGTTCAAATACAAAAGTATTACTCAAATTATCTTTTTTCATGAATGGAACGAGCTAGATCCACGAGAATGATGTCACCCAATTTATCGCATGGTATTACATATGAAAAGTGACCATGTTTCTCAATAGGAAATATTTTTGTTTATTTTATATATCTTTTTGATAATTATTTTGAAAAATGTGCAACATCTCAAGAACGGTTCATGTTAGCGTTCTAAAATTTATGTCAATCGTTTTCTAATGAAAAATTGCATAAGAAATGTCTATTTGAGTAACTTTATTAGCGGTTTTGATATTTTGACGACTTTTTCAAAATTTTACTCGAAAATTTAGGGCGTTCTGAACATTCGATTGCGTATAAAAACAATAGGCTTCCAGTGTCTACAGATTGTGATTTTTGTACCAAATTTCGTTCAAATCGGTCCATTCGTTCGTTAGTTATCGTCTCCACAGATTCACTGACACATAAACACACACACATACTTTCACACACACACACATACTTTCACACACACACACACACACACAGACATCACTTCAAAAATGTTTGATTCGTGATCAGGGATGCTTGAAACGTGCTCTCCCGTAGAAAACTCGAATTCGAATTTTCGACTCCGTCACAATATTTTAGTTATACATTATGTATATAAGGAAAGTAAAAATTAATTATCGGCGCACATACCATAGAGAAAGTATTGCCAATCCTGAAGTTACAAATCTCAAACGAAAAACTTCAGAGGAATGAAACAGATTGAAATATGTATAGTAAGATTATAATTTAAACAAAGTGTTGAAGAAATTAAAAATAAAAACAAAAGCAATAAATTTATGAAGGAGCCTTCAAATAGTAAAAAGTGGCGTATATACTTCATTTTCGAATCTTTTAGAAATTTTTCTTCTTTTTATGTGCATAAATATATTTTGTACACTCACGCGAATTTTCCGAAAAATCCCGAAGTCACATTTCTAAAAACCGAAGTGAAAATCCTTAGCGATCCCCAAACCCCTCTGAAATTCAATGGAATCTACATTTGTCATCACATGAGATTTGGCTATACTCAATCCTAAGAAATGGATGTTGCAAGGAAAATATAATTTTTATTAATTAAAACTGACATCTCTAAAATTTGAAGTGAACATCTTTAGTGAGACCTCTATTCCCACTAGAATTTAATGTTCAGTTCATATCAGCCATAACCCAAGAGCTAACTATAGCTGATTCAGGAAAATCAAGAAATATCAATCATGCATAAAGCATTGATTATGAAAACCTTTCCAACTGAAATGCAATTTTATTTAAACATCTCTAAAATGTGAATGCAGTCAGCGCTGACACATTTTAAATTATCAGAGTAATACAATAATTTATTACATTTGAAAACATGAAACTTCATCGAAAAAAATGAAATTTGTTCAGATAACGTCATCGAACTATAAATCGTCTAGGTCTCTATGTAAAAGCAAGGAATACTTCATTCATATCACTTTTATTCCAGACTCCAGAGTTAAATAATTGTTCTTAAAACAAATTCATTAATTCCTATACAACTCATCTTACAGACACTTGTTTACATTTTGCATCCATAAAAATTAGGCTTCATTGTAGAAATAGTTAAAGTTTGATGCTCATTTAAACTCTATGTAATTGCGTTGGCGCAGGATATAAATGCACAGAAAATACGCAAAAATAAAGAGGTTTCAGGACGCATGCAACGCTAAATATATATTTAAAAGAACTTGTAAGAAACACGATTTTTTTGCACTAGAAAAGAAAGATGGATGTCATATTTTATTTTGAAAATGCCATATTTTGTTATGAAAGTGGGTCATGTGATCTCTTCATATTATATGGGTGTATTTACTATTTTAATTTTCATTAAAAAAATTACCGAACATACTTTATTGAAATTTTTTATATATGTTTTTTAAATATTTCCTAAACTTTTCGAAGCGATTTGTGAATTTTAACTCAGCTAATGTTTGAACAATTTTAGCTAATGTTTAACAAGGCTTATATGTTTGAAAAATTAGATCCTGAAGGGTTCAATTCATTTCACTTTTTCAACCCGGGTTTAATCCAAGGCTAATTGGGTGACATTATTCATTTACATTCCCATATGTCCCACAGACTGTCTCAACAACATACTAAAATTTCATTTTGTCATTTTTACGACAGTTATCGTGCGAACGGACGGAAAGACAGACAAAATGAACAGACAGATTGAATGAAGTCATAAATGCTTTTCACCTATGTTATAAAGTGTTAAAATGATGTTTCAAGGACACTTTTTGAGTTGCTGGATCCATATCCGTCATCATAAACTCCACATATAGCCGATTCTGTGAAAGGGCGTTTCAAGGAAAATGAAAATACTTGAATTGGAATTGAGAAAAACCGCAGTGAAAATGCTTATCAAACCCACATCCTAACCCCCACAGGAATATGATACTGAAACCAGTTTATTTATCATCTGAGCTCTATTTATAGCACATTTTGAGAAACAGATGTTTCAAGGAAAATTATTGAAATAGAAAGGGAAAAATCTGGAAATGGATATAAATATGGAAATTCTCTAATACCCTTCGAAATTTGA